>CM045561.1:1073156-1583923 GCA_024721245.1 Mitragyna speciosa | reverse complement strand
AAAAATGGATTATGGTGAGTTTTGGTGAGTTGAGTTAAGAAAACTTAACTTATTTGTTGGGTGAGTTAGATTTTTTATTTAGGTACCCATTACCCAAATTATATAAATATAAATAGTAGAAGTCACTCTAAAAACTCTTATAAATCTCCTAAGCCCCTTCCCCAAGTTTCACACACTTGCACACACTTTTTCCACGCACACAACACCAAACTATAAATAAATAAAAACAAATTCTTCACATTACTTTATTTGTTACGTTATTCTAAACCAAACAATACATCCTAACAGGAATCTAGACAATTTTCCTACCAACATTATTGGGAGTATCCAAACACTGTTAAGTAATCAGATTACTTTCCCATACAATTTACTTTCCTGTCTAAATTACTTTTCCTTATTTTCTCCAATTTGCACGAGTGGATTGGTTTATGTCAATTTTTTAAACTTCCATCGGCTTTTATATAGGACCAAATTGGTGGTATGGTAGGTTCGTAGTTCAACAGATCAAACCGATCAGTTCGGTCCGACTTTGAAAACACTGGGAATACTAGTGCATTTTTTTATATAATAATTTGTAATAATTGAAAAAATTATTAGGTGGACCGAGTTCATGGCTCCATCTATAGACCTTTTTGTGTGAAATAATGTTACATAAGCATAACAATGCATATTGATGTAAACTAGTGATGTAAGAATACAATGCGGCTCTATTTTAAATCATAAGATCTACAAGTGGGGTCGTGGATCGAGTCCATATAAGAATTGGACACTTGACTTTCCCATCATGGAGCTAGCGTGCTCTAATAGAAAAATAAATGAAAATCATGATTTAAAAATAAACTTCTCCATTGTTTGCCGCCATAATTCAAAGAATTCTAGGAGAATGGCTAGACTAAGAAAATAAAAATTCTATTTATCCTATTAAGATGCCCAGTTATAGCCAACACATTGGTTGCATTGCCTTAAAAAAAAAAAAAAAAAAGAGATAACACGTCGAATTTGAGAATACTCGTTGAGGCCAGAATGAATTAGCAACGCTTTTCATGGAGAATAACATTTTTCATTGATGCTGTTTCCGACAAGCATTGGGTTTGTTCTTATTGCATAATACTTTTTTTTGGGCTATGAGCTGCTTAAGCACCTTGAAGTGTAGACTTTGTCCAGTAAAAGTTTTCTCTGCGGACCCATCGGCTTGTGAAGGATTTACTGGACGAGGCTTGAGCGTCAATTTCATTGTTCAGAGGCCTTTACATTTCTTCAACTTCTTTTGATGTCGCGGATTGAGCCCAATACACAACAAAGATTACACCACAAACCAATACGGACGACCGAGTGAAATGTCGGTAGCGTACAGGCTGAGGGATAAACCAGTAATTTGGAAGGCCCAATGAAGTGTGCTTGTGTCAGTTAGTGGGCTGAGTTTTCCAACTTGCATTAAAATTTAAAAGGTCAAATGATATGCGAAACCCAGAGAGATAGAGGGTGTCCTGCTAAGTGCAGTTGATTCCACACTTCATACTCATTAGGCCTTTTTTTTTGTTGTTTACATTTTTGGCTCATAAGATACATAGTATTTTGGACGGGGTCCAAGCCCGCAATACTTAGGCAGCTAACCCAGTTTGGAAAACTGGTAGTTAATTACAGAAAGCCCAGAAGAAGTCGGCCGTCGAACTTTAACTATGACCGTATGTTCAACATATTCGAAGGGAACCTCATTCCCATTGATATGGCACGCGGCGGGTTTTTCCGAAGAGAAGACCCTCATTTCTCCGGTGCCCTTAACTCCAATTTGAGCAGAATTAGCATCATCGTCAAGTATTATTGTCTGAATTGCAGAATTGAGCATATTCACCAGACCAATCGGTGCAAACTGGACACTTTTGTTGCTTAAGACCTGGACGCGAGAAACCGTTACGAGCTCAAAATTGAATGGCTCTAACGACATCTCAATATTGTCGGATGGCCTTGCGAGCACCAGCTTCTTTTCTCGGAACAAGTAGAGGGCAAATACTTGAACTCCATTGGTGAAATCCCATGATTCCACTCCACATCTTTGGGACTAACATTGGATGTCACCACATGAGAATATTGGGAGGCACATTTGTTGCGTCTTGCTTCTCTGCACCATCCTCCACCTTGGCAATTAAATGCCCCCAGAACTCCAGTGTACTGGTGCAAGAGAGCCACAACATATTAGCTAGGTTATATCACTTTGTGTTACGAGCTAGATAATTGAGAAAATAACGAAAGTTAAGGAGCAACTTTTATCCAAAAATGTAATTCTTGAAAATTCTTTTTTGAACAAATCGCAAACTCTTATCATTGGAATATCATTTAACTCCTCATTCCTAAATGCTCAGTCAATTGACCAATATTAATTAGTAAATTGTTAGTTTAGAAATTCAACTGCTCACCTTATTGAGGTTCCATATTTTAAGCATGGTTTTTCCATTATGCAGAGGGTCTTCAAAGAGGCAATCACGGGTAGGAAGTGCATAGTATTCGCACCGGAGAATTGTACCGTCAGGCAAAACAAGGCTTTTGAGCAGCTCAAAGTTATGCTTCCCTACAGAATCAACTCACGTAAATAGGTCCACCAGAAATGGCTCAAGAGGCAGCATGAAATTCTGCACATGGATGAGTTGACTGGAACATGTCCCAGTCAGGGTGAATAAAGTTGCCCATCCACAAGCTATTGTAAGCACAGTGGACCATGTGACACCCTTGCAACCAAAATGTGCCGTTGGGATTGCCAGAAGGATCGGTGCACCAAAAGTCATCTCCTGTTCACAGTGAAAGGAAAATCACAAGTTTTCAAAGTCATCTTTCCATTTTGTTTAGAATATCAGCTGTCCTAATTTACATTTTTACATGTTTCTATATATATCAATTGTGTCCAAAAATATTTAGGTAAATCCAACATATCATAAATTACGTTAAAATTGTTATTGTCAATATAAATAACAAAGAAATTAAATGATTTTATTTCGCCAAAATAAAGTAGGTGCCAGGGAAGCAAATTCAGACACCTCCACAACGAACTTGAAGGAGGCATTTATGTTCTCCATATTATTACGAAAAAATAGTGCAATACACGTGTAAGCGGTTTTAGAAATGACTTGAGTAAAATAATACTGAGCAGTGGTTAGTCTATAATTTAGTTTTTGTAAGTTATAGAATGCATTTGTTTTTTTCAAATTAAGAAGTCTAACGAAGCTGGAATCTATTATCCAGTAATAAACAAACAAACGTTCAGGCCCACAAGCTTTTGCCTCTAAGATACGGCAAAAGAACAGCCATTGTCAAAATTCAGGAACCAAAATTGAATACGAGTTTCTACTGTTACCTACCGACACGGCCAAGAGAGATTGCTTCGGTTCCGAGGAACATGAAGTCGTTGCAATGCTCCATGCTAGCAATGACACCATTCCCTTTGAAGTGGTTCCTCACGGAAGACGGAAGGGCTTTGTAGTAAGCTTTTGCAAGCTCCACTCTACCCCCGTAATCCTCGCAAAGCATTTCCAGCAGCTGCATACCCATAAATAAAACATTTAAATACTACTATATAGTGAGTGACACCAGTGACTGATAACAAAAGGAACAATAATAACATGGAAGCAGTAGAGCAATATTAACAAATTCGAGTTTTACTGCAAATCTTTAAAAGCGATACATCGCGTGGAATAAAATACCTGTGTGAAAAGTCAGTATATCAGGGTCTTATGCTGAACCAAGTTAATCTTAGGAAGACACGTACGTTTGAAGTTGGAACTTACATGAATGACGTCCACCTTGACTCCGTCGATCCCAGCAGACTCCAGGCGAGAGTGAAGACCTTCGTACAACTGGTCAGCAATCTCCGGGGGAACCAAACCAACCCCATTGTTCATGATCTAATCAATTACCAGATCTTCCATTGTCTTCTGCAGTCCGGGGGACAATTGTGGTGCAATGACTCTTGATTCGGGCAGGACCGAGATATTGGCTCTAAGCCCGCCCGAATATGCACAAAGCGCTTGCCACACGTAAACATAGTCCACGCTCTTGAAGTTCTCCTTGAGGTCCCTGATAAAAGCACCCATGCCTTTATTTGGAGCGCGGATCCCCATTTTCCTGGGCTTCTCGTGTCTCTGAACTTGTAGTTTTCTTTAAACTTTGTTAGCCTGCACGGCATTTGCTCACCAGCGGATGTTCTGTTCATTCCTTCTGATGTGATTGGATCATCATCATGGGAAATGGACTGCCAACCATCATCAATCAACACAAGTCCCGGTGGACACCCACCTTCCACGAGGGCCTTAACACCTTCCCACACACCTTGAGGGTGCACATTAAGGTAGAAGGCATCCCAAGTGCAACCAACCAAATTTATCTACAATACCCGGTGAGTCTTTTCGTCCCAGAGCCTGAAGGTCCCAAGATGGAACCTGATAACCTTCATGGCAACTTTGACCAAAGTGAATGAATCATCACCTCATGCATGTAAAGCACGCTCCTGAACAAGAGCCGTTGACTTTTGTCGACCCGCTTTTCCACGCATAGATCGATATTATCCTCTTTGCCAGGCTGAAGAGAAGCCCGGAAAGGGCCTTCGAGGAGTGGAAGGAGTAATATATAGGGACGACCGGAGTCGGACTTGTCAAGAATGACCATTTGAGTTTCGTTTTCGAGGTCTCGACCATTAGTTCGAATCCATCGAGTGGTCCACCAAACCTTGAACCTGAAAATGCTCATAAACCTGATGTCTTTGAGCTTGCCAGGTGGCAGGGACATGATGGCTCTTTAGTTCCCGAGTGTCAAAGCTAACGAAGCAGCCGGAAGAAGTTGTGACCGGCTTGTCACCAGTGATGTATGGCCGAGGGTGTAGCAACGATATTAGGCGGGACTTGGGATAAAATGACATGTTTATTCACGACGAAGTTTGATTCGTCAAGGGCTGATTGATGACAGGTTTGGAGTGATCCACAAGGACTGAGATGTTTGAGCCACATTTGCCAAGACTAGGAGCCATTAATCGATCGACAAACTTGAAAAGTAAGGAAGGAAGTACAAAGAGAATTGGCAGGAGTGGAAACGTTTTTTTGAAAAATAGAAGCTAAAGAAAGCAATAATGGATAAGGTCTAATGAAACTGAATTGTTGAACAAGCACAAGCTAGGTTGATCACTTATATAGACGTATAGTAATGAGTAGTAAGTAGCTCTTTAAAAATGGAATATTGTAGGACCTTTGATCGAATACTTTTTTGTGGTATTTAAATGAAGACTTGCTCCTTTTCTATGGTTGAGATGCTGTAGATTGCTTTATCCATTTTCCCGCAGACTATGGCAAATTTATAGGCAATGATGATTGGGGTTTGGTTGCACATGTACTGAGGTAATAGTAGGAAGCTTCAATTCAAACGAAGGTGAGGTGGGGGTTTGGTTGCAGATTTTGATTTCTTAGTGGGGCAGGGTGTTGGAGAAGTGTATTAATTATGATTAATTGATTATCCTAATGACAACCTTTTCATCGAGAAACTTTTCGTTTTTTCCAAATCTCACGGAGTCGTTAATCCCACATTTGTTAGTTAAAGATAATGAGCTGAGTAGCTGATAATTAAGAATAGGAAAATAGCATTGTCAAAGACTGTAACTAGATTTTTAGTTACAGACAAATCTTGACCATAGAAGAGTTATTATTAATCACAAACTCTCATCCTTATCCAAACTATAACCTATACTACTGGTTTCTTACGTAAGAATTTATATGTTCGTTTTTTAGTTTTTTTATTGCAGCATAGACCTTAAGGGAAAAAGACTTTTGCTGACATTTTTATTATTAGATTTTATATTTTTCTTTTGATTAGGGATTAATATTAAGGATTTAGGTTTAGGGTTAGGGTGTAGGGTTTATATTTTTAGGATTTAGGGTTTTAATTAGATTAAGAAAATAGTAGCAACTCTGGCTTTTTATTTGTTAAAAAAAATTACGTTATCTTCTTATTTGTTAAGAACTATTTTATATTTTTTTAATAAGTCAAGGATAATATGGAGTTCTTTCCAAATTAAGTTAAATTAGTATTAATTTAAAATAGTACTTTTTTAGTAAGTTTGGGATAATATAAAACTCTTTTGAAATTAAGTTAAGTTAGTATTAATCCAAAAGTAACGGTGTCTGTAATATTGAATATCACAGCGTCTTTGACGCTACTATTGTTCTTATAAATATCACCAAACACTGACTCCATCCCGATCGCAAGAACATTTGACTGATTCAACTTCAATAATAACATTATTATACTGACAAATATTGAATATCAATCAATTGTGCATCTTCATCGTGATTTATAGTTGCTCAATATTTTGGAAGGCCACGTGAACCACTGGAGTAAGTAAATATGATTGATTGTTTTTTTTTTTCCTCATAAATTAGGTATATATTTCAAAAATTATTATAGAAAAAAAATATCTCGAGCAAATAAAGGTATAATTTTACAATAGGTTGGACCAACGAATCTGCAGATGCTTTCATAAGACGTTCAAACAGATCATCAATAGGAAAGAGACATGTTAAAAGAACTGAAGAATAATATTTACATGTTCATTGCTGTTTGCTTAAGGTTATCTGTGGCGTGTTATTAAAGAAAGACATTAATTGTAACTGAACAAGAATGGATCTGAACTGTGGAATTGTGGACTTGTGAAATTTTTTCTTTTTTTTTTGACAGCAAACCAAATATATTAATTCTTTACTAAAAGAACAACATTCATACGTTCGTGCATCGTAATGCTGTTATTGGACATCCGTCTACTTTAGTCCTTTATCAGATGCTTAGCATGACTGGAGCAATAACCATGAAAAAGGGCAATGCACTAAAAAAAGGAAAAAAAATCGTTAATAAATCTTTGTTGTGATTAAATAGAAGACATTAAAGTGGAAGCTATGAAACTGCAAAGGAAGGAGAATATGACAATTATTTAATTAAGAAACATATGGCTTAAGGATCGAAGCGTGCTAAGTGATGCAATAGAAAAAATTGTAAGTTTTATAAATAAAAAATAATAATACACTATTAAATAATGTTATCAGTATTTATGATAAAACTTATTTCGACACCTAAATCTCAGCCACCAGAGCATATCTCCTTAGTTTTTTGTCAATAAAGAAATGTGACTAATTATATATGGTATGCTCCATTCTGTTAAGGATGATCAAAATGTCTGAGCCTAAGACAAGTAAACTTCAAAGCGGTGGGAGTCGAGTGGCGGTCGGCCCCAATGAATATATGATGGGAGTACAATTGTTAGTAGGCCCACCACATAGCTGTAGGAAAGATTAGTTGAATAGGTTGGCAGAATTGATCGATCATAGGAGGATGGAAAGTGAAAACCAGTGAAGAGTTGCATCAACATGTTACTTGGTAGGGTGATCGAATTCGGTAAATAGCGACAATTGAATTCGAATGGAATTCGGGGAATCGAGTAATCCCGGTCAATACAGGTTCTGTCGGCTCTGATCTTGGTGAGCAGAAAAGCAGCTGCATGTGCAAATGCTTTGTTTTTATCTAATTGGTAGACTAGTACAGGCTTGCCGCTCAAGGTTCGGCTTTGGCCCAACTTTTGTGGTAATTATTATAGCAATGCTTTGCAATCCAAATATTTATTTATTAGGTTTGGATTTCAGTCACCTAGAATACTGCAGGAATTTTTTTCTTTCTTTGAGAATGATACTATATAACACTTTTGTGATACGATATTTATGAGATAAAATGGTAATAAAAAAATAAAAATAAATCAGAGATCACGTTTAAGGATTATTTTAGAAATTCTTTTCAAACCTATTTTGTACAAATGGAGCCAGTAAATTTTATTATTTATATCGATTTTTTAATCCAAATTTACATACCTACTATATAAATATCAAGTGGGAGAAAATATTTGGTGTGATGGCATCTTTTAAATTTCTTTTATTTTCTTTTTACATTTGTTGTATAAAACAATTTCATTATGATATTAATTGTTGATCAATATAAATTTTGCAAAACGTGTTTTCATTGAGGATGTCATAAAACCATTCGCAAAAGGTTGAACCATATGTTAGGCGTAAATAGCATAAATATTTTTTGTTAATAGTTTTGTTAATTGTTAAATTAGGACACGACGAGTTTAAGAAATGGCGATGACAAATAAAAATTTGACTAATTGAGCAGAATATTTGTCAAAAAAAAAAAAACAATCCTTTCAAAATTGGAACTAGTACCAAAATTGTGTACCAATATATACTCGACGTGCTAGCAAACACATCATGCCAATTTTTGTTTAATTAAAAGCTCGACGTGTTTGCCAAATACGTCGAGCCAGTTGGTTAGCTTGACCAACTTAAAAAACAGGAATCTTTCTTTTTTTTTTTTTATAATTAAAAGCCTCGATGTGTTTGGAATTTTTTTTTTTTTTTTTTTTGTGTTTTCAACTCTGAGCGAAAGAGAGAAATTAGCCACTGTTTTGAAGAAGCAACGAAGCTCCAGCAGCATAATAAACCTGCAAAAGAAGGCCTCAATAACGATGAAGACAATCATGAAAATTAGTCGATCCCTTCTAATGCTTCTTTTCCCTTCTCTCCATGTAATAAGATAAAATGAAAAAACAAATAACTCTCCCGGATAATTTGTTTTTTGCAGAAATCTATGAAGTACAAATTCAGAAACTCATCGTTTTCTGGAACAATTGTAAACCATAGGCTGGCACGGGCCTTAAGGCACATCCGGGCCAAACACATTCTGTATGACGAAAAAACTGATTTCCAACTGGGTTCGTGAGAAATTATGACATACTAGGCAATGACTACCGTGTGATGCGCAGTATTAATACATCCGTACCAAGTAACAATTCTAAAATGATTATGTTAAAAATAATATTATATTATCAGAAAGGTGATAAGTTCAATAGTGTATAATGAGAGTTATTTTATTATACGCTGTTTTTAATCGCCTATAAGCTTCTTTATTTTGCAGGAAAAGATGTTAATAATTTGTGAATCATTAAACTTATACGTTGTTACATAAGGCCATTTGTTATTAAGGTATTTATAATAACACGTGTTTTATAAAATTTGAAGGCATAGTATTCTGAAAAGGAAATATATAATTAATAAAAAAATATTTTTTTTGTTTTTTAATTAATTTTAATATTATAGAGTGTATATAGAAACTAATAACATTATGAGTTGGCAAATGTTGGTCATATTGTAAATATTATGGGTTTAATTTAAATAGAAAGTATATATTAACCGTGAAATCTTTAATAAAAATAGTTAGCATTAAGCATGGAACGCATGTAGTTTGATAATTAATGAAATGTTGATAAATGAATGATAAATTGGTAACAATTTTAGTAGAAAGTGTATGTTAACCATTTGTATAAATATTGTGCAATGTAAAAAAATAATGTAAAAATATTTAGTTACCATGTTAAAGATTTTAATTGTTGCCAAAGGAAAAGAAGTTTTTGTTTTTTTTAAAGAAAGTTATACCTAGTTAAAAATATAAAACGTTTTGCAATATGTTGTTAAAGCATGAAATGTTAGAGAACCTAGGATAGTACAAGATTGTGCACGCCCATCTAAATGAGGATTTATACCAAGAGGATATACAAACATAAATTATACTCGGTTGTTTAGAGTCTCACAATCCCAATTCTCTTTTCTTTCACCACATTAAATCTTAAGAATGCAAAAGACACAAGAGAGACATTTTAAGCAGTACCAGCTCAGGCACACATTAACTCAAAGTAGGGCTGTTAAAAAAAAACCGAAAAACTAAAAAATCGAGAAAACCGATCCACCCAGAACCGAAAAAAGAAGATAACCGAACCGGTTACTGATACTGGGTCAGATAGTAGGTCGGTTCATAAATTAAACGGTCCACCCAGAACCGAAAAAAGAAGATAACCGAACTGGTTACTGATACTGGGTCAGATAGTAGGTCGGTTCATAAATTAAACGGGTCGGGTAGCGATTTACATCCTTGTGAACCGACGGATACCAGAACCAGTCCATAGTAAGGGGTAATTTTGTCATTTTGGTATGTAATATTATTTTACTAATTTATTGTTTTAGTTTTTGATTTATTTTATTGTTACTACTAAATTGTGCTTCTATTTCATTCTTGATTGATGAATATTTGACTATTTATTTTATTATTTGGATGTTCATTTGACTATTTATTAAGTATTTTTTAATTTTATAACTAATTGAAATGTGATAATGAAGTTTAAAAAACTAAGTGCCTATATGTTTATTTAATTTTTTGTTTTTTGGTTACTTTGAAAATTACAGTTTAATGATGTAACTTAACTTTTAAATCATTGATACTTGTGTTATTAGTAATTTAATGATGATTTACAATTTTTCTTGTTTTATTTTTTATTTTAAAAATACTGATAAATTATGATGGATCAGATCGGGTAACCGGTCTATCCAAACTAGTTTTGCGAGTAACTGAAAGGCTGGGTACCCACTATGTGTAGACCGATTCACGGTTCGAAATTCTACCGAACCGGTAAAACCGGTTCGGTTCAAAGTTTTTGTTCATGGACCGGGTACCCGGTCCATGAACACCCCTAACTCAAAGCACTAAACTGACAACAAACCTAAATTATACATTAAACATACAAATAGATAACCAAGAATCTGTCATCCAATTAACCGCAAGAGAACAGTACTTCGAGCTTGATCGTGGCCGATTTATCACGATAAAGAAGCACACGCATGTATATCTCTAATAGTTGTCTTCACAACTCGAGTTCTCGTGCTATTCATCCCGGAGAATAGGTCATACTACGCGATTGCTAAACCCAATTTGTGAAATCATTGTCCTCATAATGCATGACCGTTAGTTACTAAATCACTAAGGTAGCAACTCGTGGATTTATATTGTAAAATACATCCATTAACAAACAGAGCAATTAAAAAAAAAGATATAGTCTATCACATTAGTAGATTGTTTTCGGGTATAGACTAATGTTCACAATCTAAGAGTCAAAGTAAAGATGTTCATAACAAAACCAGAAAAATGCATGTCACGTGGAGTCTTCCTTGAAGCATTGGAAACTATTGGCAATAAAAGCCGATTTTCACATGGTTATATTGATATTTGAATCAGTGGTGCTTGGAGGAGGTTAAAACCACTTCACATGGTAGTATTTGTTTTTAGTCTAATCCTCCAAGAAATCTTTTGAAACTGTACTCTTCTGGTATCAAAAGTAGATTTCCACAGAATTGAATCTAATGCTACGATTTTGAATGCAATGCAATTAGAGAAACATTAATGAATCATGTGACATTTAGTTCTTTTTTTTTTTTTTTCAAAATTTCTAACTCCTCAAAAAATGTAGAAAGCAATTTAATCACACAGCAAAAGATGCACTAAAAGTCAAAGATTATATGAAAAATAAAGTCACATTTGGCAATTTTAATTATTGGAACTAACTATCAAGTTAAATTTTAAAAAAAAAATTATCTATTTGAAGCAGTAGCAAAACAGATTTAAGCATTTTATTAATTTGAATCAAACTCTTTATTATCACTTTCCTCACCATGTACTTATGACTGGTTAAATAAATCCTTTATTCAACTCAACTATCTCATTAGTCCTCTATAATAAATTCCTCGTTAATATTGCTCTAAAGACCATAACATTCTGGTAATCATATTTTCCCTGGAATAGTATCTTTTCTACCTTTAACGAATGTGCCTATCTTGAAATATAAATATTGGGACTTGTTAAAAGAGTCCCAAGCTCTTAATATAAAATTTTAACACATCTTGTTAAAAAGAAAATAAATCACATCCCTACTGCCCAAAACTTGTTATAAGAATCCCAAGCTCAGGGCAATTTGTAATTGAATAAAAGCATCTTCAGTTATTTGAATTAGAAACAGAAAAAAAGTCCACCAGATGCAACTACTAAATGAATTTGAATTTTGCATTAATGCTGTTGACAAAGAACTAAAATTTGTCAGACTTTACATGAGGTATGAATATCAAAAAGGTCCTACGCTGGTCTAAAATAATTCAAGGATTTATGCAACAATCTGAGTCATTCCTAGCTGAGGAAAAAATTGGGCCCAGAAAAGAAAATCAAAGACTCAACCACTACGAAAACTTCTTAAGCAACATCACAATGTTTGACCATAATAACCCATAAGATCAATAGAAATTCTACTTCTTTTTGAACAAAACTCAATAAGGCATCACGTAAGATTTTAGGATATTCTTACACCTAGATATACTCATTTCCCATATAACTTAATTAAACGTTACTTTATGTGAAACACTACCACTACCATAATAAACACCCAAAAACTATATATATATATATATATATATATATATATATATATAGAGAGAGAGAGAGAGAGAGAGAGAGAGAGAGAGAGAGAGAGAGAGAGAGAGAGAGAGAGAGAGAGAGGAGGAGGAGGAGGGAAAGAAAGAGAGAGAAAGAAGGGGGAAAGAGACTCAAAAACAAAAAAAAATTATTGAAAAAAAATGAACACTCCAACAAAACCAACAAAGAAAACATTTTTACACAAAATTAATTATTCAATCGTTACATAGCTCAAATGAACATAAAATTAAATAAAAAAATTGTGAAAATCCATTATTCCAATCAATTAATTAATACTTTTCCTAGTTGAAAACACAAAACCTGCATGCCACAATAGATACAGAAACACAAAAACAAAAAGGAGTGAAAAAAGTCACATTCATAAATTAAGTTGTTTTGAGAAAATGGCAGCATAAGAGTTGCTAAAATGCTTAATTGTAAGTGATAATTATTTGGAAAATTGTCAAGAAAGACAATGAAAAATACCAATTAAATGCATTAACTAAATACCAGAGATAGAGGCCATGTCTGTATCTACCCAAAATTATGATCCTAAAATTTTGTTGTTCAGTCTTTTTTGACAGGCTTTTAATTACCTCGATATACATGTTAACTACTAATTTAATCCACCACAATAGTTCCCTTCTCTTCAGTCTTTTCCACAGATGGTTGCTCAAGATCATCTCTTGCGGCCCATGAAAAAAAAAAGGGAAATAAAACATATCAGTACACAACTAACATTTATGGCTAGAACAAAAGTATTCATATGTATTCGTATAAACATACCTCATACAGTCAAATGAAGTAATTCCAAAGATAAACATACCATCTTAATCCAGAACTACCTTAAAATTTGGTGGTGCGGGATTGCTAGGAATTAGGTTCACATGAAGAATTTCCAAATAACAAGAATTGAGACAGTTAGCTATATGCAACTTCATAAACAACTCTCGTCTATCTATAAAGACAACTATATGATTACCTACCACAAATGAAACCATATAGTAGTGAATTAAAAGATCAAAGGTCATAGGCTACTAAAAGAACTAACGACTAACATACCTCAGACTCTAGATATCAAATTCTAAAGTGAAAAAAAAAATTCACAGAAGCATTCTCCAAGAAGAGATGCATAAACAAATTACCTCTATTGATACTTAATGACGACAAAAAAGTCGCAAAGGAATTGCAAATATACAAAGAAGGGAAAGTTATAATATTTGAGAAATAAAAACACATATAACTGAAGGGAAAGCAGATATAGCTGAAGGAATTAAGCACCATTAATGTAATGAATAAAACAATAAGGTCAGTAGTTGACACGGGGATAAAAAGGCACCGTAACAAATTTTTTTAATAAATATAAAACATGAATGAATATCTGTTCTTTAAGACACTGAGCCAAATACATATATTAATAAGAGAGACACATGCAGAAGGGAAAATTATATCTTCTCTAGTTCTTAAAACACACAATAGAGCGCCAATCACACAGTAGCTTAAATAAAATTAGACATAATTAAATTTCATTAGGAAAAGGAAAACAAACAAATAAATTTAGAAAGAGAGGGACAGAGAGAGAGAGAAACGAAGGAGAAAAGTATTAGTGGAAGGAGAAATTACCAGATTATTGAAAGGAGTTAAAGAGGACCGAAATGCCTTGTTGATATGTAAGACAAGAAGATAAATACACAATTTGTAAGAGCTAAAAGAGCAAAGAAGAATGTGTTAGAAAAAACATTAAACACAAAAGGAGTAGCTGGAATTTGCAGAGAATAGAGCCGACAAAATTTTCATAAACAAGCAAAGATCTGACCAAATAAATATTAGCTAAACCCAAGAAAAAATAAGAGATCACGCAATAATTCAAAGGGAAAATAAGAAAACTCCAGATTAGCTACCAATCTAGGAATTAGACTGCGTAAAAATCAAAAAATAAAAAAAAATCCATAGCACATTTAGAGGGCAAATCTAGAGAAGACAAGGAAGGGAAAATGCTCCAATGGTCCAACCTGCAAGATAATGGAAAACAACAAAAGGTGGCAAGAGTCAGAAGACCATAGAAGAAAGGGAAGCTCAGGAAAAACTTTACCGTAAGAAAAGCAATAAAAAACACAATATCTTTTAATCAGATGGTTGTTTGTGAGAAAAGAGGGTTTTTGGTCAAAAAGTAGGCCATTAGACCCAAACAAATCTTAAGCAAAACAATTTAGGGGGCGTTTGGTTCAAATTCCTCAATCACTATCACTGTGGGTATCATTAACCCTATTATGAGTATGGGTTTTGATGATTCTCCTCAACATGTTTGGTTTAATAATGGGATAGATATGATTATAAAAATACTTGTTTGGTTTACTAGAATGACTTTCAAGTAAATTTTAAAAATTTTAAATATTTATTTATTATATACATATTTTTTAGATTTCTTATTTTGTATA
The DNA here is from genome assembly GCA_024721245.1 of Mitragyna speciosa. NCBI lineage: Eukaryota > Viridiplantae > Streptophyta > Magnoliopsida > Gentianales > Rubiaceae > Mitragyna > Mitragyna speciosa. Next base: position 1,569,122 of record CM045561.1, on the reverse strand, counting down.
CATATTTTTTAGATTTCTTATTTTGTATCTTTTTAAAGAAAATTGCTAAAAAGATTTCTTCAATTTTAAATATAAGCATAATCTAATTTGAGTTTTATGCAAATGATAACCTTTAAAAAAATCATTTTTATTGTATTAAGAGAGAGTATTATATATCTTTGATTTTCGGTTCAATTTTTTATTAAAAAAATTTGAATTTAAAAAAATTACTTCAAATAATTTTTATAAAAATTTTATAAAGTACTAATAAAAAATATTCAAAATCAAAAGACAAAAGAGAGAGAGAGAGAGTATATTGGGGGGTATGTAACTTAAAATATATGTATTTTTTAAGTGGGTGTGTTTTTGCCTTTAATCATAAGAGGTAATGAGTTTGATAGAATAGTATTTTAGGAGAATCATTAACACCCCAATTAATCACTATCATTTATATTGAATGATAATGATAGCTGTTTAACAAACATCAATAATGGATATCATTACTTATTATACCCATTCTCCTTCTTGATTCCCCTAAACCAAACATCCCCTTAAATACCAAAAAAAAAAAAGAAACCTAAAAGCTAACATTTGCAAAGATGTATTTGTCCTCTCTCGTCGACATTGCAGGTGAGAGTTGACTTCGTTGGGCGATGAGAGTTGGCTTCGTCTCCCGGTGAGAGTTGGCTGATCTATCAATAATATTTTTAGATTTTGTTTAGTCAAATCTTTCAACTGGATCTTGATGTTTTAATCACATGGAAAATAAAAAAATACAAAGAAAAATATGAAAAAAAGAATAAATTACCCATAAATAAGGGGATAAAAACAGAGAAAATATAGCTGCTAGAAAGGAAAATAGAGAGAGAGAGAGAGAGAGAGAGAGTACGATGCAGAAGAACGAAGAAGAGGATAGAGCAAATGAAGCAATGAAGGAAGGGTCATCTCCAAATTGCTTGTCGATGGTTTTCACCTTTTTTTTCCTCGAGCCCATCATCCTAATGCAGATATCTGCACTTTTTTGTTACCTCGAGCCCATCGTTTGAGCACTTGAAAAAGAGTGAAAGTTAAGAGAAAAGATAAGCAAAGGAAGAAGAAAAAGGAAAGTCAAGATAATAACAAAACTCATCAACTATTACACCAGTGCACTTTGCTCCCTTTAAACATTTTTATAGGCATTTTTCCCCCCAAAATCCATTATAAGGTAAAAAAAAATTAATTTTGTCTATTTTGTTCATGAAATGACCAACGTACCCTCCATAAAAGTTTAAGTGAGAAAATATTGTTTTTTGCTAAAGAATATTTTCTTCTATTTTACTTTTTTCTTTCAATTAAATTTTGCTTGCATTTTATCGATTTGACCATAAAAATGTTACTAAATTTTTATTTTTTTACTACATACTTTAGGTTAGATTTATTGAAAATACTTACATGTATTCTGCTTTTTGTTAATAAGTGGTTTAAATAAATAGTTTAAAAAATTGCTTTGCTAATTTATGTGTATCATTAATGTGTTGTTTATTAAAAGTATTTTTAAAAAATTATATTGTACCATGAGAATTGCCATGTGATTAGAGTATTTAGGAATTTTCTTCCTAAGTTTTTAATTTTCCATAATATGTAAAATGACAATATTTTACCACATTCACAATTGAGAATTTTTTTTTCAAGTGCATAGCTTGAGATAGAACTATTTAAAATTTGTTCTATATTACTATGAAAGCATGTTCTAATTAAAGAAGATAAGAGAAAATGAAATAGAGTTTTAAAATCCTAAATTTGTACAATAAATGCCCATTAATTATGAGAGGCAATTTCCATCAATATTCTCAATAGTGAAATGAGGGTCTAATAAAAATTCATCCAAGCATATCCAGATTCTGGGATATGAGTTTTTCTAATAAATAGAACTTGAAATAAGCAATAAAAGAATGAAAAATTAATATTTTAATTTTATGCTCAAATCAAGAAAATGCATGTAAAATTTAATTAAAGAAAAAGAAGAATTAGAATAATGCAAAATATTCTTTAGTGACAATATATTTTTCTCACCTAAACTTTGAATGGAGGGCAAATTAGTCATTTCATCAACCAAATAGGTAGAATTATCTTTTTTCTTTACGTTATAATGGGTTTGGGGGGCAAAGTGCCTATAAAAATTTTTAAAAGGGGCAAACTGCCACAGGGATAGTAGTTGATGGGGGTTTTCTGTAATTAACCCATAAAAGTATCCAAACCGTCTGTAAAGGACGACGAAAAAGCATGCCTCGCACGTGACAGGATGACAAAAAACTTGAGAGCCTTCGACTCTTTTATGTATGTGTTAATTAATAATGAATAGATGCAAACAACCTGTTGATCTTAGGGAAATACTAGGAAAATTCATAAAAAATCTTCGACAAGAATTTAATAGCTAACGACATGCCAAGAGGAAGCCTGGTGAATATGATAGCAACGAAAAATAGAAAGCAAATTTATGCTTTCTCTGAATGGATTTGTCCATGACATGACCATGACGACTACCATGTCTATTTAGATGTGTAGACAGAAAATCTCGAATCTAATCAGTCTCATAATACTGATAAGGAAGCAAATCTAATTAAGGATACTATCTCTTCAAAGGAAAATGTCTCTGCTGAAAATATGGAGAACAATATAGAAAATTGTCAAAGATTCAAATTCAAAAATACTCTACCAATCTATGCCCTATAATCGAAGCAAGAACGTTATTTTACAGGCTGTATCTTTATCTATGCCTATAATTGAGGCAATAACGTTATTATACAGCCTGTATCATTATCATCTTTTTGTATAAATAATGACTTTGTTGTATATATTAAATGCACAAGAAAATAATAAAAAAATTGCAGTGTTCTTCAAATACAATGCAACCAAAGACATACATACAAGAAAACACTGAAAGTAACAGCAAAGGGGGAAAAAAAAACTTGGGTTTTGTATTTGGGAAGTTGCTAAGACAGCAAGAAATAGTTGCTTTTGCCGTCCCAAGAACCTGATGGTCTTCTTGGATATTTTGAATAGATTCGCAAATAGCTTCACTCTGACCCCCATCTTTAGAATTATGACATATCTCCGAGAATGAGTCAACCAATGCATTCCCAAATTCCATATCATTAATGTGGTAAGGGAAAACCTTCACCTATTAATACACATATATTACCATCCATTTAGAAAATGAACTAGGAACATCAACGAGGCAAATAAATAATCTGACTAACTCCTACAATATATCTTATAAGCAATTTGGTTGACGGTCTTCATTTATGTCAATCAGCTTCTGAACTTATAAGAGTTCCTTGAAGAGTTCCATGTAATCTCAGAATGATAAAAGAGGGCTTACCTGGTTCATCCAAACCAGATATCCCTTTCTCTGACAAGCAGATGCAGACTTTTCAAGTTGACTTGCATGACTTCTTTGATATAAATGCAGCAAACTTCTCTTATCTCATCGCATCAAGGAAACCTTGAAACTTAATGAATTCTATCAACCCATGGCAGAGTATCCTCAAGGTTAATTACAAGAATGATCACTTTTTACCCTTGTTTTATTATATACCAGCCAAGTTCTTATGCAATAATTGTATATTGTTAGAGAAAAATCATGAAAAGTTTTGAAAGTATTAAGACGCCGGGACAACGTAACAATCATTAAGTTCCCAAAAAATATACAGCAGTTCAAACTTGTTTATTAGCTTCTTAATGATGTACGAGACAAAACAATCTATCCAGTGCTCAATGACAAACGTCCATGAAAATCATACACGTGGAACCATATATAGCATAAACTTTTGAAATCTTTAGCGTTGTTAGCTATTTCACTTTAATAAACTTATCTAAATGAAATTATGTTTGTGCGTGTAAGTTAGAGAGACCCCTAAAATAATTTAACGTAGTTATAAAAGCCAATAAAAAAACTAGGTCAACAGGTTACCGGTTCAAGAGTTGAGTAAGTGAAATGGTAGGCCAAATGTATGTTATTTAATTAATTAAATAGTTTTATTCTTATAATAAAGTTATGATAAATGATAATGCACAATAATATTGATATTTATTCATGCATCTTTAAATGTATATAAACATAAATATAAATTTATTTTATGTAAATATATGGTTAAATATTGAGGAAGTAAATGAAAAGGCAAGAAAATGATCACACGTTAATTAGTACACACAATTAATTAATATGAATGTGGTAATAAATCATAAATAATGAGTTTAATTTGGTGGAAGAGTGTTTTGATAGTGTTCGAAAGTTCATATTTTAGAAATATCTGTCATTTTTTGGCCACCAAAAAAAAAAATCCCAATGAATACATTAAAAATCGATTAGTTGTCCCAAGTTATTCAAAGATCTAGCCAAGTGATTGAGTTCCATTAAGTTTATTGAAAAACAGTGCAATGGGAGGCTCACCCCAATCTGGTTGCTTGATGAATCGTCCGGTGTGGCAAGGTTTATAAAGAGATGCCCCAATCTTTAACATATTTCACTTTTAACCCAAAATTTTCCGAGATGACATTTAAACGATTCTCGATTAATATCCGTGATGATCTACATTTAAGCTTTCTTCGGACATAATACACATACACACACACACACTGTCAACAACGGACATAATATATAAATGGTTCGTAACACAAGATGTAACATTCCATGACAATTAAAATAGAATCCAACCGTGGGACTACCAACACACAAATCGGATATAGATGATGGTTTCAAATCTTTGGATTTAGGTTTTCAATCCAACGGCTTACATATGGAGACTTACATCGAATTTGCTTGCTGCATACCAATTCCGCGGCGTACAATATCTACCGAGAACGAGTCCCGTTCCACCAGGGGTCCATCTACGTAAGATATTGCTAAAGCTCGGTAGTCTAGGGGTCCAAATTAATAGGCCTCATCCATTTAGGTTTACAACGCGTTTTTCAGGGGTGAAACTTTAAAATTGGCCAGCTAACAGCTTAAATAGGCCGGTCTTTTAAAATCAGCGAGAGACGCTGATGTGGTTACGCAGCAAGGGCTACACTTGCAATTACTGAAATGTGGTCTTCCACAAATTGTACAACTCGATTAAGATGATGATGATGATGATAATATTGTGGGTTTTTGTTGACCGATAGATTGGAATATATTTATACAATATATGTCTTACGTATTTTTTTTTCTCTTTCCAAACTAAAAGTGATTCCCTTAATTTTTTTTGTAATCCTCGATTATTAAGTTTGGCTATATATATATATATATATATATATATATATATATATATATATATTAGAAATGAGACTAATAAATTCCAATATCCCGGTTTAAAAAAAGGGATAATTACAGAAACCTCCCCTGAGGTTTCTGACAATTTCACTTGGCACTCCTCAATTTTAAAAATTACACAAACCTCCCTTGCATTTACTATTTTGGTAACAAGACCTCCCCTTTTAATAAAAATTTTAATTAAAAACCCCATAATGCCTTTCTCAATCTACAAAAGAAAAAATAAAACAATATCATTTTCTTTACCACTTAAACCACTGTACCACCGTCGTTGCCACTAACTTAATGAACACCGCCACTAATAACCAAAAAACAATCCTATCAATGCCAATACAACACTATCAACTAATTAGGAAAATAAAAAATAAAAAATCTATTGGGTTTTGACCATTTGAATTACTATCATATCATGCTAGCTCCATTTTCATTAGTTACCACCACCAAAAGAAACTGGATTATAAAGCCAAAATTTATAGAGATATTCCTTAGCTAGATATTGAAATCTAACCCAACTACATAAATCCTACACAAACTCAAATAATTTGTCAAACCAAATGAGTTTTTCTATTTTTATGAACCTTTTTTGGTAAAAGATTGATTTCAAAGGGTATTATTGGAACTTTAGTTAACCAAGGGAGGTTTGTGTAATTTTTGAAAATTGAGGGATGCTAGGTGAAATTGTCAGAAACCTCAGGGGAGGTTTCTGTAATTATCCCTTAAAAAAAATCATCAGAGAGTATGATTACTTTGTTGTTCTAAATATAACGAGACATGATTCATCTTTTTTTTTTTAAGCAATTATTTATCAAGTTTAGTTTTGTAGAATAGAAAATTAAATAATAAAATAACTTATAAGGACAAATGGTTGTTTTCATTCTCAAATTGCAAACAATCCTGATTACACAAATGAACAGACCCAATAAGTTTCACTAATACTCCAGTTTCATTTGCTTGTAGGAGGTTAGAGTGTGCATTTGCCGGTACTTGGCGTTTCAACTTATTAGAACTTGACTTTGCGTCTGACTTTTGATCAAATAATCTCACAATCAAAACTAGTTGCGTCTGACTTTTGATCAAATAATCTCACAATCAAAACAAGATCAGATAACTTGTAAGTCAAGTCAAAATCAAGATATCTAATTCCACATTGACGTCGTGGTTAATTAAGTCGATCAAGTCCCTCAATTTTTAAATTTTTTGGTTATCCGACATGACCGATTTAAGCAGTTATACTAAATCTTTGATAACTCGTGCTTAAACGAAAAAGTATCTTATATAAAAAAATATATATTGAAAAAATAAAAACCAGAAATATACACAAGCAGAAATGAGAGTAAAATCTCACAAAATAGACATTGGATCATACCTCCTCTTACGGAGATACAGAGAATGGAGATACACAGATGAGAGTCAGTTTCTTTCTTTTCTTTTCTTTTCTTTTTTATTTTTATTTTTTCTGTTTTTTGAATTTTTTGGATGTGTGTGTGTGTCTCTCAGGGCATTAAATGGAAATGTTGGAGGGTAGAGCAGCGTTCATAAATATTCCATATTGGGTCGCAAATTGATGGATCTAATCCAGATGATTCTGTTGATTTTTCCTTTCAGTGGAGGGTCTACAAAGATAAGGAAGGAAACCATCCTGTTAGCACCCACCCAAAATCATATATGACTTGACTTATTGGATTAGCCCGTGAAGATTTAATTGTCATTTCGGACTGCAGCATTTTTTTTAATTTCAGGGAGATTGAAATGAAAGTTGTTGAACCTCGTCAGTAGTTAGCCTACGGATATTGGCATTACATTTTCTATGGTAACACCCCACTTAGATTTTTTTTTTTTAAATTACAAAAAGATTGGAGTGCAATTGTCTGGTGTCAATATCAATAACTTACCAAAGTTGTTGTTGTTTTTTTTTTTTTCCCCCGAAATCCTTACCAAAGTATTAGGCTGATATCTTGAATAGAAACAATAACAAAATAAGGAAAGCGTTTCTCATTCAATAACACTTCATTAAGTGAGTCAAAGTTAATAATCTTTTACTTTTGTCTAATTAATTTTTCTAAATTCTTTAAGTACGTTAATCAATCCCATTACTGGAGGTCAAAAACGGGTCGAATTGTCATTCAGAATTCGTAGTCCTATGCATTCTGATGTCCTTGCTAGTCCTTTTTCACTGCCCATTAACTCCCCACGCACTAAAATATTATGCTTTTTTCCAAACAGCCTCCAACTCCCCCCTAATGCATATTCTTAATATATTTTTATAAAAGAAGTTGTGCAATTATTTTGTTCCTAAAAGTTCATGTTTTCTAAAACTATAACATAAATCGGATGTGGTTTTATCAATAGTATATCTAATTTGTCACCCAAGCCTATTGACAATGTACCAAGATTTGCTGGGTTCAAGATTCCGATTTGCATGATCAGCTATTAATATAGGGATAGAAACCTAAAAGCATAGCTAATTTGGATATTCACTTTGAACTTTAGGAAAAATCAAAGAAGCCAATTTAGTCCTTCAACTATATTACTCTCTCATCTTTAATTTTAGTCAACTTGGTCCCTTAACTAAAAATTTTTCGACCAATTTAGTTTTTATTCATCTATCACCCAAACTCTTACCAAGTCCGAAGCTCCAAGGGAAAATGCTCGGTCCATAATCATATTGTTGGCTTAAATGGCAATTGGGCTGTGAGCCTCATCTAATACACCGAACACGTAAACAGCTTCGGAAAGGCGGAAGAGAGGGATTGTTCCCTTCACTCCGATTGACCAGTAGGATGATAGGACCATGCCAATGTGCTTGGATAGGTGCCTCCTCCATTGCATTTGAAGAAGGTGATACTCACCGCTCCTCGAGCCTAAAAAAGATTCTAACCGTCACCTGCGGACTACAGTACGTACTACCAGTACCGCACGACAATCCCACTAACCCCCCCTGAATATACAGCCTTTTTCCAATTCATTCACACCCACTCAGTCTCAGGCTCTCTGAGCCTCCAGCTTTTCCCTAGTCCACTAACACTTCATCAGTCCGAGCCTCCTCATCCGAATACTGCTTGAAAAAAACAAAGGTCGTGGTACTGAAATTCTGAAATGAAAAATATGGCATGCCATGCGAATGCTGTACTATCTACGGTACTGCATTGGACTATCTCGGCCTTGGTTGGCTATAAAAGGGAGGCTACAACCCTTCACCTGAAATCACATCATCACAGCTGAGATTTATTGAGAGTCATGGAATCTGCTTTGCTAAGGAAATCTGGATCTCCAAATCCAAGGCCGAAAAAGGTCCCTCGCAAAGAGAGCGTGTTGCCCATGCTCGAAGGTTACATTTTCAATCTTATCGTTCTGAGTTTGGTTTTCTTTTATGTTCTTGATGCAATTTAGATTTTATGTATATGTCAAATTCTAATTTGGTTGTATATTTTCTATTTTAAGCTTCTGCCGGTGGGGAAACTGGAGCCGGTGCTTCATCGACCAGCAAAACTGCTTCATCGACTACTCCCGATGAAGGCAGAGACGGCACGAAGCGAGAGGGTGAAAAGCAAACCGATCCAACAGGCTATGGTTCTACCACAAGGGTCGGCGTAGGAGGCTATTTCAAATTTCCTGGTAAGGATCCTTCATATTCCACGCAGACATGCAGACATGTTCTTCTTCTTCTTTCGAATTTACACGAAGTAATTTTTATGATTGCCGTTAAAGATAGTTCTTTTACTATTTTTGAAAAAAAAGGTGGACTTTTATTTTTTCCCTCCTTTTCTGGGGACCCGAAAGTAGTTGTTTTGCTCCTTCTTTAGGCAGCTCCTTCTCCACCCTCTGTTTCAGTGGAGTCAAACAATAAATAACTCCTTTAGATCCTTCTCGTCTGGACAATCGGTCATAATGAAACCTGAAAAGGGCCGGGTGAGATAGGGCTGAAGTAGATTGTATTCTTTTATTTTTGGGCAAAATGTTCCAGGGATCAAGTTTTTCCTAGATAATGATATTTTTATGTGGATCAGGCATCCAAAGGAACTGGCTGGGCAGCCCACAGCTGTTGACTAGGCCCTCAAACAAACCTCTAGGGAGCGATGCTACTCTATTTGACGTAGTGCGTGGAACTACCATAGGCTTAACCCTAAGCGTCCTTGAAGGGTGTAAAATTCTGGGGCATTGTGAGTCCCACTCGTGGGTACTCTTAGGGAAAAGTATACAATACACCATGTGCATTGTCACGTGGTGTATTAGAACTAATAATTTATCGTCATGTGGTAATGGTGGGCCATATCTCGTATTATTTGGCGATGTGTGATTGGTTCTAGTGCACCACGTGACACACCACGTGGCGCGCGTGGTGGCACGCAATACTCACTCGTACTCTTAGGCCGAGTTGAAGATGGTGGCCGCATTGGGAAGATATTCTACGCAGACTTATGCTCCGACCATCGTGAGGCATGGAAATTGGTGCACCTGCCAGAAGTTCATGGTTCACCCCTTCAAGCGGATGACACAGTGGGTAGGTTCTCAGATAATCCGAATTATCGGGGGAATATAACTTATGTTGTCTCTAGGCAGCGTGACAGCGTTAGAATTTTGAAGTTTCAAAGGCCGAACCCTTTCTAGATCTCTATCGAGGTCCCGGACACTAGTTTCACAGACGATTCAATCTTCCTCTAAAAATCCAGTCTCATTTGGGTTGATGTGGCAAGGAACTCCGTCCGCATCTTAACAGCCAACCTGTTAACCAATGACATAGCTCTGGAGGAACCAGGGACAGCGGTTGCTCTGGAAGGGGCGGCAAGCGACCCTATGCCTAGTCCAGAGGCAGCAGCTACTCCCACAGGAGCAATAGACTTGCCGCCTGCTGATGCTCCCATGGAAGCCCCACCAGCAGATTCGCCCGGGGGAGCCACAGCTACTCCCACAGGAGCAATAGACTTGCCGCCTGCTGATGCTCCCATGGAAGCCCCACCAGCAGATTCGCCAGGGGGAGCCACACTGGAAGAAGAACCTCTGGCAATTATGCCTTCTGCCAGCTTGGTTCTTAAGGATGCTGCACATCTTGCCATTTTGCTGTCTGGACCTGGTGGGATTAAAGTTAGAGGGCTCGGTGTTGCTGATGATGGAAAATTGGACTGGGCTGAAATTGGATATGTATTTCCGGCAAGTTTCTTTGCGGTTAGGGGTGGCTTGGGGTTCTACTGGCCTCGCACTGACAGCAATCTTAGGGAGTTCTCACAGTTCGGAGGCCAGACTTTCCTTGCCGGTGTGGGTGAATCGGATTTAGCTGCTTTTAATCATCTAATCCGTGAATACCTGGTCCCGCCGCCTAAGATGTGTTCTGTTGGCGATGGCATGTGCAAATGCAGTCACTATTTCTTTGCACAGTTCGCTCCTTGGACTGGAACTTCTAAATTCACCTTTGGTAGCTAGTTTAGGGAGAGGGAGGATAGTAACAGTTATTTAGCTATTTCATGTGTAATTTTTCTTTTAATGAACTCTTTGGCCTGCATACAGGCAAACAGAAGGGCAATATGCTAGTCTTAGTAGATCAGGCTTTCAAAATTTTGTTCGATGCATAGTGACTAGATTGTCTGGTACGGGCAACTAGTATTTTCGTGCATGTATGAGAGCTTGAGTTATGGTAAATTGCTTGTTTGGTACTTGGCTTACAGATTATCATATCGATACAGTGCCAACATCCTGTTTACTTCTCCAGTTTTTTCTTTTTCCTTGTTTGCATTTATTTCCATGGTAGTATGATGCAGAAATTGACACTGCTATTGGATAACAAACCGATAATCTTAGTGTTGGTACGGTCATACTATTTCCTCTATCCTCTGTTAGTGCTAATTTGGTTTCCATTCACACGATGTTCAGATCACGATGATTGTGGCTTTCTGACTACATGTTATTTGGATTATGATTTCTTAAGTAGCAAGATTTGGTGAACTTTCGCATGCTGAAAATAAATTGTGTAGTGCACTAGGCTTTTTGGGATCTGAGTAATGAAGATATGCTCTCACTGATCTTAGATACGAATGGGAAGTGTTAGGATGCTTACTTATTTGCATACGTTTCAAATAGGCCAGTGATACATGGTAGTGTAATACAGAAATTAACACAACTATTAAGAAACAAGTCGGTGATTTGATTGTTGGTGCAGGCACCAAAGGAGGAATCAATGTTGGAAGGAGTAGATCGTTCATCTCCTTGCCGATGACACAAATTTTGTTTTAATACCACAGATCTGATATTTCGATCATGATTTTTCATAAAATATATCAAAATTGTCCCTAGCATTGTATCTAACTAATTTGTTTTTACAGCCAAGAAAATAAAGCGACGAAATGATGAATCAGTCGTTGTTAAATGCATAAATTGATGCTGCCAGAAACAAAATAAATCGAGTGAATAAAGCAACAGACATCCATGTCGAACTTTTGTAATGTGGCCAAGGATGTCTCTTACTGTTGCGAATCTCCTTCCCTGCATCCCTGCCAAAATAGCAAGGCTTTTTTCTTTTTTCTTTTTTCTTTTTTCCCCCCTTCTCATTTTCAGATAATCATGGTGAATTTCTAGCTTCTGCCAAAATTGGCCTTTTTTTTCCTTCTCATTTTTAGATCATCAAGGGGAATTTCGAGTGTTCAATGACAAGAGCTCTTGGCATAAGCTCTTTACTGCCACAAAAATATGGCTGCAATGCCAGGAGACAAATGGTCAGCAAATCGATTAAGCAAGAGGAAATGCAAGGAGACATATGGTCAGCAAAACAATTAAGCAAGAGGAATGTTGAGACCAAAGTAGATTTTGCTGAAATTGCTAGGAAGCTTTGGTGCAAGCAAACCGATCGCGGAGCCATAGGGAATCTGGAGGCATTGAATACATAAATCTTTGGGCAATGTAGCGATTCGTTGATGCATCATGGTAACATGTAACATTATGTCATGCTGCTGTTTTAGGCGCTAGAACTAAGCTACTCTTCTAGGTTTGCACAAATGAAACAAAATAGAATTCAAAAAGTTCTAGGTAAAAGAAAAAAAGCAACTTATGCACTTTAAGTTGGCAAAATCTGTAATTATGCCCATGCCTAATGAGAAACTGCTGCTAAAATTAATGCTTCTAAGAAATCAGAATTTCCCATGTGCAAACAATATACAATTTTCTCTCAAGGCAACCGTTTAAAGGCACAAATCAATCCAACAGCTGCCGCCGCACCAAGAACAGCAAGAATTGTCAGAACTTCACTCCGCTCCCATTTCCTCATCCTGTCAGGTTTCTTGTAAAAAGATCCATATTCATCCATTTGGCCTCTGGAACAGAATGGAAAAATGAAATAGTAACAATGCCACCCTTACAACATTAAGAAATTTGGTAACAAAAATCCATCAAAGGATTGGAGAATATCACCCCAATTGCAATACAGGTGCGCATCAGTTTCTAATTCAGGCAAGAATATTCAAGGAATGTCCATAAAACCACAATACCAGATTACTGAAGAGAAAACAGAATACATACCCCTGGTTTTGGTTGCGTATACAAACACAATCCAAAACAAAAAAAATGGAAAAATATAGACAGGTGGCGTGTTATTGAATAGCAGATAATAGAATACTTAGAGAGGGAAAGAAAATATTGGAGTCCGAATAAAGACGGACCTCCAAATCCGCTTAATTATTTTCTTCTTCCTAATATGCTGATCAAGCAATTGCGGCACATCATTGGGCGTAACATAACCATACCTGCAGGAAGAGGATAAAGACCCATTGTGAGGAATTTTTTAACAGATCAATCCAGTGTTATCCACATCTTAATTTGACCCCCCACACACTGTTTAATAACATTTCAGAGAAGCAGCTAAGAAGCAATATACAACTAAAATCAGGTAAATACCAGTGACCATCAATTTTCCCTTTCGAATCTGCACTGAAAATGATCACATTGCCAGCAAATCTATGGCCGCCAATATGCGAGCAAGCAGTCACAAACACCTTGTCCTGTAAACCCTTGGATTCAATCTCTTGTTTAAATTTCTCAATCAGAACAGGTCCACAGACTCCACACCTCCGATCATGGTTCTTGTGGGCACAGACAAACACATATGAACCTGTCAACACCTCCTGTATGCCAGCACCCCAGGTTTTCCCATTCAAAAGCACATCCTCCACAAAACCATCCACATCTGAGTCCTTCAAATTCCTTAAGGAAATAAAGTAAAATTATATTTAGATATCAATATATCAGGCCCATAGAATCATAAAATTTGACTTGTATTGTGGGTGGACAGCTCCCCACGCCCTGTGCTCAAACTTCTAAAATACCCGTTGTGCTTTGCTAAGTTACCAATTTTTACTAAACGAAAATCACAATTTTTTTTAAAGTTGTCCTGCATTTGCACCTGTAGATTTCCGTAATTTCCGTTCTACCCTTCTCTTGACAAAAGATTAAAATTCAACACCATCAAGAAGGTAAAAAAAGTACTACTACTAGTAGTCCAAAGAAAGAATTTCACTAAATGTCCGTGCCATAGCTTCAAGTCTTTATGTGATAACTTCAAGCAAAAACAATATAAATCAGTTACAAATTAGCAGCAGCAGCACTTAATTACCTGTATTTGATCATATCAGGGAAAAGTAAAGCATCTCCATCTGATAACCCGATGTTACTTCCTTCACATATCGTGAAAAGTGTCTAATTCACATGGGGAAAAAAAAAAAGTTCTTCAAAATCATAAAGTCAATAACGTGGTAATACCAGTATGTTCTCCTAAAATCTTATTACAGAGATCGAAATGAAAAATACTACAGTAAATTAAAAAAAATGTATATAACGCCATCGATCTTCTTCGTAAGGAAAAAACAAACAAAAAACAAAAACTGCATAAACTTGGAAAAGAAAAGAATGATTAAAAAAGGCAAAAAGTTGGCCAAATGGAGAACTAACTCTGGGTTTTATGACATATTGGTGAGTTGCTATTGCATAGTAGAGAAGCTTCAGAAGATTAGAGTCCGAATCTGCAATCCAAGGAGGCCAGGACTCGCAAGACTTGTAGCAAAGGAAGAGGTGGCGACCGTGAGGGGTTGGAATGGTGCGGTTACAAGCGAAATTCACCTCGTACATCTCCTTTCGCTTAAAACCGAACTTGACGTCATCATCGCCGGACATTGAAATTTTCTCCCTTTCCCCTGTGGAGGCCATGACGGTTAGGATTCGCTTCTTCCGGCTTAAGCAGTTATTTCTTATAGAAATGGATGGGTTCGAACTAATGCATTACTCTCTCATCCATTGAATTAATAATTTTGATCATTATTTACCGTTTAAAAATGTTTCAATATTTCTTTAAAAAATTAAAATGTTTATTTCAACTATTTTTTTTAAGTCAACCACATGCATAAATATAGGAAAATTTTAAAAATGATACAGTAATATATTTATTAAAAAAATCCTAAACAAGTCGGAACCTTCATCATGATTTAAAATTTCATCACCAAACTTATCCTTTATTTAATTTTGAAATTGAATTTCAAATTTTGACAAGTAAAATGAACTGGAAAATAACTCATCATCACATTAATACACTAGCTCCGTTTAGATAGACAGGCATAATTTGAAAAAGCATTAGGAATAATTATTCTTGAATTATTGTTGACTTTTTCAACAAATGAAAAACTGTTTGGATTGTAAAAAAAATATTTAGAAAAACCATTTGGATTGTGATGATCATTTGCAATTGTTGTTTGGATTGCGATGATCATTTGCAATTGTTGTTTGGATTGCAAAAAATTATTCTGAAAAACCATTTTTTTTTTGGATTGCAAAAAATTATTCTGAAAGCCCATTTGGATTGAAAAATTTACATAAAGTCTTAAGGTTGGACGAAACCATAAATTGGCAATACTTGCATTATGACAAGTCGTTTTATTACCATTAAATTCGGTTAAAAAAGTATATCTAATTTGTCATGCCATGTAATAGGTGTTATATTCAAACGTATGTTTCACAAACTCACAAAACGATGCACTTTAGTGACAAGCATCGGCCAACGGACGCTCCTGACGCGAGAGCCCATCACAGTCACGCCCTCTTCAAATGCATTGAATGACTATATTACAGCAATTAGTCATTTTAATTCAATAATAAAATATATTTTGTTATTTGAATAATCAAACTCTAGGTAAAACTCAATTGTGATTGAATCAAATAGAACATGATGTTTTTTGTTATACTAAGAATTACTCAACTACATGCACAATAAGGTGACATTCATAATTGAGAAAAAAATTACAGAAAAATAATATTAATCAACTTGTAATTTATTAATAATTTACATTTTAAAATAAGATTATTCAATCAAAACTTATTTTACATATTATAATTGAAGGGATATTTTTGACAACATAGTGCAAATATGCATTACTTGTTTCGTTATTAGAAACCAAACATTGTAATAGAAATATAGAGTTTATAATTACAGGTAGGACAAGAATTAGAATTTATAATTGATGGTCAAAATTTATCTATAACTAAAAAATCTAGTTACAGTTTTTAACAGTTTTATTTATCTTACAGGAAAATAACATTGCCCAATACTGTAGCTAAATTTTTAGTTACAGACAAATATTGACCGTACAATAATCATTATTAATTACAAACTTTTATTCTTATCCAAATTATAACCTATGTTGCTGTTTTTTTATGTAAGTGTCTATTTGTTTTTTTACTATAGCACAAACCCTTTCTTTTTATTGTAGTAGAGATGATAGGGAAAAAAAAACATTTGATGATATTTTCATTACTAGATCTTATATTTCATTTTGAATTAGGGTTTAAGATTTTGGATTTATAATACGTTTGGTACACTAGAATGGTCCATAATGGAAAGGCCTTTCCACCCAGAATGATTTTCCTCCCATAATGGGCTGGAAAAAATTTTCTAGTCCATTGTTTGGTAATACAAGTCAGAATGGAATGCCTATTATTTTTCTAACGTTTGGTATAATCATATTTAGATGTCATAATGAAATAAAATATATATTAATTTGACTTAATTGCCCTTAATTCTTTGCACTAGAATATATCATATTTTTATTTTGTTTGTAATTCTATGCCTACAAAAGACTTTAATATTTTTTATTTTAAAATTCTTAATATTCTTGCTAAAATTAAATCAATTATACTTTTTAATTAATTTTAAAATTTTTATAATTATTAGCATTATAATTAAAAATGTGAAAAAATTAATAATGAAACTACATTCACAATTTAATTTAATTAATAAAAATTTTAGTTTTTACACATTTGCATAAAATTTAAAAAGTATTTTAAACATTTTTATAGCAAAAAGAAAAAAAATTTCTAAGTATATATTAAACTGATTATGATTTAAAAAACATAAAAAAATTATTAATTGAAGTTATTAAAAACTTTATATTTTTTAAATTTTAAAAATAAAAATTAGTAAATGTATCCATAGGTAAAAAAAAGAATTAGCAAAAAAAATACGTGGGGGATAAAATTGACTCCTATTTTTAAGTCCTTTCCAGGATGAAGTTGGAAAGGACTTTCCCTAGATTTTGTTGAGGAATGGGATTCCAGGAAAAAGTTAGAATGGTATTCCAGGTGGGAAAGGCCTTTCCAACTTAAAGTGTCCATGCCAAACATGAGAATGGAATGGACAAGTTGGAAAGGCCTTTCCATTCCACCCCATTCCTGCGTACCAAACGTGGGGTTAGGGTTAAAGGTTTAGGGTTCAGAGTGTAAGGTTTATGATTTTGGACTTAGGGTTTTAATTAGACTATGAAAATAATGGCAACTCTAGTTTTTTGTTTGTTAAGGAAAATTATGATTAACTTTTATTTGTCAAGAACTATTTTAACAATTAATTTAAATTAGTATTAATTTAGAAGAATATTTTTTAGTAAATTAAGATAATATACGACTCTTTTATAAATAATTTTAGTTAGTATTAATCTAAAAATAACAAATTATGATAGGTGTATGTAATATTAAGTATTAACAAGTTACGTAAGCGTCAGTGACACGTACCATAACATTTTGGCGCTACTATCATTCTTAATTATATTATCCACGCTACATAAACAAAGCCGATACTTGTGCGAATGTTTGTCAGCCTTTTCCACGTCGTGTTTGGGGCACACCAACTGGATGGGTAATTTTTCGCTGTTATTGCCTAAAAAGCTAAGTGGATCAATTAATTTGATGAAAATGTAAAAGTTATACTATATAATATCTAGTTTCCTGTATCATTTGGTCTGATTTTTGTACCACGACATTTCTTGGCTAAATAAAAACCAGGAAAGAAAAAGGTCTCCAATTGGCACTGGTAATTTTTAAGATAGCTAGTTTTGTGCCTCATGGTGTGCATGAGGATGCCCAGGAGGGCTGGAAAACTTCGTGTGGTAGATGCAGTCAAAGGTACAAGGATAGAAGTTTGTATTAAACAAAGAAATGACTCAAACACACCAAACTGGTAGCAAGTAAAAATAGGATAGAAATCTTATAATCCTCATTTCAAAGCTACAATTCAGCAAATTAATAATTAGATCGCAAGAACAAAAATCAAACATAAATTTCAAATCCAACACTCATATACCAAAAAAAGGGTCACCCCTCTACACGTGAAAAAACGATCACCAAAAAAAGAAAAAAAATTATCAGTTCGCGAGAATTATCGTGGATAAACAGATAGCAGTGGGCAATGGTTAAAATCGTATAACCATATGTACTCATGATCTAGAATGGCCAATGTTTTCAAAAGAGTGGATGTTGCTGCTGAAACACCACCAGGAACATCTCCTGTGCATTATCCTGGCGGGGAATTATTTTAGTCAGCTGTCCAGCTCTGTTCAACTATCTCATGCACCTTCCGGTTGTATTTACGCTTATTCTCAATAAACAACCGTGCTGCTTCAGAGTTGGGCGGTGAGTTAGGGTTCGGATCAAAGAGCAGCGACTGCATTTCAGAATGACGAAGGTCTATTAATTATTGATAGAGCAAACAAAAAACGTGCAAATGTTTTGTGGAAATAATCATTTTCTTTGAAAGCAGAAAATACCAACCAAATTACTCCACATTCTATAACCATTCTATACAATGTCAAAAGAAATTGAAACTTCAAGGACATGATCGACAGCCAGAAATGATCATAAGGTGTCAAATAACATGGTTTCATGTCATGGATAAAGCAAATGGGGTAAAGAAAAGTGATCACCTTGTGAAACACCTTAATCAAAAAAATAAATAAATAAGTAAAATGTGTATATATCACATATATGTTTATTACTAAGTGCAACGTTAGTCAGAAAAGAAGACAACACATAGTAATCTAGATGTGGACACACTCCAAAGACATCGAACACATGTTGGACATAGCTCTTGATGTGAGGCGAAAAACCCATCTAAAAATAAAGTGAAACATTTCGAGAAGAAAATTTTCTAAAATCTTCTTCCACTACGGATGTGTCACTCTTCCTTTTGAAGCTGAAAATCGGAAATAATAGACAATGGAAAACCCCTCACCACATTAACTTTAACATAAACCACCTATCACAATATTATGTTAACATCAAAACCACTAAAATTTTGTAACCCAGTGTTTCAACGGGATAAGAAGAAGTTCAATATGCATTTATGGAATAGCCTTTAGAACAGAATCATAATACCCGAATAGATGTGATATAGCGGCTACATCATAAATTGGACTCCACTGATTTTGCAGAATATCTAAGCAAATACTTCCATCAGCATAAACCGGTCAACAATAAACCATGTATATGTCTATGGTCAAGGGGTAGACATGGTGAAGTTTTCACCATATCCACAATTAACATTCGTGGCAAAAAGAGCTGCAAGCCTAATTCTTGGTTTCAAATAAATTTATTGCAAATGTGAAGAGTATGACTTGTTGTGGGTAGAAGAACTGGAAAAAGCAATTCTACAGGACTAGAAGCAAAAGAATCACGAACTGTACAAATTTCTGCCAACCTGTTGAACTTTGTTGCCATTATTTTAGGACTTTGGCTGGGTATACAATGAAAGCCTCAGGTACCCTATAGGTCTCTCGTTGCTTGAATTTCAGTTTCAGGCCAAGTACTCCTGCTATCAGCCTTGTGAAAGGTTGAACGGAGAATCCTATGGATCTACTTGGAGAATCTCCTCCTTGTAGGAAGAAGCCAATTGCATGATAGAAAATGACCTGATTGAGCCCCCATCAGCTTCGATTTTGATGCTGAAGTTGTTTGGAGGATAGAGAGTTGATCCTCCTCCTTGTCTTCCAAGTCTCTTGCTGGTTTGATTAAAATTGCCCAGGTATGTTGTGGACATTAAGGGGAACATTCTTATACCTCTGTATAATATTTTGGCTTGTATTCTGAACTTCGACCCGGGAATGAGTGGAATAAAATTGTGGTAAACAGAATTTTTTGCTGCCAAACGTTTGAGAATCTCCTCTCGGTAGATGGCTTACAGAACAACTCATTCCTGACTTTCAATTTCATAATTTTTTGGTTCTTCTTAACACGCCTGCTTTCTTACGATCAAAATCTACTTTTTCATTTTGATCTTGCTAACACAGCAAACAGCAAGTACTTGCCAGATATTTAGTTTATATGGCAGGGTAATTTGTCAATGATTACGTTTAAAAAGGCGTGGTTTCCGTTAATTTACTTCTAGAACGTACTAGGGATACAAAATTCTTGTCCTTTGCATTTGCGTTTTCCTTAATCATAAGATGACACGTGGAGATGAAATTGACCATAACCAAGATAGTTTTCCTCCGCAGTACTCCTACAAATCTTATATTGGAGAAGAGAGAGCCGAGAACCTACTATTCATCCAGAGCTCTAGTAGGATAACAGGTTGGGGCACAGCTTCTCTTCATCATGGTAATCCATACCATGGTTCAAAGACTTGGTCAAGTTGTCACTGGAACGGAAGTTTTCAGTATGAGACCGTTCCGATTCTACACGAAAACAGGAGACTCGCCGATATCTTGTCCCGAGTTGGTCAACTCGAACCAAGATGTCTCTGAGTCGAATAGATGCAGCCGATTCGCGACCGACTCATTCGAGTCAACTCGGACTCAAACCAAAAAAACACGACCCATCAACTGCAAAAGCAACAAACGGCCAATCAAACCTCATAGCCAGCAAGCTTACCATTAATAACCAGCACTAAAAATACACATAGCTGCACACATACAAGGCCAGCACAACCACCAAAGTACCCACAGCAACACGACCACGAGCGGCGCCACTCCTCTTCAACCTCCAAATAGCCAGCTTCCGGCCACTAAGCCCAACCACAAGCACCATAGCAGCCTACTTATCGAGCCCAGCAAAACCCAACCACGGACATCGACAGTTCCGTTAGCAACCCCACAACGCTACACCATTGCCACCGCCAATCTTTTCGTCTAGACTTAGGTGAAATCTTGATTTCTCCCTCATTTTACCTAACTAATATATAATAAATTGGATTTGTGCTTGAATGCAGTTGGATTTACAGAAGATTTGTGATGGATTTTAGGTTTTATATGAGGGAATTTTGATTTGGGATTTTTTTAGCTCGAGAGAGGTTTTCTTGGAGAAATCGTCAGGGGAGAGGGAGTTTTAATGTTGAAGAATGAATGAATTTGGGTGGGTTTGTTTTTTAGGGTTTTCCAATTAATTAATAATATTGCACCACAAGAAAGTACAAAAAATTAATAAGTTTATGTTAAAAAATTGTCAATTTTTTTATAAAAATTTATAAATTTTGTTACGGAGTAAAACCATGTTACTATATATAGCATTTGCAAATAAGTGGCAGAACAACTTCAGACTTCGAAACAAATGTGCGCATAGTTCAGCAGGAACCATTTTGTTGAAGAGATTATTATCGTTAAATAAATATTCTTACCACTCTTTGCATGAGTCCATGCAAGCATTTAAAAAAACAGAGGATTCCTTAATGCATTTCAAATAAGAAGAAAGGGAATCAACGGGGTGAAGAATCAAGAAGCTCAACTTTGAGAATGTATATCCTCTTTCTCAATGTCTTCTAAGCTTTTCATCAGAATTTTTTTTTTTTTTTGGGGATACCAAATCCTTACTTTAAATAAAGCTATTTTTTTTCTTGAATATTATATTTGATCATTTGCGAATCTCATCCATCAACATGTATTAAGGGTTTGTTTCTTGCGTCAAATTCTAGAACTCAAAAACTTTCAAAAAGCATATATTCTGTTGTGCTGGACGTCTAATTCCATTTTTTATTACTTCCAGGGCTCAAAGAGAAACAAATTTTAAAAAGAAAAAAAGAAGAAATTGGCAAAGAGAAATTCTAAAACTCAAAAGAATGGAACCTTCCAGCATCCCAAGTTCCCAGTCATCGAAAATAAAAATAGAAAACAAATTGCTGACATTGGAAATCGCAACCGATCAGAGTTTGGCGCATTATTTAAGTGAAACAATGAAAAAATTTATGCAAGAGAAATATGAAATGGTCAAATGTAAAGAAGCTAACATAAAAATGGAAGCCCTTTCAGGGTAAATTTGATTCTTTGTTTAACGTAAGAAGCTTGTACTATTTGTCGAAACGAAAAAATGATACAGGCAAGTTAATTAAAACTTATCAAACTGTTCAAATAGTCGACGAAGTTTTGTTGAGGATCTTAATTCTCCTTGCTTAAGCATGATTCCGACCGCAAGACTAAAAATCTTTACGATTTGGACATCTGGCATGTGCACTCCCTCCGACTGACCGTTAGAATTGGAAGATTCATAACTTTTGAGTTTTCTCATGTAACAGAAAACAGTTGTTTAAAAAAAAAATGTAACAGAAAACAGAAAAAGCAAAATGTATTAGGAAAGGCCAAAAAAAAAAACAAAATCAAAGTTGAGGACTTCAGGACTAGGTTGGGAATAACATAAGGTTCAAAAACTTGAAAAAAAGAAAAATGTATGGATTAGTTGAATATTCTTATTAAAAGCGCGTGGGTCTTTTCTGGGTACGAATAGGTCCTTAAATTAAATGGGTGCATGTCTGCAGTACGAGGAGTGAGTATTGCGTGCATCACGCGCGCCATGTGGCATGTCACGTGGTGCACTAGAACCAATCATACATCGTCAAATAATACAAGGTATGACCCACCATTGCCACATGGCGATAAATTATTGGTTCTAGTACACCACGTGGCAATGCACATGGTGTATTGTATACTTTTCCGCAGTACGAGCCCAATTGGAGAATTACTTTTGTCTGATAGTGCCACGTGTGGAATGAGGCGGTGTTATCTTAGCAATAGCAGTTGCATCTAAACGAGTATTTTTTGAGGTATTTTTAAAAAATTTTATTGTAATTATTTTTTAAGAATAATTAACGTTTAGATAATATTAATTTTTAAAAAAATATTTTTTTTGAACAATTTTTTTTAAATGTGTTACTAAATTATGTAAAAACAAATTTAATTCACTCAAATTCAATCTTGTCGTAGCAAGATTAGTTGGAAAAGTGATTAATAGTATGGTAAGCTAATGAAGCATCCACATTACAACATCAAAAAGAGATAATCATGCTTCTATGTAGATGTATCCTCCTCATCAATGGCTTCCCCATTGCTCACCATCCTTAACAGTATGTTAAGCTAATGAAGCATCCACATTACAACATCAAAAAGAGATAATCATGCTTCTGTGTCGATGTATCCTCCCCGTCAGTGGCTTCCCGGATGCTCACCGTCCTTCACAATCCATGCCCACAACATCACAAATTATAGAATGTCTTTTGTAACTCGCCGTTGATGCGTGCAGATGCCAAAGAGACCAAATCTGGATGGTTGACTTATTATACTGGTGGCACGGTCTGTGTCTTGCGAAACGCCGAAATCTCTACTTTTGAAGAAGATCCGTAATGGCCTATCTTCAGTCTATTGCTATTTGGAGCAGATTGGTGGCTAAAATTGCTTTCTCAACAGTTGTTATCAACCGATGTGAGGTGTTCTACTAGTGGTGCCCTCTGCAATAGATGTGGTTATTCTGTTGGCGGTGGCTTCTGCAACAGGTGTGGGTGTTTCGGTAGTGGCTGTGGTTCAAATCAAGTGGCGACAAGAGACATTGGACAGGAGAGAGAGAGAGAGGTGGCGTGAGGTTTGACGAGTGTTTAGGGTGTGCAACAGAAAAACAACAATTTGCTGTTTTTTGTGCTTTGGATTCTCTGTTTCTAAAAAAACAGGGACTCCAAACACGGCCAGCATTTCCCACGTATTAATGGCCCAACAGCACTGACCATTCAGGTTTTGGCTACTGGGGCAGGGACTGGAGTCCCTCGTATGGGATTATTCAGCGGCCACTTGGAATTCTTCGAAGACAAGTAATCAATATACTAGAAACTGTGCTAGCACCTAACTTCCCAAAACAGCCAAGAGAGAGAGTGCGACCGTTAGCTTCACCTACAAAACTACTACCTCTTGGCACTTACTGCACATGTACCAATAAGTAGCTCACACTTTCTCGTTTTCATTTGTTGGAGTCAAAACTAACTCCGCCCATAATTTCATGACTTATTGGCTCCGTAATTGGTGAGGTAAATGGAGTTAAATATTTTTTTGCCTTTTTTGGGGCTGTGTCAGCTTAAATGTAATCCGCGTGATTGGGGATGAATGAGTGTTGACAAAAAATGCATGGCATGGAGTAAATTCAACGGTCTTCGACCTTTTCTGTGTTTTTATTTGATTTGAAAAATTCCAGTGTTGTGGGGCGGCGTCGATTTAGAATATGGATTATAAAAGCGACTATTTGATCATGTCCAGCCTCTACATGTCATGACATGAGTGAGTTCCGTTAAGCAACGTTTTCCTACGGTCATGTTTTTGTTTTTGTAATTGATGGCAGGGATTAGGGGAACAGTGTCATGACAGGCGTCTCAAGTGTCCAGTGTCAACTATCAAGCACCATTGGATTAGGTCTAAGGAGTCAGGTCTCTTGACGGTGACAAAGGTCTTTTAGATTATCTGAAGTCTAAGCATGCATATATAGAAAAATTGATTTGTTCGTTTTTGTTCGTGTGAACTTCATGTAATGCATATATAGAAAAATTGATTTGTTCGTGTGAACTTCATGTAAATCATCAAGACGAGTTAGAAGAACCATGCCAGGAGCAGCTCGTTGAGATTGTTAATGCAGCAAGAATTTCCTTGCCCTGGCGCACGCAACTTTCCAACAGGGGTACACACGACATTTCTACGTACTCCACCGACCAGGGGCATATTTTTGTTCCGGTAATTTATTTTGTACGTAAAGCTCACCATGTCCCACTGTATTCCATCATCATGTCCCGTACTCATCCTTGAACGAGTTTTTAAGGTTTTCAAATCGTTACCAACGTGAATCCAAATTACATTCACTTGCCTTCTGTTTTTGTTGGATTAATTATAATCATCTAGCGTTATGGGAAATTCTGAGCCGCTTGCCTTCTGTTCTGTGAAATTAATTGTGAAGCAGACATTATTTTATCATTCCATCAGTAACCGACAGTCAGAATGGAAAGGCCATGGCTACCAAAGCACAACAAACAGAATTGACAATCAGCAAATACATCGTGGAAAACGCTACATAAACATTTTCTACTATACGCGAGTGCATTGCACATTAAATTTTTTTCTACTTCCTCTCTTTACAGCTCTCCAATTTTTATTTTCTTTGATCGTTAGCAACAATTTATCCATGCTTGTAATCCTAACTTTTCTTCTTGGTATTGAACTTGCTACTGATTGATCATATAATTTGCCAACGTCAGGAGTTACTTGAGGCTTGACCCTGGACTCCTAGTCCAGTCTGGAGAAACAAAAATATAGAAAGCACTCGTCAGAAGTACTGAAATCTCGGAATGCACTGGAAAAGAAGAACGATGCACTGATCCACATATATGCAGCTTTAAAGTTGAGAATCCAAATATTTATCCCTAGTCCAGATGTTGCAAAATCATGTTTTAAAAACTTTGGCGTCACAGAAAGTTAAGATATGCAGCTTACCATGTTAAGCAGCCGTAGAGCAGCAGGCCTAGTGAACTTCCTTGCAAAAAGAAAGCATGGAGCAGGTTTGCCTTTGCTAGTGCACCACTCTCTACGGTACTCTGTCTCATAATAGATATTATCTGTATCCTACAAAAATTGAAAAGATTTTTTCATATGATATTGCATTGCGTTTCACTAGCATTTACCTAGTTAACATATTTAGCATTTAGCATTCTGTTACTTCGGTAAAATCTTATTAGAAAAAAAGCTAAGAAATGCATAGTGGTGATGAAAATATAATGCACCAACTTTCTCCAACATAAAAAAATAGCAACTTCCTCATGACAAATCACTCGAATGCCTTTCTTGACCCGCATTATGATTTCACATTCTATGGGACAAAGACAAATCTCAATAAATATTTTTAATTGGGTGTGAAAGTACTATTCTTTGGGTGAATAAACCAATTGTTAGGTTCCTGACAGTGTCAGCAAATGATATCAGAAAGAATTAAAAAAGGATAACTCTGCCGAATTAGGTATGCTTTACCTTGATTGATTGGATAAGTGTAGGAGTAGCATCAGCTAACTTGTAAGTCACAGGATGCCAACCTTTCCGTTCACGGTTTTTGGAAGATGAAAGATCCCAAGAAGTATGAGTCAGTGACCTTCTTGTAATTTCTCCTTCAAGACCTTCTCGCTGAAGTAGTAATCAAAGTTTACAAAGTTACATAATTTTTAGATACTATAATCAACAAAAAGAATATACACGGCTCATGCATCTGACGTGATTTGGGTACACCCATTCTGTGGGTAAAAAGCTTCTTTTCCACATGCAACTCCTAATTGTTCTCACAAAGGATTTCCTTTACGTTCTCATTTCTTCAGTCCCCTAGCCAGAGCATCAATCCAAGGCAACGGAAAACAATTTTTTTATCATACGATCACCACTCTTTTTATCCAGAACTAATAATTTGAGCCCCTGATATTGGAGTACTATCATAATTGGACATACAATAAAAACAAGTTCAACTATATTTGGTCCAATGTTCTAAGATTATTTCTGTTAGTGAAAGTGCAATCTTTTCACCTTAGGAGTGATCATCAGTCTTGCTGAAAAAAAAAAAACAAGAAATAATATGTATATGTATGCATGTATGTATGTGTGTACACACATAGACACACACATCCATATGTGTGTGTGTGTGAGATCAGTTGATTAACTGAGGATACACTTACAGCAAGTAAAGTCTGAACATAATGTTCATCAGGTATACAGTTATGCTCCTTTGATCCATCCACAGGCTGCAGATTATAATAGTAATTAGAAAGGGAGCGAAAGTTCCTTCAAAAACAAGTTTCACATAATTTGCTTTTCTTTTCTTCAACATAGTCAACCAGATAAATACTCGTTGAAATTTTCAATTCATTTCAAATATACCATAAGTGCAAAAAAAGATCTCTCTATTTCAAAATGGAAGCCTTAGTTATTGGACAAGACTATTAAGGAAGACAAATAAAAAAGTTAGGTAAAGTAAAAAAAACATGTTAAGCCACTCTCTCCATTTATTCATGTGTAAAGAGAAAGTAGTGAATATCCAGGAACACTACTTTTTTTGTCATGTGAAGTTATTAAAAAGAAGTAATATTCCACAATTTGAACCTCTCGTTTTGAGGGAAATGATCATATTGTTGACACGACCCAAAAAGAAAGTAACATTTCCTTTTAGGAAGGGAGAAAACAAAATATAGCATGTCAGTGTACCACTGAAAATACAAATGTGCACATATTGGTGAGAAAGCGGCAAATAGGGACCAACAGAAACTGATAGGGCACTCACAAGGGGATGATCTCGCCAAAACTCGGGCAATGACTTCCTCTGCATGTTTGTAAAACATAATTCACATAAGTCATGGGAAAAAACTTGCTTTGCTGGTTTTCGATTATACATAAACTTCAATTAGTTCCATGAGAGAGGACAAACCATGCGATAATGAAAAATAAGCTGTGTAGTCAATAGATCATAAACATATCTACTACTTTGTAACAGCAGATCCTTATTGTTCAAATGCCGATTAATTCAACAACCAATTGCCACGAGCATTTCTATGAAAGTTTAAAGAGTCAAACTTTTATATGGATGATGTTGACCAACCACAAAAATAGTTAAAAAGTCACCATCTTGGGCCGGCTACAAGTCATTCAGAATAATGAAGTCCCAACAGTCATTTTAACAGACAATCCAAATAGACGAAAGTCCGTCATAAGTAAGCATTTCTCCAACATTTATATTTACAACCAGTTGTACATGTCACACACAATTAAAAATTGGATGGCTCAATGCGGAAAATTCCTTTTCCTGACAGCAACATATAGTTGCCCAAAAGGCAAGTAGAAAGACTTGCCTTGCAATGCATCTGAAACAGAGGCAAAACAATGTCATCCTTCACAACAATTTCTGCGTGCTTTCTGGTCAGAACAACCCACTGCAAGGAGATAGTAGAAAGATTGAAGTTGAAAGATTGGTTGACATACAAATTTTTCATAGCACAATTTCCTTTTGTCTTCTTTCTCTCCTTCTTCCCTTTTTAGTCATTTGCATTTTCCTAAGTGGATCTTTACTTAAAGTAAAGGAAACAATACTAGTAACTTGAAAAGATACCTGAGATCCTTTTCTCCAGTTTTCAACAGGAATTACAGGATGCATTTTAGGATTGTACCGGCCTTCTTTTGTATCTGCAAAACTGTTTCCAAAGGGACTTATAAACTCATCCTGGACTTAACTGTAACAATTCACTAACAAAGAAATTAAGAATTAACAAATAAATATAAAAGCACAGATGCACCAGCCACTCACCTATCCACAAAGCTAGTGGAGGTAGACATTATATAATCATATGTGTAGCTGAAGTTGTATAGAGGTATGCAGCTGAAACAAAGATTAAACAACAATAGTTTGAGAAGATAAAACAATATTAATTGGAATCATCAAGTAGCACCAATATCCCAGAATCAATTGCAACCATGATAAGGGTACTTCCTTGAAACTATTATAACAAGATCACAGACATTTAGATACTAAACGCAGCACTAATAGGATATATCTAACCTGTCTGAGAGAAAAACAAAACGTTCATTATGCATGTCCTCCAGTGCATTTTGAAGCAAAACACGTTCTGCCTGAATCATACTTGCCTCTCCCCATTCTACCTGGCAAACAAAAGAATGCTCATTGCATATAATTTGGGAACTTACAATAGTGAAAGCACAAAACTGTGGACAAATTCCTTTTGAATTTCAGGAACATATATCTGTGGGTCATATCTTTAAGGTTATTAGACTAGCATATAACAGGACCATAAAGGTAGACAAGAACAATCTACTCAAATAATGGAAAAGTTGACTAAAATCCTACTGGGATGAGCTCCAGGCTCTAAAACAAGAACTAGTTACCCAAAATTTGGGCAAGTTTTGTTAATTGCAAGAATAAGATCAGGCCATCTGAAAGTGATTTTTTTCGGGTGGAAAAAGATATTGCGTGGAAATATTTAGGAAATTTGGCTTAGGGTGAAAAAACTGCAAGAAGAAAGTTTTATACATGAAAAGAGAATCAGTCTTTCAACTTATCAATAATGCAGGTTCATGTTGCACAACAGCTTGACATTTGAATGAGTAATAAGAAAAACAACCATAATTTGCTAAAGTTAGTGGGCTACATCTCTTGTTGCTCTCAGGTTTCAGGCCGGTATCAGATACATAGTCATAGTTGTTTCATTAGTATCAAGATAATATATATGCTACAGACCTAGCTGCACCATAACTACACAGAACTTTTACTCATCATACTTGATGAACCAGAAATCCATTCCTTAAGATGAACATTTACATGCAACAGGCAAATGAGAAGCACTTCCATTTTAACTATGAATGAAAATGGAAACATGGTGCACTTAAGGGCAGTGATGATGAAAAGAGATGGATATTCAGGGAGACATGGCCATCCAATTATGTCTAAAGTCCCTTGCCTCTCAAGATTAATTTAACAGTTCATTTGAAAAACTATTTCCAATACCAAGAAGAAAACCAAAAAAAAAAAAAAAGGAAAAGGAAAATGACTTAGCATTGCAATAGAGGCCAAAGGACCTAACCAATGGAGACACAAGATAGACAAGTCAACTGCAAGTCTAAATATGGGAAGAGATGAATGGTTACAAAAAAAAAAATTTGTAATTTATTAACTACAAGGCAAATTATCAACCTTCAAATCAGAAAAAGAACTTTGAATGTATTATTTCCGAAGTTGGTGCCATTATGTAACACATTGAACTTTAAGTTCATCCTTCCATTATATAGAAGGCAGTACACCAGCTTAGTTCCTGCAGGTTTTTTATCGCTTGAATCACAAGTTTTTTTTCCAAGAAACTAATAGCCAAATGTTTTAAGCTATTGCAGTGTTCAAAGGGCAAGAAACCTGTATGCCTATTGTTCACTTGGCGACCCAAAAAATATGTGGATCTTGTGGTTGCCTTGTTCAACAGGAAGCCAGGTCTTGAATGGACATAGACTGAAAATTTATTCTCCTTATCACCCTGAAAACCAAGATAACTACTTACAATATGAATATAAAGGTTTCAAAAAAAATTTATTCAAGAACAGATATCACATTACAAAACTTAACATGACATAAGAACTAGCTATTTTTCATATTCAATACAATAAGTTATTTGCAAGTACCCAAAGGTTATAAAACACGGTCATTTTTTGTTGTCCATCTCATAGCTTGATCTATGTGAAACTGGAAACGTGCTTACAGTTGACCTTCTCCAATCAATGATTTATTGACAGCATGATTGTACTAAAAGGTAATAGTTGTAACACTAACATCCAGAGCAATTTAAATTATGGCTAAATTTCTTTTGAATTCTTCCCCATGATGCCAAAATCACAAGGCTTAATGCTGACCTATTAAATTAGGGTAACAGGATGAAGCTCAACTACGAGTGTATCGATTTTTTTTTTTTTTTTCATTTTTGAGGAATGCTGAGGTTGGCTGGCAAAAGATCAATTTTTAAGACCTCTGGTTTACAACTAAATCTTTAATATTGAACCACCTATAGGAACTGGAATTCTGAAAATTGTTGATTACATAGTGACTTTTCAGTCCAAGCCGTATGCAGTTTATAGTTACACAAACAACTTGAATGACTTTGCCACATTGCTAATTATGTAGAAGTATGAAGTTCAGTCAAAATCACAGTATACAATTTATAGTACCACCAAAAATTTCTATTGCATTGCAACTAAACGACATCACAATTATTTAAAAGACATTTCTACACAAACCAATAACTATATTCCATTGAACGAATATAATAGTAGTACCAATTTACTTTTTATCCAAAAAAAAAAAACGGAAAAAAGAGTCCGATGTGAAGGGTGACATTTATGCAGCCATTAAATGCGACTAAAACGATACATTTTGATATAAAAAAATATCAAGGAAAACAATCCACAAAACAAAAAAACCAAAACAAAAAAATGCATTAGGATGGTACCTGAAAGAAGGCATCCCAGATCATGTCCAAAGGAAGGCGATTTCTTGCTATAAATAGAAAAGCAATTTTGGGCTTGTGCACAAAAGGGGGTGACAATAAAGCCAGCTTCTTGATTCGAGAATATTGAGTCTCCATTAATGCCAAAGTCCCCAAACACAATCCAACCAAAAGCAAAATAATCAATTTCCTCTTCCATCTATGATGCAATTGAAATTTCTGCGAATTAGACCTTCGCTTCATCTACTTCACCTTCAGTCAACAGACCTCCTTCAAATCATTCATCAAAACCTGAAACCTGACCAGATTCTCGCATTTCCTTCAAGAATCCCACAAAATTTTGAATCAAATCTTGAACACAAAAATGCTCCAAGTATTTAACTTTAGCTTCACCGGGATTAAGCTCACAAGACTGAAAATTTAACGGTAATATCAAATACTAGATCCACATATTCTAATAAAGACACGAACTTTGAAGAGGTAAATCTGATGCTTGAAAAACCTGATGGATTTTTCGCTAAGCCAAGGAGATAAAGGGACAAAAGCAAGAAGCCCGTGAGATGGCAAGTGGCAACAGCAGTAATAATCGCTTTGGGAAGATATGAAACAGCGAAAAAGAAGA
Source organism: Mitragyna speciosa (assembly GCA_024721245.1). NCBI lineage: Eukaryota > Viridiplantae > Streptophyta > Magnoliopsida > Gentianales > Rubiaceae > Mitragyna > Mitragyna speciosa. The sequence continues at coordinate 1,537,679 of CM045561.1, read as the reverse complement.
GGAAGAGATCCTTGTGGGTGTAGGAGTTATAGTAGAAACTAGAAAGTGCAGACAGCAGCACTATTTCAGTTCGTTTGCGTAAGTTGCGGGGGACAAGACCAGAGTTCTAGAGAAGTACACCCCGCCTCTTTGACGACGCCGGGGGGCCGGAAGTGATCTGCCTTGTTGCATTAATGGAACGTTAAGAATCATACCTTATGATTTTGAGTATAATAAACTAATAAAATAGGGTTGTTATCTTTTTAAAGTCGCAATTCTATAATTTTGTTATCTTTCATTTGTGGTAATTTTATCACAGTTGTAATTTTGTTATTTTCGTTTTTGATAATCTGCCCCCACTTTATGATATTTTAGGCTGTCCATTGACGAACTTGCTATATTTTTCGATTTATTAATTCCTCATTATTAATTACTATTATTATTATTATTATTCAACGGCTGGTCTCACTAAAAATGGAATGCAGAGATACATAACATACGAAAATCTATAATCGTTTTGGTATATCCTTTTTTACACTTCACTAATTTGGTGATGAATCTCACATTAGATGTGGGGAATAAATTGTTTCGACTGCCAGTTTTGAAGTGTTTCTGAAATCTAATTTTCCAACTTGAGCTTCATTAAAAAAGTCACTACTTTCATACCAAAATAAAGTATTTATAAAACACTGACGCCATCCCAATCTCAAGAACATTTGACTGATTCAACTTCAATAATAACATTATTATACTGGCAAATATTGAATATCAATCAAATGTGCATCTTCATCGTGATTTATAGTTGATCAATATTTTGGGAGGCCACGTGAACCACTGGAGTAACTAAATATGATTGATTGTTTTTTTTCTCATAAATTAGGTAGATATTTCAAAAAATATTAAAGAAAAAAATATCTCGAGCAAATAAAGGTAGAATTTTACAATAGGTTGGACCAACGAATTTGAAGATGCTTTCATAAGACGTCCAAACAGATCATCAATAGGAAAGAGCCATGTTAACAGAACTGAAGAATAATATTTACATGTTCATTGCTGTTTGCTTAAGGTTATCTGTGGCGTGTTATTAAAGAAAGACATTAATTGTAACTGAACAATAATGGATCTGAACTGTGGAATTGTGGACTTGTGAGATTTTTTTTTTTTTTGACAGCAAACCAAATATATTAATTCTTTTTTTTTTTTTTACTCCTATATTAATTCTTTACTAAAAGAACAACATTCATACATTCGTGCATCGTAATGCTGTTATTGGACATCCATCTACTTTAGTCCTTTATCAGATGCTTAGCATGACTGGAGTAATAACCACGAAAAAGGGCAATGCACTCAAAAAAGAAAAAAAAAATCGTAATAAATCTTTGCTGTGATTATATGGAAGACATTAAAGTGGAAGCTATGAAACTGCAAAGGAAGGAGAATATGAAAATTTTTTAATTAAGAAACATATGGCTTAAGGATCGAAGCGTCCTAAGTGATGGAATAGAAAAAATTGTTAAGTTTTTTTTTTTTAAACGTTATTAAATAATGTTATAGTATTTATGATGAAACTTACTTCGACACTTAAATCTCAGTCACCACAGCATTTCTCTTAAGTATTTTGTCAATAAAGAAATGTGATTAATTGTATATGGTTTGCTCCATTCTGTTAAGGATGACCAAAATGTCTGAGCCGAAGACAAGTAAACTTCAAAGTGGTGGGAGTGGCGGTCGTCCCCAGTGAATATACGAGGGAGTAAAATTGCTTTTTTTTTTTTTTTTTTTTTTGGAAGAAGGAGTACAATTATTTCTAGGCCCACCACAGAAGCTCTAGGAAAATATTAGTTGAATAGGTTGGCATAATTGATTGATCATAGGGGGGATGGAAAGTAAACCGGTAAAGAGTTGCATCAACATATTATTTGGTAGAATTGCTTTCCAGTTTATAATTCAATTCAATTTTATTACGTCCACGGTTCCACCAAAGCATTCAGATACCAAAAAAAAAAAAAAAAGTGTTTTAATTCCGTCCGGGGTGCGTGTGTAAAACAAATGTTTATCACCGAGTAATGCAAACAAGAGCATCCCATCAAGTTACATCAGCCCTTTTACACATTACTTTAGTTTAAATACTATCTTCATAAAGATTAAAGACATTCTTCTTACTAAATTATGGTAGTAAATTTGTAAAAAACACTCTAAAATGCGGAGAGAATAAATAATTTGATTTGAATGCTGTAAAATATGAAAATATTTAAAAGAGGCTAGTGTGACCTATGCTTTTTGAGCTGCATCCACTGTCATGTATAAACCATAAAGCACATAATGTTCGCTTCGTCGGCCATGGTGTCAGTTGTCTGCTGCGGTAGAATCATAAGAAGTCCATTTGACATATATAATCCAGGACCATCAAATGGTCTTACATCTTGGAGGCCCAGGGCCCAATAGTAAGCGTTAAATAAAGATGCTGAAGAGTTGTGTGGAATACGTGTCTACTTTAAAAAATATACTTTGTCAAAATTATGATTTTATTATACTAAATAAATTACTAGTAACGAAATATTTTTCTGAGAATTTTTAGGAGAGAGTTATAGCAATGGTGAGGGTAATTTTGACAAAAACATAAAATAAGCAAAAAAAAAAAAGAAAAAGAAAAAGGTAACACCAAAAGCATTGTTCTTACTCCTGCACTATTAATGGTAAGATTGGCGGCTGAATGCCATTATATAAATCTTGCATGCAAAGGTTTTATAGCAGTTATTAAAATGCGAGCTAGAGTCATTATCTCTATATTTCATGTCCATAAACCGATTTCAAATTCCAAGTCGTGCGTTGTTTATTAACAATTTGTACTTCTCTCTTGGATTTGCCTGTCAGAAATTTTTTTTGATTCAGCAACAGAAACAAGTCAATAATAAAGTTTAGGGAGATTTCACAGCAATAGTATCGATATTTGCTATACTAGAAAGATATTGCATATGAATCGATGATCGGTCCTCCCATTTATATATATACCTATGGTAAATTTTCTCCAGCAAAACAAGAAAACCAAAAAGTAAATATTCTTTGTGTCCATATTGGACCATTGTTTTGACTGGCCTTACAATCTCAGTGGAGCAAGTGATAATTTTCATCAATTGAATCGGGTTCCTAAGAAGGACCACAGAACAGGCCACCCCAACTGGGAAAGTAGATGAGATTGACCGGTAGATAACAGACAAGCATCAGAAGGCCCATAAGCGAGATGCTTTTTTGAGTTGATATATTTTTGGAGCCTGAAAATAATATCAGCTGTGTCAATGCAGCTCCTGTAGTCCCGCCACTCCCCGTCATGCCTGATATCACTCCTAGTGACCTGCAAAAACAGTACCTACTCATGTACAATACAACAATTACCAGAGGATGAGCATCTCAGTTCTCATACTCTTGATCATTGGATTTTTCCTCGGAGAAACTTTTAAGGTTTTTCGATATAACTTTTGTTCCATTAATCTTCTTCATGTTGTAGGTAAAGGAATAATTTTACATACTTCCCTGAAGTTTATCATAATTGAACTTAGCCTATCCTTTGATTTTTAAAATTACACTTACACCCTTATATTTATATTTTTTATAACAAAACAAACCTATTTTGATCATGTATTCAAAAAACACAAACCAAACATCCTAAATATCCTCATTTGCTTTAAAAAAATAAACCTTAAAAATTTAATTAATTAAGTAATTAGTCATAAAAAATGTCAAAAGGACTAATATTGTTACATTAAATTTTCAATCTCTATTAGATTCTATAATCTTAAACTCAGTTATCTAACTAATTTAAATAATATACTTTATCTATCAAAATCGTACAAATAAATATATTTGTAAGAAAGAGATGACCAATTTGTTTTAAAAAAAATCATGCATAAATAGCTTAGGAGGCCCAATTAAAATTTTTATGACTAATTAATTATATTTTTTATTTTTTTCTTTTTCAAAAGCAATTAAGGATCTTTGAGAGTGTTTAATTTGTGTTTTTAAGATATATTATGAAAATGGGTTATTTTTTATCAAAAATATAAATATAGGGGTATAAGTGTAATTTTAAAATTTAGAAACCTCAAGAATGGTACGTGTCCGTTATTTCCTCGGGGTGGTGGCCGCCCCGGGAGGGGGGGCGAGGGGTCGGGGGCGAAGTGGGACAAAAACTGGGCCTGGTGATCCAAAATATACCTCTTGGAAACGAAATGAACAACCCCGACTGTGAGGCCCGAAGGTGCTTCAACGAACAAAGAGAAGATACACGTAACCAATATGGATGCCCAAAGTGTGTTAACTCGCCCAAGTAAAAAGCATAGCAACCCAGCCACCGTTTGCCCCAGCTAGGGGTGTGCAAATTCGATAAATACCGAATTACTGACCGAATTCGAATTGAATTCGATAAATCAAATTCGGTAATTCGGTAATTCGCAAAATCCGAAAAAAATGAATTGAATTCGGTCGGTATTCGAAAATAAAATTATAATTCGGTAATACCGAATTTACCGAATTCAATTCGGTAATTCAAATTCGGTAATTCGGTATATATATACCGAATTCGAATTACCGAATTTAGCATTAATTAGGCTAGTAATTTGATAGTGGGCTCAGTTATTTAATCATTGGGTTGGGCCATTATTTCTTTAAGCTCATTATTTCCTCCTTAAGCCCATTATTTTTTAATTTTTTAATTTTAAATTTCTTATTTTTTTAATTTTTAAATTTTTTAAAATTTTTAATTTTAATTTTTTTTTATTTTTTGAATTCGGTTACCGAATTAATATACCGATTTACCCAATTGAATTCGGTTCGGTATTAAGTGAATTCGAAATCGAATTCGGTCGGTAAATTTGAAAAAAAAAATACCGAATTGACCGATTTTAAGTTATCGAATTACCGACCGATTCTCACCCTAGCCCCAGCCACAATGTCCACAGCCTTCCTCTTATTCCGAACCTCCTTCCCATCTCATCCGAAACCACTCCTCCCGCTGGCCTTGACACCAGATTCGCCAATCCAAAGCTCGCAGCAATGGCACCAGCTGTCTCAACATCAACGTTAAACCTGTCATAAAAATACTGTGCTATGATATTATCAGTTGTTAATTCCACTCCGAAACAAAATCCATAACTCAGCGCCAGTATCCATCCTCTATAATCCGTGAGCCCATTAAACGGAACACTCAAGCACAAGTTTTCTTTTGATTGTTGTTTGGGAGCTTTCATTTGTGTTAAACTACTACGCTTGTTATTGTTGTAGTTTCCATCAGGCAAGTCCTGACCAAAGACTAATACCATAAGTGCTGTAGCAACCTGGAAAATAGCTGGGACGATAAATGCTATGCGACAAGCAATAGGCGACGGTAAATTCAGAGTAGTAGTGAAGAGAGTGTATAAAAGCGGCATGACTAGCTGCGTGACGCCAGAGCCAACGTTAGCCCAGCCCGCAGCAACGCCATTGGCGAGGCCAACAACACAGCCGGAGAACATGGAGCTCATCCTAGAATTGGTTGGCCACGAAATTGGCTAGGGAAAACCCAATGAGGAAGCGAATGGCGATGAAGGCCTGAGGAGATGAGACTAGAGACGTCGATAGGACAATGGGCGCTGTGAGGAGGGACACTGCGGCGGATGCAAGACGTGGGCCGAATAGGTCGCAGGCAGGGCCCATTGCTAGGTGGGAGAAGATAGAACCAATAAAGGATGCTATCCCAGCCCTGCCCACGTCGGAAGCGCTGAGGTTGAGGTCTTTTCTGATGATGGGAAGCAGTGGAGGAATGGAGAAAGTAGAGAAGAAGCAAGAGAAGAGAGAGAGCCATGCCAGGTGGAAGGTTCGCATGTGGGGCGACGATATCGAAAATGGTCGAAATACAACGGCTTTGTGATCAGAATCCACTGGCAAAGAATACGGGATCTGGAGTGGTGCCATAAGAAATACTACACCACCACCACCACCAGCAACCTCCTTCTGAGTCTGACTACTTGTGACCAATTTTTATATTTTATTTTTGGCTAGCTCACGCTCTCTCCTAGTCGATGTTGGATCCAGACATGGGGGAGGCTAAGGAATGATTAACAGGGATGGAGAAAAGGAAACGTGCATGGTGGGTCACGTATAGCAAAAGGAAAAAAAAAAATCTTAGCTACTTTCTAATTGATTAGTCTCCCGTCCCATTGAAATCTAAAAGTTAAGAAAAAAGCAATATTACCAGAGACACTGAAATGATTGAGCACTTACTTTGAGGTCATATATGGCAAAGAAGCGAATTGCTTTTTATGAGATCCATAGAATCTTGTCCCCAAAAGTTCGTTCTGAAAGGTGCTTGGCCAAGTCATAGCATTTAGGAGAAGGATAAAATTCCATTACCCACGTTGACCGTCTATTTATTTGTTTTTAAAAGATAAATTTGGTGTATATATGTATCGAGGAACTTCTAGAGGGAAGCTTTTAGTTGCACAGAGAGATTAAAATAACAAAAGGAACGTGTTTTGCTGTGCAAATTCACTACGACATGAGATAAAATGCTAAGCAAAACACAGTGAGTATAATATATTATTCCGCCTTTCTTTTCATACTATGCGCTCATTGCATATCTACAGTTTGTTTTCTGCAGGAAGAACGTATTTTTTTTATTTGTTTTTAAAATGTTTTTAGACACTTGATGGGCCTAAATTAATTGATAAAAGAATTAAGACGGAAAACAACAAAATTTGTTGGAGAGGGCAAAGGGAATTTTCTCTGTCTCAAACGGTGTGGCTAGAATAAAAAAAAAATTAGGAAACAGAGGCTTAAAATAAGTAGAACCGTCAATGAAGCTTTAGTCTAGTAGTAAAACAATCAAAGTTGAGATCTCAAGATTTAAGAGTCATGCGTCCTAGTATTTTCACCATATATGAATTCAGATTAATTATATGTTAATATTTATTGTATCCTGTCTAATTGTAACATAGCTTATGTTAATTTTGCAATTGTGAGTAAGTTTTATCAAAATAATAATAACATTAAGTATCGCCTTATGCGAAGGCATGTAAGTGCGCAGGTGTGTGTTTATATATGTATATATTATAACCCAGCATTCTGCACGTATGAAATAGATCGAAACGTTCCCAGAAATACACATGTTTCGTGTACGCATGAAATGTTGGATAGCTGTCCCAGCAAAGGTGCAAAACCACCGCTACCACTGAATGCAGACTTGCTATGACCGCGATAATATGTGGGGGAAGGTGAAGAACCATTTAGCCAAAAAACCGACCCAAAAAAAAAAAGGGTTAATAACACTTTGCCCCCTTGAACTTAGGGGGTAGTCACACTTTACCCCCCTGAACTTCAAATATATACACTTTGCCCCCCAAGACTAGTCAAAGTTAGGAATTCAAAAAAAAAAAAGTGAGTGTTATGACATTATTGCCCTTTTATTAATGAATATATTTATAACTTAATATCATTTCTTTTCATTTTTAAAAGATTTATATCTTCTCTATTGTATTAATTATATAAAAATATCAAACTAAAAATTTAAATAAAGTTAATATTTAGTTTATATCTTTGAAATTTTCCATCTTAGATTAATATGTACTTCTATATATGTTTTGTTTAATTTATTATACTTTAAGTCAAACAAAACCGATAAATAACACGACTACTAAATAAATTTAATTGTCAAATTTTGTATAAAAATGGTAATACCAAACTCATTTATTTGAACTAAATTTTTATCATTTTAAATTATTTAAACTTTTGGACTAATATCATAGTCATTTTTATATTTATCAAATTAGTCCAATATGAAATTTTTAATCAAAGAATATTTTGGAAAAAAAGAAGAGTTAGCCCATTATACAGTACTAGGGCAAACAAGAATAAATAAGTCAAACAAAAAAATATAATATTTAGTCCAAAACAATAAATGATTAGAAATTCTTTAATTAAGAATTTCATATTGGAATAATTTGATAAATATAAAAATGACAATGATATTAGTCTAAAAGTTTAAATAAATTAAAATGATAAAAAATTACTTTAAATAAATGAGCTTGGTATTACCATTTTTATACAAAATTTAACAATTAAATTTATTTTAGTGTCGTGTTATTTATCGGTTTTGTTTGACTTAAAGTATAATAAATTAAACAAAACATATATAGAAGTACATATTAATCTAAGAGGAAAATTTCAAAGATATAAACTAAATATTAACTTTCTTTAAATTTTTAGTTTGATATTTTTATATAATTAATACAATAGAGAATATATAAATCTTTTAAAAATGAAAAGAAATGATATTAAGTTATAAATATATTCATTAATAAAAGGGCAATAATGTCATAACACTCACTTTTTTTTTTGAATTCCTAACTTTGACTAGTCTTGGGGGGCAAAGTGTATATATTTGAAGTTCAGGGGGGTAAAGTGTGACTACCCCCTAAGTTCAGGGGGCCAAAGTGTTATTAACCCAAAAAAAAATGTGGAACTGAACCAAAATCAAACGTCTGTAAAGGACAAATTGGTGAGTAGTGTGGCTGTCGTGTCTGCTTCTACTCCTCCAGGGGCGTGAAAAGATGGGTCCTATGGTTCCGAAGTTGTTTCACAGTAATGTTTTTGTCCTTACCAACGCAATTGATCCAGCTCACAGACTGACAATGATAACGGTGTACGAGGCCGAATCAGTTTAATTTAAGGCAAAAAAATGCAATGAGGGGGGAATTAAAATGATGAATTCTTGAGTAAGGGATTTTGATTTCTAGTCACAATGATTGAATAACCCAAGGAGAGAAAAGACAAACGCAATAAAGAGGTCAGGTAACGTTTTCGTTTTCGGCACGGCTTGTTTCGTTGTATTTCCGAGTGAGTATTGCGTGCACCATGCGCGCCACGTGGCGTGCCACGTGGTGCACTAGAACCAATCACACATTACCAAATAATACAAGATATGACCCATCATTGCCACGTGGCGATAAATTATTGGTTCTAGTACACCACGTGGCAATGCACGTGGTGTATTATATACTTTTCCTGTATTTCCGGATAGTTGCTAACTTGCCAATATTTCCTGGTGTTGGTCCGCGATAGGTGTCAGCCACTCATGCCGTATAGAACCGAAATCTGAGTTTGTGGTTTAATCTTGGGTTAATGACACTTTGCCCCCCTGAACTTAGGGGGTAGTCACGCTTTACCCCCTGAACTTCAAATATATACACTTTGCCCCCCAAGACTAGTCAAAGTTAGGAATTCAAAAAAAAAAGTGAGTGTTATGATATTATTGCCCTTTTATTAATGAATATATTTATAACTTAATATCATTTCTTTTCATTTTTAAAAGATTTATATCTTCTCTATTGTATTAATTATATAAAAATATCAAACTAAAAATTTAAAGAAAGTTAATATTTAGTTTATATCTTTGAAATTTTCCTCTTAGATTAATATGTACTTCTATATATGTTTTGTTTAATTTATTATACTTTAAGTCAAACAAAACCGATAAAATAACACGACACTAAAATAAATTTAATTGTCAAATTTTGTATAAAAATGGTAATACCAAACTCATTTATTTGAAAGTAAATTTTTATCATTTTAATTTATTTAAACTTTTAGGACTAATATCATTGTCATTTTTATATTTATCAAATTAGTCCAATATGAAATTCTTAATTAAAGAATTTCTAATCATTTATTGTTTTGGACTAAATATTATATTTTTTTGTTTGACTTATTTATTCTTGTTTGCCCTAGTACTGTATAATGGGCTAACTCTTCTTTTTTTCCAAAATATTCTTTAATTAAGAATTTCATATTGGACTAATTTGATAAATATAAAAAATGACTATGATATTAGTCCAAAAGTTTAAATAATTAAAATGATAAAAATTTAGTTCAAATAAATGAGTTTGGTATTACCATTTTTATACAAAATTTGACAATTAAATTTATTTTAGTGTCGTGTTATTTATCGGTTTTGTTTGACTTAAAGGATAATAAATTAAACAAAACATATATAGAAGTACATATTAATCTAAGAGGAAAATTTCAAAGATATAAACTAAATATTAACTTTCTTTAAATTTTTAGTTTGATATTTTTATATAATTAATACAATAGAGAAGATATAAATCTTTTAAAAATGAAAAGAAATGATATTAAGTTATAAATATATTCATTAGTAAAAGGGCAATAATGTCATAACATTCACTTTTTTTTTTGAATTCCTAACTTTGACTAGTCTTTGGGGGGCAAAGTGTATATATTTGAAGTTCAGGGGGGTAAAGTGTGACTATCCCTAAATTCAGGGGGGCAAAGTGTTATTAACCCTTTAATCTTTGACTGCTGCATTCAATTTTTAGGGGGTGCTTGGTTGAAGAGTATGGGAATGATAGAAGGAAATAAATCCCTTAGTTGATGCTTGGGTTAGAGGTATTGGAATGAGTTTTTTGGAATGATTTCTTAAAAAATGAATTTTCCCCATTCCTTAACTAAGTGGAGGGTTTTGGATGAAACCCTTAATTGATTACTTCCTACAATCAGCCACTACTTTTTCTCTCTCACCCTCTATCCATCAAATGCTCTTTTCAGCAGCTCTCTCTCTCCACCCCGCCCCCTCTCTTTTCCCCTTCCTCCCTCCCTTCCGCCTTCCCTTCCTCCCTCCTTCCTCTGTACCTCTCTGTTCTCCCTCCATCTATGGTTGGACCATATTAGGTAGGGAGGCAGGCTCAGGTTGCTGGGCTCATTCATCCAGGCATCCCATATTCAAAAAAAAAAAAAATTTGCTTGGTTCATATCATCGGCTATCTCTTATTTTTGCTATGTTTATACTTTTTTCAAATTTTGGATGTTAAACTGGTCTTGTATTTTATGGTTAATGTAACTTTAGTGTTAAAATTTCTGGACAATTTTAGAATGATGTAATGAATTTTCTTTTTTTTTTTTGGGATTTTTGGTGATAGGTCTGTGCCAAAAGGAAAAATTGGCATCTCATGGGAAAACCAATTGTGAAACCAAAAACGGCAGGCTTCTGGGTTCCAGAGAAAATGTTTATTTCTCCCTTTGTTCTTTTTTTGTCTTTTGGATTGTGGAGATTCATTGATACCATTCTAAATCACCATTAATATCTGCGAATAGTGGCATCAATTATTACAAAACTACTCATTTGGCCTAAGTTTTCCGTTTTCATAAGTTTGCTGATGGTGCTTTTAGGTGAATGGAATCACATTAACAAAAATGGAAATTTGTTATTTATTTTGTGTTATAATAAATTCTATATTAAAAGCAAAATAAATTTACTTGAATTTCAATCCAATACACCTATCCAACCAAGCATCGTGAATTGGAATGATACCCATACCATCATATGAACCAAGTAAAGATGTTGGAATGAAATATTTCATTCAAATTCTAGAATATATGATTCCGATTCCAATTCCAATTCCAGTTTACCAACCAAGCAACTCCTTAGTTTTAAAAATGTTTTTCATTCAAACGTGCAATTGAGATTGACACCTGATATGTTGGGCCTTTTATAATTGTGAGGCCCTTAATTTTAGTCGGGTGTTCGTGTTATACGAAATACTCCCTTTGCAGCGAAGAGGCGATGATCTCCTCCGATTGGGTTTTTGGGTCATTTCCAATATCATGGGCAATATTTATAAGGTTTCAGCCCACTAGGGAAACTTCAATTCAGGGGAAGAGCACCATTTTTTTGCTATCTTTCTGTAGGAAAAACTCTGCGTGTAGCGCAAATGCACCCTCCTCGATCAGATTGACATGGTATGGGATTATGAGGCTTAGGTACATTTGGCGAGTCTGACAGCAGCAAAGTCAAGTGATGACCACATATGATGAACAAATACAAGAACGAATTCTATTAACGCCATTCTCTTTCCCAATTTTAATAGTATGTGTTTACTAAAAAAAAAAACTTAGTATAAAATCTATATATGAAGTGATGACCACATGTGATGAACAATTCATATATCCACATCATATTGTCATTTTCTGATTAATGCCATATGGACCAAGTTGATTCAATCGAACAAAGAGCTTAGTTTAATTAACCTGATTGCAAGAGTCATAAGATTTTTCCTGATGATGTTCTAGTTCTCGATTTGGTCAGAATGTGTGAGAGTGGAACAAGCACGCGGTATCTTGTGACAATCTCAAAAAGTCTCCAGAGTTCGCTAGTTCTAGCTATTTACTTACAACAGGTTTGTACACGATCACTTGTTTTGGTTAGCACTTTTTAGCAGTAAAACAGCTGCAAAACGTCTTTAAGAACCAGAGTAATTACATTGACCTCTTTTGCTAGTACACAAAACTCCCTCTAAAATTCTTAAATTCATCAACAGCTCCAAGTTTCACTGTCTTCATTAATACTGTCGTTTTCTTAAAGTTGTATATACAACGACGGTTATCTTCATTTGTACTTTTTATCTTTCGTCTTGTGAACATTCACCTTGTCCCATATAATTATTTAATTTTCCCATAGTAATTCAATTGTCTCGTATTGTATGGGAGCTTTCATTTATTATCAAAGTTGGCATATTGAGCTATAACTGCAAACGAAGTGACATTTTGCTACCCTTTTAACGAAAATGTTTGTCTTATATATATATATATATATATATATATATATAGAGAGAGAGAGAGAGAGAGAGAGAGAGAGAGAGAGAGAGAGAGAGAGAGTCATCCAGAAATTGTACCAATTAACCGCACGAACATGTTAATGGTCATCTTGAATTGTTCTTTATATACAACATCTACTATATACAAAGTGCGAGCAACTTTTTAGTATGAACAATTTTACTACTTTTTGAATTTTTAATATTATTATTTTAGTAAAGGACAAAATTGTGCATATATCTCATAAAATATTATCATTGATCCTCTCACAAACCCCTTATGTACTTACAACGATTCCATTTTACAAAATTTTTGCACACATAAAATAATTTTTTCAAGAGTAACTTCCACTAAAATGAAAATATATGTAAAGAATTCTTAATGAGGTATAGAATTCGCCAAAATTAATAGTTTTTAATTAACGAGTCTACTTTTGCTATTCATATGACCATTAAGAGCATTTTACTAATTTTGAAATATCAAGAAGTTAAACTATGTAGTTAAAAGTAATCGATCAATTAGAGGGGTAAAGTAGTTAAAAGATATTTGCGGAGAGGGAAAGCAAATTGAAACTTTAAATTATAATGACCTCTTTCGCTATTGTCTTTTTGGTTAACTACATAAAGGATTTTAACTATAACTTTGCTCGATTAATGGTATTCCCCCAAAAATCAATTCTCACACACGTTCTTTAAACATTTTTTTACCTTATAATTCACTTATCAAAAATATTACAGTAATTTTTTTTAAATTTATAAAAATACACCGCATATTATGAATATGTTTAGTTTAAGGGTACGAGGGTCAGAAACAGTATTCAAACTATATTTGTTGTTTGATTTTTCAGGATGGGTTTTTATTGTTTGGGTTGCAACTTATAAATTATAATGAAATTATTTGTGGTTCTAAACTAAGTGTACAAAAGGGAATGATATTAACTCATATCAGTAATGATATTAAAATTTGATTAACTCCTTACTATAATGAAATCTAGTGGGATTAAAAATTGGAAGGGAAATCATATAAACCCATACTGATGGTATATTTTCTAATTTTCTTCACGATTGTAATTGTTAGAAACTCTTGAGTATTGTTCTTATTCATTCTATTTAATTACTCATCTAAGGTTATTACAAAATAAAAATATTTGTTAAAGAAATCTGGACCAAACAGTCAAACACACATGAAATGAAATCCAAGGAACAGGGTTGTAACTTGAAACTTCAGCGACACTCTGGGGAGGCATCTATAAATGTGCCAAACTTCAGCGCGGGAAAGTATAAATTGTCAAGGGAAAAAGGATATTTCGGTAAAATTCAGAGCATTTCAAACAGAAACTTTAAAACAGAGAAAAGGCGTGAACCGCGACCAGTACAGTAGTCGGCAGTCGCTAGTCATCCACAAGAATTGCGACGTCCTCAGTCCTCCGTCTTCCGTCATCCATCCTCCATCGGAATTGGTGCTGAACCTACTCAGCTTCTCCCTCTGTCAACAGTGACAAAGTAGGTATCCGATGACTACGCCATCAGCAAATTGATTTTGGACGATTTATTTATTTATTTTTCCGAATATGCGTATTTTTCCTTTTGTTGATTCATGTCTCTAACTGCGATATCCTAAAAGCTTAAATGGAAACGTCGCTTAGTAACAACTACTATCTACTTTCCGGATGCGAAAAGTTGCCTGAATTTTAGATGAACTGAGTAATGAAGTTTTCTGCTATTTTGAGATGCTAGAAGTTTTGCGATCATCTATCGTTTTCCTATTATCGGTATCTTTGTATGGTATTTTGGTAGAAACAGGGTTTAAATTGTGCAATTCTCAACCTCTTTTGGAACACTACTCGGCAGTACACTAACATTACATTGCGGTCGCGATTCACTTTTTTTATATAACTGTAAACTAGTTTCTATTGAAATGCCTTACCTAGAGGCTTCTAAAATTGACAGTGATTGAACTCTGAATAAACGGTGTATGTATTTTTTTTTAAAATTATTGTTTGCAGTTATGTAATCTTTGATTACCGAGAAAATTTTGTCGTATTTCATTTTGGTTGACTCACTAGATATTTTCTGCAATCTTACAGTTGTTTGGTCGATTGAGAAGTTTCAGTCGTTTCAATACCAGGTTCTTCAGGGGACGAGCTCATTATGGATAACTACTCGCTGAGATCAGTGTTGGACTTACCTGCTCCTTTTAATTCAATTTATAGTTTCAGGTACTATCTTGTTGCTTTGCTTTTATTGAATGCAAATATGAATATACCATGAATGCTGCAATTTGACAGTCTTGCTTTGATATGAGGATTTTTGTTCTCAGGTTTTTGCCTCATTTTAGTTGAGGATTCAATCAGTACTCAGTGTTGATAATCATAACAGGCTATGGGTCCATGAGTGCTTGGTGGAACTAAGGAGTTTTGTCCTTTGCCCAATTTGGCTGAACATTTCCTAAATCTGCTATAATTGGAAACTTTACCCTAGTTTTATAATTAGATGTATGCAGATTTCACTGGTACCATTGGCTTGAATGGAAAATTTTAAAATAACATGGATAAGAAGAAGATGACACAAGTATAGTTAGAAAATAAACAGTACACGGTATTGATAAGAATTATGGTAATAGGAAAACTGATATAGGTGGTCTGTCCAGAAGAACTCTTGATTCTCATACACAGTGTCAAACATTGATTGTCTGGTGGTGATTCAAGATAACCAGTTACCATTTGTCTTGGATGACTGCACTTTCATTTTACGTGCAGGTACTTTAATTCATTGCAGAGTGAATGCTTCTCTGCATGTTATCTTTCAGACATCAACATGGTTATTTCAGCTCCTACTGGAAGCGGCAAAACAGTGCTATTTGAATTATGCATCCTAAGGGTTTTCTCAAAGTTCATCTCTGCAGAAGGGAAATTCATTCATTTAAAGGGGACTCTGAAAACGGTATGGTTGCTAACAGTTTTGCTATTTGAAGTACCCTGAATTTGGTCCGACATAAAATATTTAGAGAATAACTTTTGCAGTAATTTGTTCCATTCAAGTTTTGACTCTTTTGTCATAAAAACTTTCAAGTAATATTGTGTCCATGATCATATCGGTTTCACCTGCATTGTATCTCTGCTTGAGTCATGTTTTCCAGCTTGAGTGTCAATTATTCAACAATCTACTTTTCATTTTGCTTCGGGTCATTACCGACATAGTAAGTTCTTGGTAAAAGGTTGTCTTTGTTCACACAGGAGTGATGCGTTTTTCATTATTTAAGCAATTCAAACGATGTGTTGTCAGTAATTACCTAGTTTTAATTTGTTCCAGACTCTTCATTTGAGTCAGGGATGAGATGGTGAGGAGGTGGAGCCATGTATTCCTTGCATGAATTTATGCCTTCTGTTAGTATCTATCTCTTTGATTAGTGGAGGGCTTCAGAGTTGAAGATTATACTACAGTATGGCCTAATCGATGAAACTCTTTTTCCTCATGATATGAAGATATATATTGCTCCATCAAAGGCATTAGTACAAGAGAAACTTCGTGATTGGAACCAGAAGTTTGGGTCATGGGGTATAAATTGCTTGGAACTGACTGGCGACAATGAACAGTACAATATGAGGAACATACAGGACGCAGACATTATTCTTACCACTCCTGAGGTCGATGCAAAGAAAGGAAATTCATCTTTTAATTTTGATGATTTAATCTATATTGTGTTTCATGGCTTAGAATATTTATCCTTTCTGCAGAAATTTGATGCTGTAACTCGTTATCCCATAAAAGATGGGGGCTTGAGCTTTTTTAGTGATATAGCCCTTGTGCTTATAGATGAAGTTCATCTGTTGAATGATCCTCGTGGAGCAGCTTTGGAAGCAATAGTTAGTCGAATCAAAATGCTTGCTTGCAGAACTGAAATGAAATCAAGTCCTCTAGCCCATGTCCGCTTTCTTGCTATTTCTGCCACTATTCCAAATATTGATGATCTTGGTAAATTTCTTCTTTCTAATGTTTTGTTGGTCTCAAAACATCTTTTATAATTCATATTTCAATTGAACTCTGGTTATTGGAGTGACTGATTGGTTACTTTCATTGGTGTAGGTGAGTGGCTAATGGTTCCCCATCAAGGAATTAAAAGGTGCCTCTTCCATTTCGGTGCATGATGAATCTGATATTGTTCGTCTTTGGCAGCACCCATCTATTGACTTATTTGTCCATCCATCATGCTACAGGTTTGGGGAAGAAATGAGACCTGTAAAGTTGACGACCAAAGTTTTGGGTGTGCAACTAATCCACCTATAAAGCAAACATGCAAGTTGGATTATCTTATGAACGGACATCATGTGCCATTTCATGCATTTGAGATTGAATTTTCAAAGAAACAGTGAAATCTTCTTGCATGTATATCACAATTGACTGTTCCCATTTCATCAAATCGTCTTGCACTGTAAACATGAATGACATTAGTGCATAAACATATGACAAGAACTGTGGAATCATACTGCATTTATGTTGTGATATTCTGTTCCTTTCCCTTTTTATGAGTTTAACAGTGCAAATCATTGCTTGCAGGATACACTGCAGCAAAAAATGACTTCTTGTTTGAGAAGGTATGTGCATCTTCTTTTCAATTTCATCTGTTGCACTATAGACTGTCAGAAATCTCAGTGGGAAAATTTACTTCTATAACCATCGGAATCTGAAATCCTTATTTGCTGATATGCTTTACTTTTGGTTGTCCAGAGGCTTCAGAACTACATATTTGGTAAGTGCTGATAAAGCTTTCAACAGAATATCCTGTTTCATCTATATGTTTCACTCTTCCGTTGACATATGGACCTAAAAACAAGATTAATTTGCAGATATCCTAATGCAATATTCTAGGGGGAAATCTGCACTTGTCTTTTGCTCAACCAGAAAAGGAGCACAAGAAGCAGCACAACGACTGGCTCAAATAGCAATGACCTTTGGTCATTCAAACCCTTTTACCAAAAGTAGAGAACAAGAGGAAAGGCTAAGGGAAGCTTCACTATCATGCAGTGATAAACAAATGCAATCTTATATCCTTTATGGTGGTATGGGCTTATTTTCTTCTAGCACTTCCATGCCCCTCGTGCAAAACAAAAATGGCCCCTTCCAATAGAATTGTCATGAGTTTTTGTTTTTAGTTGAAGAAGGCATTTGGAAGAAAGATTTATTTCTTATTCAGAAGTATATAAAGCTCATTTTGCATGATACAAAATGGTTCGTTTTTTAATAGTTTGGTTGCTTCTTCTTGATAGTTGGTTATCACAATGGTGGACTTTCCCTGAAAGATCGCAACCTTATAGAAGGTCTTTTCATGAATGGTGATCTTCAAATCCTGTGCGCAACAAATACGCTTGCCCATGGAATCAACCTACCAGCTCATACCGTAGTAATTAAGTCGACACAGCACTTGTATGCCTTACAGCGTACTTTCTAAACCACAATCCCAACTTCAAGTTCTTTAGTTATTTTGCTTAATCTTTTACTTATTGCAGTAACAAGGAAAAGGGGATATACATGGAATATGACCGATCCATGATACTGCAGGTGTGTTGCTTGTTCATGTGATAATTTAATAATAGCTGTTACAGTCATTATAAGCATGAGGATGGGAATTGCTAGATTCTCCTGAACCCCTTTTTTCCTTCTGTTTTTCTCTTTTCCTTCCTTTTTTATTTCTTTGGCCTTTTTCTGAGGGGAAGGGCTCCCAAGGTCCACTCATCCCACCCTTGCTGCTAGTAAAGCCAAAATAGAGTAGTATAAATTTTTCTTCAGTGCCTTTTTATATTGAAAAAGATTCAGCTTGCCAACTTTCCAGATGTGCGGCAGGGCAGGCCGTCCCCCATTTGATGATACAGGAACTGTTATAATCATGACCAGGAAAGAAACAGTAAATTTCCTTACCTCTCTCTTACTGTTTCGTCATAGCAATACCATATCTTTTGTGGTCTCTCATGTTCACTTGTTTTAGGTTCATTTATATGAGAATCTGTTGAATGGATGCGAAATGGTGGAATCGCAGTATGCTTATTCTTGAATTTACTTTTTGATGCTCCTGGATTTCCATCTTCATGGCAATAAGTAGTTCAAGATGGTAACATGGTTTCTGTTTCTGTCTAGAATGCTTCCATGCATGACAGAGCACCTAACTGCCGAGATAGTTCAACTTACCATCTCAGATATAACAAGGGCAATTGAATGGATGAAATGCTCGTATTTGTATGTCAGAATGAAAAAGGTAGCTAGATTGTGCTTGGGTTTCTTTTGCTCAAAATCATTTTTCTAAAACTTCCCACGCATAACCAGAACCCTGAGATCTATTGGGTAAAGAAAGGGCTACCTGGTAACCGCATTGAGAAACACATGCAAGGTGACCTGATCATTAAATTGATTAGAAGTTCTGGATCTTTCCATGTACATCTATTGCCTGCTTATATCATGTTGCACCAGAAATTTGTGTTCAGAAGATCAACGAGTTATCACGCTATCAAATGATCTGGACTGATGAAGATGGTTTCCTTTTAAAGCCACTTGGTAATATGAGATTGTTTGCGGTGAACTAACTTGTAGTTTCTTTCAAGAAATATATATGATTCTTGCCTTTTTGTGTTTAGAGCCTGGAATATTGATGACCAAATATTATCTGAAATTTGATACAATGAAGCATATTATGCTGGCACCTGCTAATTGCTGCATAGAAGATGCACTTCATATAATTTGCCGTGCAGAGGAAATTGCCTGTATGTATCCATCATGATTACTATTTAGATTAGTAATTTAAACTACGTGATGCATTTCATTTGCCTGGAAAATGAAGGGATACAACTCAGGCGCAATGAAAAGAGGCTCTTAAATGATACTAAACATTGACAAAGATGCTCGGCTCCGCTTTCACATACTTGATGATAAAGGAAAAGTAAAGAAGCGTGTTCAAAAAAGAGAAGAAAAGATTTTTATTCTGGCTAATGACTGCCTGACTGGGGATCCTTTAGTGCGTGATTTATCAATGAGCCAGGTTAGACTAATTTCATGATTTAGCAGGTACTTCCAATTGTTTGATACTTGTTGAGTAATAAAACCACGCGTGTTGCTATAGGACATGAACTCTATATGCTCGAATGGGTGTAGAATAGCAAAGTGCATGAAAGAGTATTTTATCCATAAAAAGAATTATAAAGGTGCACTGAATTCAACACTTCTGGCGAAGTCTTTATATCAGAAGTTGTGGGATGATAGTCCATACTTGCTGAAACAATTACCTGGCATTGGGATGGTGACGGCAAAGGTTTGTCACCACTGTCCTTCGCTAACATGTTGCATGCTTTTTTAAGTCTGAAGGTTTATATGGCAGTTTGGGGAAACCTTGCACTAACGTAGTATTCAAGACAGGCACTTCACTCAATGGGCGTTAATTCTTTTGAGACCTTTCTTGATGCTGATCCAAGGAAGATAGAGATAGTCACGGGTAGAAAATACCCTTTTGGTAACCATATTAAGGAGTCTTTACTATCTCTGCCACCAAAGATTGGGATGAAACTTGAGCAGAATATGTGCCAAAACCAAGGGAAATCCAAGCTAGTGGTAACATTAACCAGGCTATCGGAATCTGCACTATCAACCAAACGACATTATGCTGACATGGTATGTTTTCACAAATAGGAATCTTCTATTTCATTTGCTTTCTAAAGATAAGCTAGTTTTGCGTCCTATGCTCCATAAGAATGGGAAATTGGAACTTTTTAACAGATAGTTAGCGTTGAAGATGACAACATTATTCTGTTCCATGAAAGGATAAGGTAATTCTTGTATAGTTCATATGATGCTGTAATCATATTTCTCAAGGGTATTTGGAAACATGTGTTATGGTTGGGGGGCTGCTTTAGTGTCAAAAACTGTGGATCACTCAGGTTTTCAGAATACACTTGGAATATGGTTTAGCTGTCTGGATAGTGTGATTAGACTTCACTAATCAATTTCTTTTTTCTCTAGCTGCTTGGATTATTGACAAGCAGCGATTTGGCATTTTTTTATCCACTTTATCCAGTTCCTTCCACTGGAACGCTTTGACATTGACATTGTACAATTTTTTGAAAAATTCCATAAGTTGATGCACTAAATCTCCCCACTTCTTGCTGCAGAGTGGATGACTTTTTGAGGTATGAGCACTCTAAACTTGTAGACCCTGTTTTCCTTTTTGTCACTGAAAAATCCTGAATTAACAGGATGTTAAATACATGCACGACTTGCTTATAATAATATATTAGGTGTTACTGTCCTCATGACATTTTGCAGCTGATGTTTTCTGTGTTTGATAGCCCATATAGTGCGACAATTCTACTACCAAGCCTTCATCAAGGAAAGATGACTGTGAATGCTGATCTCATGTTTGAAGAATTCCGTAAACTCCCCTTAAAATCAGTGAAATAGAAAGCCTTAATTTTACCAAAAGATATCCAGTTTCATCTCATTCTTATTTTTGGGATATTTTATGCAGTGGGTATTGATATTCATCAAAGCATGATAATAAGAAAGGAGAATGACTTGTATGCCGCTCCCAAACATGCATCCAAGTGTCCTTACAGCTGCCAGCACAAAGATGTGTGCATCATAGAAGATGGTAATGATTGTCCATCTCAAGCACCAGTTGGAAGGCCCAGCAATTCAAATGAATCCAATGAACCAGCAGATAATATGTGAGCTCTAACTTCAAATTCATTAACTAGCTACAATTTATTGTTAGCATCAGAAATATAATCGTTGGTTTGTAAATTTCCTTTATAAACACAGTCATTTATTTTATTGTTAGACTTGTCTCTCTTTTTTTTGTGATAAAGAATTGTTAGTTGGATTGACTATATGTTTTCTTTTTTAACTAGGCCAACTTTCAAACTTCTAGATGAAGACTCAGACGAAGGTAAAATCTGAATGTCTAACATTAGTTACCATTATACTCTCGTCTAACTGACTTTCAAAGATCTTCTACCTTGTGTACTGAAGGTGCACCTGCTGTCAACACCGAGGATGATGAATGCAAGATTATCACTGGAAAAACAGTATTTGACCATATAAGGGAGAAGGCTAAGAACTTTCCTGCTTTGGAATTGTCCAGTGACGCGTGTTCCCCATCACTGGAGACCTTGACACTCATCAGAAAGCGAACTCGTGAGAAGCAGCTTGAACTTGATAATCCCATTGAAATACTGGAAGATACGAGTGCAAGTAAAGATTCGTTCCAGACTTTGGTAATTCCATCTGGTGAATCAGTTGATCTGGAATTATCCTTTGACAAAGATCCAACTCCAGGCAATTTTCTTGTGAGCAACACAGGTGAGTCTACATTTGAGATACTATTTCACCTGTAGCTGTTTTGCATGGTATATATGATTCAACCTATAATATTGTACAATCAAGATAAGTTTCTTCCTGTACATGAAGATTTTGAACCTCAAACACTTGCTGACGGATCAATCTTTGACCACATACGGAGAAAAGCTAAAACCTTCCCGCTGCTTGGCAATCTGAAGACTACTGAATTCAAGAATATGTCTGTTCATGGTAATTCTGTATCTGAGGGATTTGAAGTATACAGTCGTTATCATGTCCTGCAAAATCTTGAGACTATGTCAGATCCAGATGCTATGGACATCAGAAGAAATGCAACCACTAAAGGAGTTACAGAACCGGTAGACATTCTTTTTTCTGGCAGCTCAATAGACATGGATGATAAAATTGTTATTTCTCCGAAAGCTACGCCAAATGGCAAAGAGCTGAGATCAAATGAAGCGGCTGCAACCAGTGTTTCGTTGGTAAAGAGAAGTATAGTAAATTCAGTAAGTTACAAAGAGAGCTATCAGCCCCAATCATCTTCTCCAGCTTTATTGCAAAGACAGTGTTCCTTATTTGTGAACTCAGGAGATGTCAGGAAAGAAAATTCCTTCCTTGGGTTTAAAAGTGTATTTTCTTTTCTTTAAATTCATGCACTGTATCGCTACTTAAAAAAAAAAAACATATCTTTTGCACTTTTACAAGAAACCTTAAGTAGATTGGTTCCGTTTATTGGGTTCTCTGGCTTGTGGGTTCTGGTGCACCTATTGGATTTAAAGTGGTCAATTCACAGGAAGAGGATATAATCTAAGTACCCTCTTCAGTTTGCCATTTCTTGCGAATCTTACTATGCTTCAAGAAGTACAGGTCCGCTGGCATGCTGATTACGGCTCGCCCTATTTCAGTGAATATAGTCTTAAAAAAAGTTACTAATTGGATATGTTATGAATTGTAACCTGAAAGCGTTTTTCGGCGTATTATAGAAAATACTACTAGAAAGCGCATGGTATATTCAGTACAAAACAATTCCAGGCTGCCATGAGCCTTTCCTGAATTTTTCTCATTTTAACCAAAAAAGGTTTATCTAATACTACACCTCCAATGGTCAACCCTCTTTGGTTGAACAGAAGCAAGATACAGGTTGGTTTAGTTTGGGGAAGGGGAAAAAGCGTTTAGCATCCGACGTGTCCAAACGATGGGGCCCATTCATGTGTTACTATGCAACACGCAGAAACGTGATAAAGAGGTTCTTGTAGCACTTTGTTTCGGTGGCTTCTTCCAGACTCCAGTGGAACGCCAACAATTGCAATTCGGGTGATCAGGTCTACGCGTCCTTGTCTTCCTTGCTAATTGATATAACAAAGAAGAGCTACAATTCGACACTCCCGTTGGGCGTAGTCGAAATCCATAACCAAGCAGAACAGAGAAGGTTTGTTACTTCGTTTCTGTTTTCCAATCGTCTTTTTTATTATTTCTTTAATTTGGATTTCAACTCTTCTGTTTGTGCTGCTACTATGGTTTGGTTAAGGATTTAACTTTTGCTTCTTTTTGTTTGTGAGTTTGTGAAAGAGGTTAACGGAACCCAAGATTTGAAAAACTTTTAAGATTTTCTAATTGTTGCCTAAATGGTATTAGATTTTATGTGCTTATATAAACTGTGTTATTTCGTGAGTACGTTGTGCTTGATTAAGAGGTTAAATTGTTGAAGTAAACAAATAATAATAATAATAACAATAATGATTGCATGCTGTGAGTGGTTTTAGGTAGTTGTAGTGCTGATTTAGTTCTACATGCTATGATATCGAGGACAAAAGTGAATTGGGGTGTTGGTATTCATTTCCTTAAATATTTGGTTTAATGGTAGTTTCAATTAAATTGTAAATTGCCTAATTTGAAGGAATAATTCGTCCTGAAAAATTATATTTCTTTACACTATTGCTTAGTAAAACGTAAGTTAAAACTGGTTCATTATTACAATCAGATTCTTTACACTATTACAATCAGATTCTTTGTAACAACACTGGTTCATTGTTATGTAGGAATACTACTGTGGCTATACTTCAGAAAATCATGCTTCGATTCCCAAAGTTATTTTCTTGATTGGTGGTTTATGTTAGCCGTTCTTGGATTGCAGACTTTTTTGGTAAAATTTTTTCTCCAAAAGGAACAGAGCCAGGTGAGGCCCGAATAACACTTCGGTATTCATTTGAATGTTGAGTGAATGTGCAATTTATTCTGTTGCAAGCATTTTCTGGCTTTGGTTTGTATGCTTTGTTGAAAATATGATGATCGAATGTTCTGAAAATCAACTGTTAAAATTGTTTCAACGAAATAACGAGGGCAAGTAAATAACCGTCTTCGGCTTGGGGAATTTCTCAGGGCCAAAAATGGCTGCTCAAAGGATTGGACATGTTGCATATAAAGGCCCTAGTGTTGCGAAGGAGATTCTCTTGGGTATAAGTTTTGGGCTAATGGCAGGAGGCCTTTGGAAAATGCACCACTGGAATAACCACAGGCGAACGAAAGAGTTCTATAACATGCTTGAGAAAGGCGAAATCAGTGCTGTGGTGGAAGAATAGGCACTATTACCCTATGCTTATCTGTCCTATATCGTAAATTCGTGTTTGTGTTTTTGTGAGTATTGTTAGAAGAAGAATAAATAAATGAATAAATAAAGAAGAAAACCCTGGAAGTATGTCCTTGTTTAGGAGTCATCTTGCATCTTTTCTTGTGGATGGGTGTTCCTGACCTACTTCTGCGATCAGTTCTAATAATACTTGTAAAATTTCTTGTGTGTCCAGCTTCAGCTTTAAGGGACTCACAATTCCCTTGCATGATCTTACCCCCCCGCCCCCCCCCTCCCTCTCCCTCTCCCACCCCCAAAAACACCAAAAAAAAAAAAAAGAACAAAAACAAAAACCACAACAACTACACACAAACAAACCAAAAAACCAAAAACACCAAAAAAAAAAAAAACCCAAAAAAGAACAAAAAAAACAAGTTTAAATTTTCTTTCTGAACCTTTGCTGCAAATGTTACTTGAAACCGCATGTGATGATGATTGGATTGAGAAGGAACAGTGGTATGCGATTACTTTGTAAAGCAGAGGCGAAATGCAACCATTAGATATAGTGTTTATCTTGTGTAGATTTTCCAGGTTGAGAGTACTATGAACAGGCTCAACTCCGAGGAGACCACCATGAGTTACTGAGACATGGTAAATCCAGTACCAAGTGGCCCTTGGTAAATTGAGAATCACTGACATATTAGAATATAAATTCGAGTTGTCCCTTTTCAAGGAATCGTGGAGCTGTTGCAAATTTGAGAAAAATGAACCCAGGATGTTGGTGAAAATAAGTTACTGGAATTTTTAACAGTTAAATTTGGCCGTGTTTGGGTTTCTAAATAGTTGAGTGAACGGAGCATGGATTGATTAGTTTGATTAAGAAGACAAAATCAAATTGTGGATTAAGAAATGAGAAAGCAAACAAGCGACTAGGATTTGTAGCAAAGATTAACAGCGTTAATGAAATTGATGTGACAATAACAGGAGTGATCCTGGAGATGGTAATGTAATCCGATCAATCCATGTCTTTAATTCCACGTGGTAGGGGTGTTGGCTCTTTTGATGTTTTGATTGTGCTTTTGCCATTCATCTAGAACAAAGGGGCCCCCATCCAGTGTGTGCCACGAGTTAATACAGAACGGCCCAATGGTCCCCAGTCCAAATCATGCATGAATTGCAGGTTGGAGTTGGGGTTATAAATACTGAGGCTTGTCAATTCACCTCAGAGGGAGATCAACCTCTATAATTTTCTTCTGGTAAGTGCTCACTGATAAGCAATCAGCACCGTCCAAATTGACACAAATGAAGCAGGCTCAGCAATGAGCAAGCACGTGTAAACTGATCAATTGTAGAGAAATAAAGATTGTCTAGAGCAAATGGGGTCCAGGGCAACCACCAATCTCACCTACTCTTAACCTTAGTGATGCAACATTTTTTATTTCACAATGACAAAACAGGAGGATAAGTCTTCAGTAGTAGTAGTGGCCACTGGCCAGTTACCCCTGGCTGCTGGCTGATAGAGAAAAGCAGGATCCTCAACGGTTCGAGCGAATTGCGCAATAGCAGCGGGAGCATTTCTCACATATCCAGCTGTATATTGGTGAGCTTTCATAATCATCAATGCGGCGCTTTGTTGATGTCCATTTCCTGCTTTCATACCAACATTTCCACAACTTATCAAGATCTTTAAGCTTTTCTAAAGAATAGCGTCTGGCTAACAAATCATTACAAAATTTCTGCTGTTTCAACCTCCTATAGAATACTTCAAAATTTTCACACAGAAAAGCAGTAATTTTTTTTTTCCCAGTAGAGCTTACAATACAAGATGATATTTGGAACATCGAAATCACTGGACAATTATTCCCGTATCTCTTCACTTCTGGCTGGTTCTTTTGAACTTTGCAAACTAGATGAGTCTGTAGACGTGTAAGATGTTTCGAATCTGTTGAATGCATTTCGAAGCAAACTGCTTGTGCTGCTGTAGGACCCTGTGGAATTGGCAGCCAGCATAGTAGCATTTATAAATGGCGGTTGACTTGGTTCAGGAGTTTGACAATTAGTATCTGTAAGCATCTCAACGACTTCATCCATAGATGGTCTTAAAGTTGCAGAAGCTTGGGTGCATAAAAGCCCAATTTTAAGCACATTAAATGCCTCAACTGCAGGAAAATCACCTTTCAGAGACAAGTCAACTGATTCCGTGAGTTTATCCATTTTGTAGAACTTCCAAACCTGAAGCGACATCAAACGACAACATAAAACCAACTGGTCAGAAAAAAAAATATTAGCACTTGATCACGTAGCCTTTAGCCAGCTAGAAGAAACGTGGTATTGGGAGAATTGATATTACTGTATGCAAAAGAGATCCAGAGTCTTCCACAAAAGCGCTATTTTTCCTGCCACAGATAATCTCAAGAACCAAAACCCCGAAACTATATACGTCGGCCTTCTCTGTCAGCTGTCCTTTGACAAGGTATTCAGGAGCCATGTATCCTCTGCTTGGTAGAAAAATCAAGCATTTTCACAGCAAAATTAATGAAAAATGACAGTGCAATCTTGAAATCAAATGTTCATATTAGCAAGGCGTTTTCACTTACAATGTCCCAGCAATTCCAGTACTAAGGTGGGTTTTATCAGCTGCAAAATGCCGAGCCAATCCAAAGTCGGCAATTTTTGGAGAAAAGTTTTCATCGAGGAGTACATTGCTACTTTTTATGTCCCTGTGGATAATTCTGATCTCAGCTCCTCCATGAAGAAAAGCAATCCCTTCTGCCGTTCCAACTACAATTTGAAAACGCTCCTTCCAACTTAGAATCTTAACTTTGTTCCCATCTGCAAAACAAATTTGAAAATCTGCCACCTTTCAGCAGCAGTTTGTAGTAGCATAAACTTGTAAAATAAGAATGTAAGATAAAATTCCATACCAGAGAGGTACTGATCAAGGCTCATGTTGGGCACAAATTCGTAAACCAACAGGCTTTCAGGGCCTTCGATGCTACAACCCAAAAGCTTCACGAGGTTCTTGTGTTGAATTCCACTTATTATGTTCACCTCATTGAAGAACTCATCTACCCATTGCCTGGTATTGTAAAACAATCTCTTAACAGCGATAACTTTCCCATCAGGGAGAGTTCCCCTATACACACAGCCACTTCCTCCTTGTCCTATTTTTGTCTTAGGATCAAAATATTTTGTTGCCTTCTCTAAAGATTCATATTTGAAATGAAAATTGGACTTGTTATACATACTTGAGATCCGGCCAAGGTTTCTCCGTTCTGTAACAATGCAGGATTAACCAATTATTATACTTGATCAAAACAGTAATATTGCATCTGAAATTGCTACTGCCAATGTCTTGGTTGGTCACTTAGACATTATTTTTTACCTTGTTTGGTTTTTCTGAATCTTGCACAGATTGCATAAGCTGCAAAAATAGAGATCATACAAAAGGCCGCCACAGACGAAGCAATAGCTACCGTCTTTCCGGTTTTTGAGGCTCCTGAAAACAACGTGAATGTTAAAATAAAAGAGAGAGAAAACCAAAAAACAAAAATTATCAACAAGAAGCTGACCAGTGAGTATAGGCTGCAATTGGCTTCAAATGAAGGAATAAAAAAAGTATTGGCAAAAACATAAATTGTTTGACAAGTAAAGAAAAATCAACCATCAAGACGTATATCGAGTAAAAAGTACACGCAATCACGCATGCCCAAAAGGTCAGCACTCAGCAGCACGACAAAACATTTGGTAATACTAGTAATCAAGGTACGAAAATTCAACGTCTAGTGGTGATCTTCGCACAGAAAATTTGAGAAATTGATGGAGAGGTTTGATTAGCTTGTAAAGAAAATAAAGAAAATTACATTGTAGGATCAATCAAATCACAGAAAACAAAACCTGATAACTTGTGATATTCGAAGATTATTGTTAATCAAACAAGAAAACTTAGGGCCACCGCAAAAATGGGCAGGAAAAAAATCGGATAAACGTTGCAAGACATAGGAATAGAAGAGCAGCAGATTAAGAATAAGATTCACAGAAGAACAACAATCAAAGTTTTCCTCTTCACCAAATCTCTGCATAACACTCATAAAAGGGAGTACGTACTACGTGGTAAGTAAATTCATACTTACTAGAACTAGTAGTAGCGTTCTGAGGCCGATCAGAGTAGAATTTCTGCGTGGAATACCTCAAATAACAGCCAGCATTCAATCCCCTGCCTTCCTTGCTGGGCAAACACCCTTTGACATTTCTACTTGCCTTAGCCAAACACTCTTTACAACCTGGCGTGCTCAAAGTCTTCCAGCACTGCGCCAAACCATACACTCCATTCAAATCCCTCACTGCATACCCTCCATTCATCACAGCTGCTACACTTACATTATTAACCAACTCCCCCACAGTCTTTCCAAAACTCACATCTTCTTCAGCACTCACTTTCCCAACTGAGCTGCTACAATTGAAAGTGTCCCTTATCGGATCGACGCTTTCATTAAAGAAATTATGATCATCATAACGGAGAAAGCATCCGTCGAGATATATCCGGGCCGATACCGCTGGGAGGCAACGAGGGAGCCTCGTTCGACTTGCAGCATAGCAGAGGAGACAGTCAGTGTGAGTAAGATCCTCATAGCACTGGGCTAAAGCATAAATAGATATCTGTGGTTCATTCACAGCGGAATCACCCCAGTTACGGTTGTTCAAAAGTGCTGAAATTTTTTCCATTTCTTTGACAAAAATCGGGATGTAGCTGACGTTCGGCGGTGGTTTGTTCTGGCCGCAGAAGAGGCCAGCTTCAGTGATCCGAGGATCAGAAAATGTGAACGTGAAAAAATTTGCAAGGACGATGAGGAGCCATGAAGTAAAATGAAGGGAATTTAAGCTGGAGAGTTGCATGTAATTTATTTCGAGTAAAAATGGCTTTGAGAAAGATAAGATCAGTATATTATGTAGTAAGCAGATGAAAGAAAGAAAGAACAGAAGGGTTGAGTGAATTGGAGACTGGAGAGGCCTTAAAACAGAATGAAGCATAAAGAACAAATTGGCTGGTTCTTCTATTTTTCTTCTTTTTACACTTTTGGGAAGATTGGACACTTTTTTCAGTTTATAAGGATTTGCGGTAAAAGTGGTTGGATTGGACAAATTAGGGGGGATTGATTGTAGCTCTCGACCTTATTCAGATTAATAATTCGGGTAGCTTCCTCTTATTCTGTTCCCACCTTAGACTGTGAGGGGCCCCTATTTCTCATTTTGTTACTAATGACTGAGGTTAATAAAAAAGGACCACCGCCTGCCTCTTTTGGTTTATGTATTTTCTATTTTTTGTTTTCACCAAAAAGAATGATGAAAGTGACTTTTAAGCTTTAACCCCCAGGACTATACAAATTCTAACGTGTTAATGTTCAAGTATTAAATGATAAACAAAAAAAAAAAAAGAAACAACAATCCTTTTCGGTTTTGCAAAAATCCTCACCTATTCTAATGTTGTCAAATAGAGGTTAATTAAATTGATATTTCTCGAACCTCAATACTAATAACTTCAAAGACTTCATTTGATATTATTGATGCCGGTATCATCCTAATTTCACGTTTATCGGCTGCTGAACAGCATTAATTCTTTAGTTTCGAGAATGAATGACTTTTCCCTTCCACCACCTAGTGCCGTCAATTCTTTCGCTATGCAAGTAAGTATAATATTCTAGTCGTGCATTTTTTGTAGTCAGACCAAAGAAACCTAATTCTAAGTGCGCCCCACCCCCAAGTACAAGCGGTGGGTTTGCCTAATGATAAAATACAGTGAGCTTTTTGGCCTTTTTAGTTGACATTTAAATCACTGAATTGGGGTCTTCTTCTTCTTCTAAGTTTTTGGATTGTCAAGAGTTTCCATTCTTCCAGAATTGCACATAAAAGATTTTCTAGTCATGAATCCTGACCAGAAAAAATTGCAACGTGGATAATATAATATACTAGGAATAATGCTGCTGTCTGTGTTGGCCTTCCATTATCTCTTTCTTCAATCTTGATATGTCAAATAATTATTCTTAATTCTCATCCGCCAACTTCCCCCGATGGTTATTTCAATGGTCGCAACCTGTACGTTTGGCCATATTAGCACTTGTTTAATTATGTATTTTTCATAAATGGATGGGTCTAGGATTGTATAATAAGGAATCTCTATTCCGTCTATATATTAGAATATCCTACCAATGTAATCACTATATGAGTTTAAAACCATTTTTTTATTCACAGTAGATATATGTCGTGCACTGGAAAAATGATATATTGTGAATTTGTGATATGCAAAAGAAAACTTTCTACAGACTCTGAAATTCTAAAATGACCGTATAGGATGTAAAATTAATACAAAAGTTATGCTTGATATTGTCTTAGCAAAAATAAATACTGATCTACGATTTAAGATCTTTTGCCAAAATGGAACTAATCATTCCGAGAATCAAGATAACGTGTCCAACAAATAGAGGTCAAGTTATGTCGTCTCTCTGTTAAAATTGCGTTAACGCAGAATTTGTGCGCGTTTGTTATATGTAGCTCTTTCCTCTTCAGTTCTCCTCCTCCAGTTTTGTTGCTTTGAAGTACATCCTGGATAACATTTTTATTACAGTGAAAGGGATTAATCAATAGGAGATCTAAAGAGCCGTGCAATTGGACAATTTTCCCTTGATGTATCATGAGTCATGCTACCACATATCACGGCCATTTGCACCATGTGTTCTGCGTTCATTAAAAGGACCGTGCAAAGTCTAAAGAATATATTTGTCTCGTTTTTATGCTATCTTGTCCTACATGAATTCCTACGCTCCCTCTTGTCAACTAACTTTATTTTTCTAAAGCACTTTTGACTTGAGGTTAATGGACGTGTCCAGAAATTGATATTGATGACAAGTAATAATAATATGATCCAAAGCTGGAAAATACAATTCTTGGAAGAAAAAGGATTTTTTGCTTCAAGAAATTAATACAGGATCCTTTGGCTGGTTTGTGAAGAAACTACTCTACTTTGTACTGTTTTGGACTTTGGTGAAGAAAATACACTACTTTGTACTGTTTTGGACTTTGGACAGTCTCAAAATTCAAAAACATCGGCTGAAAAGTTGGTAATACCATTTTCTTTCTTCCAGGTCCCTGTCCCAATGTTAAGTCCACTGTCTTCCACAATAATAACAAAAAGGAATAATGAACCAACTTTTTGAACTTTCAATTTGAAAAAAAGTCGTCTCCTCCGTCCACTATCCACCTAAAGAGCGACTACCGAAAACCTAGAGCCCAGAAGTAACGCGTCATCAACAAAAAAAGAATGAGTCAACTACACATGCGTGTACAAGGAATAATTGAATGCAGCATGAGATTTTTCTTTGAGGATAGAAGCAAAGAAAAAACTACCTTGAAGAGGGATTTGACCATCTAATTCCAATCCTACTAGAGAACTCAATTCAATAAAAATTGCTTTTTCCACAAAAAATCATATTTACAACCATGGTAAGCAGTTCAGGAACTAGTCCATTCTAAACAACAAATTGGCCATCAATGATGCTCCATCCAAGTACCAGCAGTAAAGAGACTCTTGTCCATCCAAAAGCATTTAAAATGTTTTTTCGATGGAAATCAAATGGCCACAGATAAGCAAGAGAGAAAGAGAGGCTCCAAAATTACAACCTATTACTCGCAAAAGGGCTACCTATTAATGTAGTTGAATGTTAGTGAATGCTGCCTATTTTGAATATACAGATGAACTGTAGCATGCGCTAAAGATTCCAAACCCTAGTAAACCAGTACTCATTAATGCTGGGAGACATTCTTTAATCCTTCGTCAATTTGTAAATAAGCGAGTATGTGTGGTTGTATTAGCAAAGCGAGAGTATGTGTGGTTGTATTAGCAGGGTACAGATCTAACTGCCATCAAGAAAACCTACATAACATAATCAGAAGATCTGCTTCGCACTAATCTTCCACCAAAGACATAACTGGAATTCCCTTGCCAGAAAAACTTGAACATTTCACCCGTAGCTCTTCACCAACCCCAAAATCTTTCTTGACACCATTCTGCACAGCAAAATTAGACAACAAAATGCCTAAATCCAAAAGATGGGAGACACGCTTTCAAGTGTTTGGCTATAGAAATTCGCATGAAATGTTAAATTCAAAGAACAAGGGAAAAAAGTGGAACAGGAAAATTCACATTTGATGCTTCGGTAAAATAACACTAGCCTTGAAAAAGCGCATTTAAAATGAAGTACAAACATGACAGCGAGGGTTAGTTCAAGTGATAATCAACCCTTCAACCAGACAATATGCCACGGTTTGATCGTCATTTCATTCTTTTAAATATTGATGATAAATATCCTAGAAAAGGAAAAAACTAATATGAGCATATATTGGCAATACGTTATCACTAATGGTTCACGGCTACTAACAACTGGAAAACATTGACAAACTTCGACTTTTGAAGAAAGACTTGTAAAGATTTTATCAGAACATATAAATAACAGCAAAATGCCGCATCAAAAAGAAAGAAAAATGCAGTCAAAGGAGCTATTGAGTGAATTCCTTGGCATGATAAAACAAAATGCCACATCAAAAAAGAGAAAAATGCAATCAGATGGAATAAGGAAAAATAAAAAATGGAGCTAGTGAACCAATTCCTTGGCATGATATTTGCACAATCAATTTTCAAAAATTTTAGAATGATTGCAGAGGCATAAATTGCTAAACAAATGCACTAAACTTGCACAATTTTATGCAGCAATTGGGAAATAGAGAGTGAATGTGCTACTACTGAAGGTCTAGTCCATAAATAAGAGTTCCCCTTTAGTTGCCACATTGGTGTCTTAATCAATGTTGTCTGTGTGTGCCCAATTTCTAACAAGAGAAATAGACAAATTCTAGACCCATGCGCAAACTCACCAAATTGAAGATTAAATAGGAAAAGTTTGAAACATTAATGCATAACCAAGAATCAACAAAGATTGCACATACCTCAAATCGATACATTCCCCGAATTCCACCACCCAAGTCAAGGACTAAGCCACGTGCACGTATCTGATGAACCTTTGCCGTTAACTCCATACCAATCTTCAGCTTCCTCATACTTATGTTAGGCGCATTATGGGTTTCCTTGTTGTTCAAATTACTCTGCAAGAGACTTGGGTCTGCAGAGTAGCTTTCACCCTTATCTTCAGAGTCATTTTCGAAGTTCAAATAGGGGACCTCTGTTCTCAATTTTAAAGAACTTCTGGGAGTAAAAGAACTGTTTTTAGAACTCAAATCAACACCAGAATATTTTTCCTCTTCATCACACTCAGCAGCACTTCGGATTAGTATTACGGGTGACGCTGATGATGATATTCCCTCCTCCATTTCATATTCTAAATGCTGACCCTCTGAAAGAGGATCTTGCTTTTCCTGCTGAACCTGCACCTTACTGGCAGGTGGCAAAACATTAGGCTCTTTTTGAGTAGAAGCCTTCAATTCTCCAACTACGTTATCTGAATTGTATGCGGTTTCCTGAAGAGTAGCTTTAAGAGATAACTTAATGTTTCCACGAACATCCTGTCCTATGCACATTAATGATAGATGCTGGCCAACAGATAGCACATCCGAAACTCGTGTAACCTGGTTAAGTGTAGCAAAAATTATGTTCCTTGCAAGATATCAAAAAGTCAAGAAGCAACCATGTAACATGTCAACTGAAGTTCAGTGGAGTATATGATTTCAGAACTAACATCTAATTTCTTTTCCAGAATGGATCATGTCTTTTAAGAAGAAAAACACAGCTTTAATTACCATTTCAAATTGTGTTACGTATACATGCCTCCCTGTTTGGGTGTGGCAGCGGTCTTTTTTTTTTTTTATGTATGTGTAAAGGATTTTTTTTTTTTTTTTTTTTGTAAAGTCAGGGAGGGAGGGAAGGGGGCAAGGGGGGAGGAGAGAGAGCAGAAAAGAACCTACCGGTTCATTTGACAATTCAGAAATGTGAAGTAGGCCTTGCTGACCGCCATTAAATTCCACAAAGGCACCATATTCTTTTATTGAGGTAACAGTGCCTTTATACATGCCACCAACTTCAATCTCACGACCAATTATTAGGTCAACCTAAATGAAATAAAATTAAAAAACAAATAACAATTACATGTGGCATATGCAAAACTGAAAAACTGACCTGCTTCTGAATCACTTACAGCAAAAATAATTTAATCCCTATAAGGAAATCTTAAACAGCACATGAAACAAAGAAATCATAACTGCCAATATTCAAGATTCTTTTTTGGGAGAGGGGAGATAACCAGAACACTATCGATCTCTGCCCTAGAGCTTTTATGGATATTTATGGCCAGAAACATCATTTTGGCAACTGGATAAGCATCATACTACTGACTTCCACAATGTCCCCCCAGCCAGAAAATAAATAGTATTTACACTGAAGAAATGGTGGAGAAAGTAGATCATAATGGGCTAAAGGATTCTTCCCACCTCACTTTCCAAACAAAAAAGGAGACACTAGTTCTGGATATCAGCTTGTATGATGCATCTCAACTTAAGATGCAGTCTTTGTTACTAAAAGTAAAACGGGCTCCAGTACTGCTATATAATATTCTCTCACCATTCAATTCTATCCAAGATGACATACTGAACAATAAGTTCAGATCTCTCATAATTCTTGATGTAGGTCTATAGGGATTTCAAGCGCAAAACAACTTCATAGAAAATTTCCATAAGACTAGAACACCATAATACAGCACAAAATGAAAGCACTAAGTAACAGAATGTTAAAAATACCTTCTCTTGTACTCTCTCCATTACTGCTTGATTTTTAGCAAGTATAGTAAGTGTTCCATCACTCACTGATATCCTAGCACCTGTATAACTTGGAGTAAAATGTCAGAAACACACTAATACTCCTGAAAACAAGTATGTTTTACACATATATACTTCACTTCCATATGCATGTGTACACAAGTCCAACATTAATAAGCTAATACAATTGCAGAATGTTCAAGCTTGCACACCAAAATGTGATTTCTCACACCAATAAGATCCATGAGCCTGAAAAACATTGGCATACTAAATCAAGCATGGCTGGAAATAGATCACTCCCATAACCAGCAACCCAGGCTACTGGAGTATCAATCATAGAAGGCAAACAGAAACCAGAATCATATAATTTGAAGTTGACTTGCTAAATTAAATCCATACATGAACCAATTTAGGCCAAACTCTTATTTAAAAACTTAACCTATTGTTTGTAAGACAAACAATATATAAATTACTCGTGTTATTAGACAGATTGCCAACCTAAAACTCACCTGTCTCTTCCTCAATTTTTCTCTTCAAGGCACCAAGAGGTCCAATCAAGCGACGAATGGCATCATTACTGTACTTTAATGTGGCTGCAACAATAGTATAAATGTATTAGCTACATGCGATTAACAATGAGCTAACAAATTTAAGGAAGATATCGTTTCCAAGTCCCTATTAGGACAAGGGTCCTAGCTCCCATGTAATGACAACAACACAAATAGATTAATTGAAAAAATCCAAAATGCAATGACCAAATAAGATAACAAGACATGAAATAATGGAATGTTAACCACCAATATGCATCTTACCTAATCGAGGAGAATTTCTGTCATCCTTAATACGTGGTTTGTTAATCTCTCGCTCCATATGGTCAAGGATTTGAGTTCGTCCTCTAAGTGCTGGTTCCAGGCACTCACATATTATGTCCAGTGGAATCCCAGCAGGCTTTATATCCAACTGAATTGCCGTTACTCCCTTTCGAGTGCCAGCAATTTTAAAGTCCATGTCACCTAGATGATCTTCCAGTCCCTAAGAAATAGCATACAAGACCAATAGAAGCATGAGCTTGGGAAGGGAGAGTAAAATATGAAATCAGACAGAATATGCAAACTAGAAAACCAAATACAAGGGTTACTATAATTCAGTCTTAAAGGAATAATTCACAAAAAAAATTACTATTATTTATTTTATGAGCAACTGCATCTTTTAGTCTTTCTATAAACTAAGTATGAAAAGAATACATGTCTCAAGTAATATGAAGAAATAGTCAAAAGTTCTAATATTGATCATCTACTGATGAGTACTACACAATCATTTACAATCTGGTCTCAAAATGCTGCGGGAGCAAATGAAATATTGGCCAATTAAACTCGTATGGCAATTGCTGGTAGTAAAATAGTATTGGGTAGAATGGAAATACAGAATGAAAATATCAGTCTTACACTTGGTATACAAAACATGCACAACCTGTTAATCCTACAAAAATACAAACTTCACTCAGATACAAAATATTGTCATCACAAGCATGTTACTGAGCACTCTAAAACCAAAGATAGTAATAAATAAGACTACGTCTTACCAAAATATCAGTTAATATTCGATAATCCTTGATTTCACCAGTTGTGGAGTCAATCTCACTAACAAGGCCAACTGAAACACCTGCAACATGTTCTCTCACTGAGATCCCAGCATCCATTAAGGCCATGCTGCCTAGAACAAAACATTAAAATTGAACTTTTTAGCAGTGGGGTCCAAGAGGAACCAAAATTTCATGTCTGCTTGAACAAATCCTATCCAACATAATTTAAAGCACCAGCAACAATGATTATTGGATTAAATGATACCAAACTTCTAAAACAATTACACCTGGAAATAACAACTTGTATACCATAGGTGGAAAAAGAATTCTTCCAACCAAGAGTAATTCAGGACCAAAATGCAGGGGAAAGAAATGCATATGGACTATGCTTTCTAGAAAACCAAATGCAGCAATGGTTGGGAATCACCAAAAGTACCTCCACAGACAGTTGCCATTGATGTGGAACCATCAGATGCCATGACTTCTGAATTAATACGAACTGTGTATGGAAAGTCATCTTCTGGAGGTAAAACTGCTAGTAAAGCTTTCTCAGCAAGAGTTCCTGTATGAAACGATATCAACTCCTGAATCAAGCTGCATTCAAACTAAAGTAATGCATCGTAGAAGTAGATTATTTTAAATATGGAACCAGAAGGAAATCATGACACAAAAAGTATCATCACATATTAGTTTCAAGGAATTACTTCCACCAGGGGGGAAAAAGTAACGAAAGGAGAAAACCACTTAGTAAGTCTTAGCATTATAAAATTCTTACATATGTAAACATCATCACATGAGAAACATGAAAGACGTGCAATGGCAAACATAAATAAGAAGAAAAATTAAAATGGCTGACAAAAGTGAAGAAGAAAAGGCAAATAAGAAAATGTCTTTATTTATTCAAAACTTAGTAGCTACGGAAAGAAAAATGATCAACTTACCATGTCCGACTTCACGTCTATTGAGCCCAACTCGTTTACCGACTTCATTGATACAAAATGGTGGAAAACTATAGTGAAGCATGAAGCGCTTGGTTGGAGGACCAACGATAGAATCTAACCGTTGAGCCTGTCCAGGAGCTCCAAGTGTTACAGTACAAAGAACCTGCATATTAGATATGTTATATTGTGTTGGCCACCGTAAACGCTTAAAAAAGCAAATGCATCACATGTGAGATCCAAAAATCTCATACACTCAACAAGCTTAATGTCTAGTTTGGGTACTACCTGAGTATCTCCGCGTGAAAACAACGATGATCCATGCAGCACAGGCAAGTTCCCAGCTTCACAGTAAACTGGCCTAACCTCATTAAGACTTCTTCCATCAACTCTTAATCCTTCAGACATAATCCTTCTTCGAACAACCTGCCAACAAGCAACGTAAACACCAACAATTCAATAGACCGCATGGACTTGCAAAGCATATGATGTTAATGAGCAACATGCCAACTGGAAATATCTCATCAGGAAAAAAAATAGATGGTAATCTGAAATGCAACTGCATGGCAATTGTGATTTGGGAAGACCTTCAAGAGAACTACTGCACAAAAAATACAATTTCATGGTTTGACATGAATCATTTAACCTCTGTATTCATCTTGTTCCTTATTTACCAGGGTGCACTGTGTTTTCAAAAGTTTACCTCTTTCCTTACAGTGTCAACTGTCTTTGATAGAAATTTCAAGCCTTCTTCGTCACATTCTTCCTCCAGCGCCTTTTTTACATCTTGACTAATCCTATCTAAGGCTTCTCCACGTTCAAACTAAATGTACAGGAATGGGAACACAACAAATAAGCGGAAGCAAAGAAGCATAAACAATTGAGTAGATTAAAAGTCAAAAGATGAGAAAATTCAGATAATTGTTATTGCACCTTGCCGTATGTAGGGTCGGTGAAAATGGCTTCAATAGGTGCTTCAGCTAGATTCCTGATTTTCTCTCTAGTTTCTTCTGATACCATGGATAACTTATATTCCTTCTTCTGTTTACCAGCTTTTGCTGCGAGTCTAATTTGTGGCTCTAGATATTTGACTGCCTAAATATTGAAAGCTATTCATCTTAGTAGACTAGAAGCGGAGTACACATAGAAAAAAGTTTTCAAAAGCAAATAACTCACCTCAGGATGAGCCAGTCTCAGTGCCGCTTCTAAATCCTTTTCTGAAATTTCACGTGCTTGTACATCTATCATCAGAGTTTTATCCCTTGTGCAAGCATATACCAAGTTGAGATCACTCATGCTAAGCTGTATGACATTAAGCAGAATTGGACAACAATTCAGAGCTCGCGGAGTAAGGAAAACCAAAATTACTGATTTAATTACTTTTTAGGTGAAATATAGGACCTCAAATAGGGATGCAAATCACAGAATACTTAACCTAGCCATATTCGTGTATTAAACATCCTTATTCACCTCTAAATGATGTTCTGTACAGGAAAGGAAAATTGAGACAGTGAGATTACAGATATGTTATTACCTCATCCGTGCTTGGATTAACTACAAACTGACCACAAATCCTCCCTATACGTATCACTCCGATTGGGCCACCCCAAGGGATATCTGATAACATAAGAGCAGCAGATGTTGCATTAGCTGCCATTACATCAGGATCTTGTTTCCCATCTGAAGAAAGAACACTTGCCATTACCTTGGAAAAGCAAAAAGAATTCATATCATTTTGTTGAGAAATTTGAAAGCAGAAGGTTTCAAAATACACCTTATCAGAGGGAAGCGTGGATGTAAGTTGTATTAGTATTATACCTGAACCTCATGGAAAAATCCAGAAGGAAAAAGTGGGCGTATGGGCCGATCAATGAGACGACCGCATAAAAGTTCACGCTCTTTTGGAGCACCTTCTCTTCGCATATATGTATTAGGTATGACACCTTGAGCAAACTGTTTCTCTTGATATTCAACCTTTCAAGAAGCCAAATCATTTATAAACACCCTCATAATGATCTAGAAAATTAAGGAAAAGACGTAAAATTTTTAAAACAAATGCCAAAAAATAAGCACCTAGTTACCACTTTAAGGATGAGAATTGAAAATTCTCCTAGGAGGCACAAGGTTAAATGCTTGTTCACATGTCAAAACACCTTGTGCCCGTATAATACTTTCTCATGGGTTCTGACTACAACTCATAACCTTCTAATTAGTTTTTAAGTGATAAATTTTTATGTTTTAGGATTTAATTTTTCTCTTTTTATATAAAAAAAAAGAAACTGAAAAGGCATGAGCTTGATGAAAATGTGGGTTCGCAGTTTGCTTAATCGATAACTTCAACAGGGATTTCAAGGCTAAAAAATGAATCAGTGCAGAAAATAGACAAAAAGAGGTAATAAGCACTGAGTAGAATACAGTGAGGGGCAAGAAATCGCGAACGCCATCGCCTTTAGCTGAAGCAACAGTGGAGAGAACCTTCGTCTCTTCCATGGCCAAAACAACAGCCCCATTAGCAAACCGAGCGATCTTTCCCGTTTCCAGCATAATTAGGCGGGACCCAATCTCGAATTCTTCCTTAAACGTTTCCAGAACCTTTGTTCCCGCAACTGGGGTTTCAGAATCCACCGCTGATGAGGGTGAGGGTGAGAGTGACGCGGATGTTGATGAGTAGGAAGCAAAGCCGAGGCGGCCGCTGCATATGGCTCGAAATCGGAATCTTGGCCATGTGAGAATGTAAGGTAGTGTTGAAATGAGGGGATTGGCTTTGCTACTCACTGCCGATGCCATTTTCTCTGACCAACCAAAATTGAAGAAATGTTTGAAATTTCGGTTTAGGGTTTAAGGAATTGCTGCGAATAAGGTTGGCCCGGGACAGGGTTTAAGAAAATTGGATCTGGTACTTCGCGGATAGTTACTGTAACAGATGACTACGAGTCCATGTTAAAATTCACAGCCGTCGGATCTGAACCATCCAGTAAAAGGAGCACTATCACGATCACTTCAGCCATTTTTTTTTTTTTTTTCACGTCAATCCTTGTTCTTTTCTCTTTTCAGCACTTAACCTCAATATATATTATAACCTTGCATACTCATTCAATTATGTATAAATCAACGTGGAACCAAAAGCTTTTTTATCTCTCCCTCAATAACCATTCACAGACTATTTGTTTACGGAATATTGGGCTTACCTCATGATATAAATTTTTTTTGGGAAATATTCCTTATTTAATATTTTTTTCACCTAATAAAACAAAACCGAATGAGAAGCTATGAGTGCTAGATGCGTTCACGGTTGTTTAAAATCTAAAGAATAATAATAATAATTTACCAAAAAAAAAGAATAATAATAAAGAATTACTTAGTAGAAAAGTGTTATAAAAATAGTTAATACCACTTAATTGTGCATTTGTTATCTATTAGATTATTACCTAGCATACACACATAAATATGCATACGCACAAATATTATCCTGTCTTAATCATGTAAATGAATATTTTTAGGGGGTGTTTGGTGTAGGAGAATGAGTATCAATAGTAATAACACCTATTATTGATATTTGAAAAATAACATCACTATCCTTCAATAGGAATGAAAATGATTAATTAGGTATCTATAATGGGAATCATCAAAACCCACACTTATAGTTGGGTTAACGATATTCATAATAATCATAATTGAGAGATTTGAACCAAATGCCTCTTTATCTCAAAATCCAAAAATATACACAAAAATACTTTGGTAGTCTTTTCCACGGGGTAAAAAACAGGCACTAGTGTGAAAAAAACCAAGAAGGGATAAAATGGGTTGCCCTAAAAACACAGAGATGCACTAATGTGAAAAATGTTAAAAACCAAGAATGGACAGCTGGAGGCAATTGCAAATGAATGTCCACAAAAATTATTAATTAGAAATATTTGGAGGGGTCAAATTAGAATTAACCATAAAACTAACGCCACTGATAACACTCCGTTGCTCCGATTGTGCGATTAGCATACTACATAAAGAAGAAAAGATCCGCAAAGCAGGACAGCGTAGCACCGCCTTAGAAAGCTAAAACCCCAAACTTGAAGAAGATTGTAATGCTTGCGATTAGACCCATATTTCTGCTTAAGCAAAGAGTCATGTCAACTGCTACTGCCGCTATCTCCTCCTC
Source organism: Mitragyna speciosa (assembly GCA_024721245.1). NCBI lineage: Eukaryota > Viridiplantae > Streptophyta > Magnoliopsida > Gentianales > Rubiaceae > Mitragyna > Mitragyna speciosa. Next base: position 1,495,678 of record CM045561.1, on the reverse strand, counting down.
CTCAGCATCATCATCGTTTCTATGCTGCAAAATCCGCAGCTTACCGCTGACTTGTAGTCCAAAGCTAGTTAATCAACTATTCTTCAACAGCCGGCTTTCTCTACCCACCCGCTTTGCCGGGGCTTCGGTTCGCTGCTTCGCTGCCGCCGCCTCCGCTGCTTCGCCAACTGCCACCATGGATAGAATCAAAGTTCAAAATCCCATCGTCGAAATGGATGGTAAATTTCCCTAAAACCCAATAACACGCATGATCAAGTATTGTTTTTTTTTTTGTCTTTGATTATCAAAATGGTTTCAGGTGACGAAATGACGAGGATCATCTGGGGAATGATTAAAGATAAGGTATGTGTGCATTCGCTTTTGGCTTATTTTAATTCAAAACTTTTTTTTTTTCGATTTCTTAAATACTTAAAAAGTTATGGTATTCGTATATGGGGGTTGATTTTCTGTTGGCAGTTAATATTTCCGCACCTGGAATTGGATATAAAGTATTTTGATTTAGGGATACTGAATCGCGATGCTACTGATGATAGAGTCACTGTAGAAAGTGCCGAAGCTACTCTTAAGTAAGTTTTGCTGAATTCAACTCCATCTATTTTGAGTTCAAACAGATATCTTCACCTAAAAAAAAAAAATTCATATGTCTATATTGAGCCACCTTCAGTATGTTGGTAGCAATTTTTTCCTTCTTGAAGCAATCCCTTGATTCGTACTTATTTCATTACAAAAATTTCAGAGTAATAAGCAAGTCAAGTAAATTGCAGGTACAATGTTGCAATAAAATGTGCTACTATTACTCCAGGTTAGTGGTTTTTGATTCTCTCATCCTTATATTGTTTGGTTATATCTTGCACTACCGTTGTAGACACGACAAAGACACAGTAAAAGAATGCGGTGTTTTTAAGAGCAACTTGTAACAATGGTTTGAAGAATTAAATAATTAATAACAGAGAAACCATAAAATCTATAGCTGCATTTTGCTGAGTAAATGAAATAGAATTTCTCAAGCATGCTCTTGCACAGAGATAGCATTTCAGTGTTACGTTATATTTTGGCTTTGTCAATGATTGCTTATCCAGGTGGTCCTGGGGATCTACCCCTGGATTTCTGTTCACAAAGAAGAGCATCATTAAACATGACAATTTAGCAATTCAGTTATGTGCAATGTTTCTTTGCAATAACTTTTTTAGCAAACTCTCTGCAGCACATGTTGACTTTCTCCTACCTCTACAGATGAAACCAGAGTCAAGGAATTTGGGCTGAAATCTATGTGGAAGAGTCCCAACGGCACAATCAGGAATATTCTGAATGGTAACAATTAGGTTGCATGTGCTCAAATATGTTGTATTTGTATACATGTCGTCTAGGGATGTCAAATGTATTTACCATAGCTAAGAAAATAATTTGCATGATAGTGAATCTGATCAACTCAATATTTCCTTTTTAGTTTATAGTTCTTTTGGAATATATTTAAGAATCTTGATTGCTCATGAGAGTGTTGTCAGGTACTGTATTCCGCGAGCCTATTCTATGCCAGAACATTCCAAGAATTGTTCCTGGTAAGTTTTTCTGTCTTGCAAGTATAAGGCACGATTACCATGGCAGAGATTATATCTTCCACCTTGAATCTGATCGTAATGAATTATCTGCAGGATGGAAGAAACCCATTTGTATTGGCAGGCATGCCTTTGGCGATCAATATCGTGCTACTGATACAGTCATTACAGGACCTGGAAGGCTCAAAATGGTTTTTGGTAATTAACTTTGTTTATAGAAGATGTTTAAAAAAGCTATAAATTGGCAGTTTTTTCATGCTTAACTGAATATATATCTTTCTAAAATATGTTACTAGTGCCTGAAAATGGGGAAGCCCCAGTGGAATTGGATGTCTATAAATTCAAAGGTCCTGGGGTTGCACTTGCAATGTACAATGTTGACCAGGTTTGCCTCTTTTAGTGCAACAGGAAGAGGGGATATAGGATCTTGTCTAACTAAGATTTCTGTGAAATTTGCTAGTCTATTCGAGCATTCGCTGAATCATCTATGTCGCTGGCATTTTCAAAGAAATGGCCCCTTTACCTGAGCACCAAAAATACAATTCTGAAGAAATATGATGGCAGGTAGGCTTTTGTTTTTCAATATCCTTCTTTGAATATTCCTTCAATTTGTAGATTGTACAAAAATAAGCCCTTTTTTTTTTTCAATTAAACACTCCAGATTTAAGGACATATTTGAGGAGGTATACCAGGAGAAGTGGAAGCAAAAATTTGAGGAACATTCTATATGGTTAGCTGATATTGTTGACATGCTTTCTTATATACTTCATTATGTTCATTGTGTGGCTCTTAAATTAATCGCTGAATCAGGTATGAGCATCGCTTGATAGATGACATGGTTGCTTATGCAATTAAAAGTGATGGAGGATATGTTTGGGCATGCAAAAACTATGACGGAGATGTCCAGAGTGATTTACTCGCTCAAGGTGATGTGTCTGTGATTAATGTTTTAGTTGATGGATGCAACACAACAATTTCCCTAATATTTTTGCAATAATTGTATTGATCTGAGAAATCACTGCTTTTTTAACCTAAAAGAAACTTGTAAAGTCTTTTTTAAAAAACTATTGTCATTTCAATTCTTTTGTGTTAAAATTTGATGATGGGTATTTTAGAATTGTTTATTAGTTGTGACTGATATCTCACTCAAGCAAAAGGATCTGATCGTTCCTCATTGGGAAGGATGGATCATATACCATTTGAAATTTTGTGTTTTCCTTCCCTCCCTATTCTCCCCTTGGTCGAAATGGAAAAAACCAAATGGTAAAATAGAAGTAAACTTGGAAGTTGCAACTTTAGGTCAGTAATTAAAAAATGTTTTGTTCAATGGGTTATTATCTATGGTCTTCCTGCTCTTTATGGTATTGTTGGATCCTATATAAATAATGTTCGAGCTTTTCTCTTTCTTCAATGAATAGTGTATTATTCTTCTTACTTCTTTGGGTCTTCTTTTTGCATCATACAGGATTTGGTTCTCTAGGCCTTATGACTTCTGTATTGGTATGATCTATATATCTTCACGATTTAAAGCTAAATATTATGTTGGTCTCAATACTAGAGTGTTATCTTGATCATGTAAGTGGTTTTGCAGTTATCCTCTGATGGTAAGACACTGGAAGCTGAGGCAGCTCATGGGACTGTAACACGTCATTTTCGACTATACCAGAAGGGACAGGAAACCAGCACAAATAGTATTGCTTCCATTTTTGCCTGGACAAGAGGGCTAGAACATCGGTTAGTTTTGGCGCCCTTTCTGGTGGGCTATGCATTTTTTGGGCCTGATATACCTGCAATTAGATCTTTGATCTTATGTACTAATTAATTTTGAACAGCCAATCTCATATAGAGATGCAGCTTTCTGTTAGTTCCTGAGATTTGGGGATACCAACTTTTGGTTTCTCTCTCTCTCTCAGCATTTTGTTGTTTTTCAAGAATGCACTATGTCTGTTTATAGGATCCCTTCAAGATCTTTGAGTTATTTTTGACTAATGGAGATGTTTCATTCATTTATCAACATCGTCGAATCACATGCAAACATGGTGCGGTTCCAAATGTGTTGTCATGGTTGTTTGTTGCTCTCTGAATTTGATATTCTTTCTCGTAATTCTTTTCTTCTTCTTCACTCCAAGTCAGCATTTTTACAGAAATCATTATAAGAAATACCCCACAATTTGTTTTCTGTGATCTTATGCGTTACATGTTAGTTGTAAGCATTAAAAATTTTTATGCTGTCTAATTATTCTAATTTGTAAGTTATCCATCCAATACATTCTAGGTTCTAATGCATGTCAAAATATTTATTAGGGCCAAACTCGATGAGAACAAGAAATTGTTGGATTTTGTTCACAGCCTAGAGGCTGCATGCATTGGAACTGTTGAGTCGGGGAAAATGACAAAGGATCTTGCAATTTTGATTCATGGACCCAAGTAAGTGCCCTAATCTGTCCTCTCTCTCTCTCTCTCTCTCTCTCTCTCTCTCTCTCTCTTTTGGTTGGGGGGGGGGTGTTGTTTTGGGGATGGTAGACACAAATTTCTTGGTTTTCTTCTTGTTGAAGTTGGTAAACTACCCTAGTCGAGCAATAAAAATTTAAGAATTATTGGTCTTTGATAGCTTGAGACCCCTCCAAAATACGCATAAAAAATTTGGGCCTTTTGTTTCAGTAGTAAATTGGTTAAAATTGTGAAAGAATGGTTGTTTTAAGATTATAGTTTCTGAAGGTTATAATTACTTGCAGGGTCTCAAGGGAGTTTTACTTGACAACTGAAGAGTTCATAGATGTGGTAGCAGAAAATCTTCAAAAGAAACTCCAAGCACCTGCATGTGTTTGAACTCTACAGCTTTTCTATGACATGAGAATTTGGGCCCTCTAGCATTAGCAAAATTTTCAGGAGCAGGCTGACGGGCTTGTTTCCTTGATCCAAGAGACACAACATTTAACGGTGTAGTGAACTCGTAAATTGCGCCGCCGTAATATGTGACACAGACACGCAAGAGTATATGCTGATGTTAACAGAAAATAGTGCTGTTGAAGATGGCTTTCTCTAGGTTGTGACAGATCATGACAACAAATGAAACCTCAAACAGGCCAATTGGATTTTCACGGTGTTATTTCTTGTCCTAGTTATCTTATTCAAAATTTCTTTCATGATGTTTATGCGAGTGCTTCCCATCTAGGTACTGCTACTTTATCATGGAGATGAAGTTATAATACTTTGTGGTGCCTATATCTTACTTTTTAGTTATGACGTGTGTGTATAGCATTTCATTCGAAAGATGTTCTTTTAGTATTCTGGGGAGAAGTGATTAAGTCAGCACAGGGAGCAGAATCTGTATAAAGTCGTGGAATGAAAATTTTCTTTTAATTGGATAGTAATTTCTGGGATGTGTTTGTACATGGAGTTGAGGTTAATTATTTTTTAATATTAGATGTTGACCAGTAATCCCAGCTGTAATTCTTGGTCAAATTACAGTGCAACAATAGAAGGAGAGCCGACGCTAGAATATGACATTCCAAGTGCAAGGATTAAACATTCTTGGAAGAAAGGATTAAAAATGTATGATGCCGTCGGGGAACTTTATAAATCAAATCAACCCAGTTCTTGTGGCATTTGGAAGGTGTTGGGCCATTATCCAGTCATCATTTAATTTTAAATATGTTTTTTCAGTCATCACTTTGTCTCATACGCAATACTTGACTTTCTTTCCTTGTTTCTATTACATTATTAAATTTTGGGTAAAGTGATTACTTTGCGTCTAATATATGACTTTCAACCAATTTCACGGATCCAAATCCATTGGGAAGATGCGTGACACAAGTTCTTATCTTTGACCACCAATGGGAAATCTGTGAAGCCGCCAGGCCGGTCACTTTCCAATTTCCAAAGTCAAAACAGACAATGTAGCGCGGCTCTCAAAGGCAGTGGGCCTTTGTGTCTTGGGCCGACCAAACACGTTGCATCTCTCACCTTCTGAATTGGAGTCTTGCTTCGGCCGACAAATAAAGCCCAAGTTAAGGACGCGTCCCATCAAGTCTCCCTTCCCGTAATATAAATACGCGGCAGCGGTTGGGGCGTGGATTCTGCATCTTGGAGTTTTTAGGGTCAATCAAGCGAAGAAGAAGAAAAAAAGAAAGAAAAAGATGGCTCTTCCAAAGGCTAAGGAGATTGTTTCATCTAATCCTGTTGTCGTTTTCAGGTTCTCCCCCCTTCTTTCTCTTTACAATTGGAGGTAGCAATTAAATTTAGTTGATTTGGAGTTTGAATTAATGGGTGATCTTTATCTATCATCTGTGGAAAAAATTGGGCAGCAAATCGTACTGTCCGTTCTGCGTCAACGTGAAGAAGCTGCTGGGTCAACTTGGTGCTAATTTCAAAGCAATTGAGCTGGATGTTGAGGGTCCGTTCTCTCTCCCTCGCCCTCTCTTTTCTTTTACCGCTTAGTTTTCTGTTTATCTTATAATTTTCCTACGTCTCAGCAATATGTAAACATGATTTTCTACGTGTGCATGAATTATTCTGTCGTTTCTATACCAAGAAATTGTTTCGTTAAGGAGTTTGATTTCGTCTGGGCGTGACAATAGCTCCTGTTGGACTCGCAGTAACTGTAACAAATTCAAGATGCTGTATGACTGTTCCATTATATAACCAAGCGAATTGGTAATAAATATATCGTTAATTGGAGATGATGTTCTTGCTACCATTTGCTGCTAATGCTTTAACCTGCCAATTTATAGATCCCAATTCGAGTTAATTATGATACCGGTTTTGGTTTGTTATCAGGGCATGGTACATCCTTCACTTGTATATTTTCTTTAGCAATTTTAACTAACTGGCTCGTTTGAGAGGGACAACTTGAGATATGACTGATCACCTGCCTCTGTATGTTTATCTTCACACATGATTTTTATGGATTTTTATTATGGGCCATAGAAGGTTAGATCCCGTATGAAAATTTTGTACACGTCCTTGAAGTATTTGCAGTATACTAATAATCTGTGATGTATATTTTTGAAGGTGATGGAGGTGAGATTCAGTCAGCTCTTGCTGAGTGGACTGGACAGAGGACTGTGCCCAACGTCTTTATCGGGGGCAAACATATTGGTGGTTGTGATGGTACTGAAATCATTTTTTTTCTGTGTAATTTTTCAACAATTGACCAGGATCCATATAGTTCATCTACATGCGCTTCTCATTTTTTTCTCCCCCCACCCCCCCCCCCCCCCTTTTGGCAGCGACAACGGCATTGCACCAGAACGACAAGCTTGTTCCTTTGCTAACTGAAGCTGGGGCTGTTGCTAAAGTCTCTGCTTAGAAGATCTAAAAGTATATGATGGAAGAATCATGCATGTTTCTGAAGCCATGATATAAATAAAGCTATTTTGTTTGTGCATACTTCAATGTTTCCATTGAATCTGAGCACTTTAGCAAAATATTGCTGGTCTTAATATGTTAGTGGTGCATATTTTATTATCAATATCTGCTTGAAAAGATTCTATTAATGTTTTATGTATCTTTTCCTTGTGTTGTTTTGAAAAGGTTTTGTTTACCATTTTGATATACCTGTTGACTTTTGTAATCAGTTCTAAGAAGCTATGGGAATGATCCATTCGAAGTTAAAAATATGATTAGAGTTACATAATACATTTCTATGGACTTTGTCAGGTGATCAAGTCTACAGATAGCTCTCATTGCGAGTGGGAAGTAACTGAGCAATTCTTAGTCTTAGATTCTTATATACAAATTAGTGAAAATTTGCCTCGGATCCAGAGACTTGATTGATGATCCCAATTCACAAATCAGATCAATGATATTTTGTCTATGATATTGCTAGTGAGTTACAGAGGACAGAGGAAGATAAGCTTCATACCGCCTTTAAACTTCAAAATTCGTCTTTCGGATGTTTTTCTCCATAAACATTCACCTTCTTATATTCTGATATCTGACCTCAAAATATGCTTCTGGTTCTGTGTCCAAAATATTTAGGGAGTACAAAGGAATGTTTTTGGTGGCCCAGACTTAAAGAACTCACCCGTAATGACTCGAGTATTTTAATTACATCTCAAATAAATATGTTCTTCACGGGTGTGATATCAGACGATATCACGTGTGGTGTGATTCTCAATTACTCCCATCACTATTCTGAAGCATTAGGGCCCTCAAAATCCTAGAAATGATCCATTAAGCATCAGCAAAAGTTGGCCTCAAGTCCCGTTGTCAATTCAAACACCAATTTGTCTATAGACCGAATGAGCATCCTTACACTTCCCATTCAAATGACCAACTAGTCGACTTCTATGAGCTAAATTGTGCTACGATCAATCTTGTTAATTAATTGTATCTTGCTTAGAGAAAAAGTGATCTCCATATTCCTAATTCATGTTCTTGATACCAGGATAGTAACGCATCTTGCTCTTGTAAAAAAGTATTGGTACTCGAATGGTAATTTCTTAAAAAATGGACAAGACTGCATATGGTTATCACTCTGGTTGAAGTCTGACTTTGCTAACAAAAGCGGATTCTCAATTTGCCAAAAATAACGAAAAACAAATGGTATCTAAGATCCATGGGTGAATTTTTCTTTTTTTAAAAGTAAAACTGTGTAAAATTTTATTAATATCAAACAATGACAGCTTAGTCCAGAGGTTTCGCTTCAATGCATCAGTTTCTATATTTTATACAATAGCTAACTATTGCTATATCTTATTTAACACTGTAATCTAACTAAAACATTCTTGGGATATTCTCTATTTTACCAAGTGTAATCTAACTGAGACATTTTTGGGATATTCTTCATTCTACCACTAGTTCCCATTTTTTTTTTTTCGGTGGTATTTTTTCCATGTCGCAACTGTATGATATCTCTCACATCCTCCATGATATTAGCAACTACTGCAACCTTAAAAGCTTGACTGTTTTGAAAAATCACAGCTCTCCTCTGTTTCCATGTCTGATATACTGTTACTGCAAAGGCTAACCTTTTGAGTTGGTCAGTGAATGTATTTGTGTTCTGGTGGTTGCACAACCATCGTATTTCTTCTTCCCACGAACTTTCCTCCCTGTTTTCCGAGCACGATTTCTGCATTTTGTTCCAAATTGTCCCTGGGAATCTGCACTTGAATAACAGGTGACTCACGATATCTTTTTTTTCTCTTGGCATAATACACATTCCGCAGGCACATTGCGCATCCTCCATCTTCTTAGCCTATCTTTAGCATTTAGTTTATTGTTGCATAACATCTAAAGTATACTAGCAAATCTCGGACATACTCGCCCCATTTGGATAGATTATTTGTAGTGTTTTTTTTAGAATTATTTAAAAAATTTATTTGGAATGCTTTTTTTTTCAAATGGAGGGAATTTTTGAATTTTGAAAATTTTTTAAAAACTTATTTGAAATGTTTAAAATTTCCTAACAACTTGTTGCGCTTTTTACACAATTATTCACAAAACGTAGTATTTTTTTAACAAATTTTGTTCAAAAAAGAAGGAAAAAATTGCAACGAATATTTTAAGCTCCATTTACAATAGTAATGGATTAACGAGCACTGACACCAAACACTCCCTTTTTTCTGAACAAAATTCGTTGAAAAAAATACTACGTTTTGTGAATAATTGTGTAAAAGTTAGAACAAGTTGTGAGGAAATTTTAAACATTTTAAATAATTTTTACAAAAAATAAAGGAAAAATTGTTGACTTTTATTGAAAAAATTCCTAAATAATTTTCACATATCCAAACATTTTTCAAATTTTTTTTAAATAATTATAAAAATACATTTCAAATAATATTATCCAAATGGAGCCAATGCTTTTGCATAAGGCCTGGGATTCCTTAATGCGCTGACTTAAAAGTGTCATGCTTCAGGTTTCCAGCAAACTTTGTCTTGGCAATGATTCAACACTAGTGCATTTAGTGTAGCCTATTTTAGTGAAGTGATCTCTTGAATGAATTTCCTCTCAATGGTTGTATCTTAGTTACCCAAATCCGAAGAATTCTAGCGCACTACACTATTTTTTTTAATCATACGAAAGTTCACCGATGAATTCATGCTGCTACTTAAGAAATCATAATCTGATTATCGTGTAAACAGAGATATAAAATCATCATGATCTAAATATCACGTAAATGGAAATCAAAATCGCATTAATGGATCATATGAGGGAATAGTATATGGCGGCTCTCTTGAATACATCCGTACATAGGAAGAAACATCATAACTGAAGTGTTAATGAATCGAGAGCCAGGCATTTTATAAATAAAACTCCAGCTTTGCTAGCTGTAACTTTTCAAATTAAAGTCTGGGTTAAAACAAAACAAAACAAAAAAATTGCTCGAAGTACTACAGGTGAGATAATTTATTCCAAAAATCTAAATATAATTGTAACCACTAACTGACACTCTCACATTGGAGTGTCACTTTGTATCATTATTGTGTCGTATTGATGTTGCCGTTCGTATCAAAAAATTTTAACCCTAACTTAGCCCAATAGACTTTCATGTCGTGTTGTCGTGCCATGATTTGCTTATTAACATATTGATATGACCCAAACCACTTAACTCATTAAATAATTTGTGTCATAATAATTATCTGTAATATGAACAAGCTTATTTGTATTAACCTCAAATCAGAATTTTTTTTAATTATTTAAACATAATACATAAAAAAGTTTTCAAGGTAAAAATTCAACTTGAACTTGTAATTTTCTATCAAAACATCTAATAACTATGCAAAATTAAACATGAGTTCTTAAATCTTCTCGTTGCAATTTTCAAGCCAAACTTGTAAGTCTTTGGAACCATCCAACTAATAGACATTTATTTTTTTCAATCACTGTTTCAATCCACCTAAGTAGCACAATGGTGAAAATAATTTAATCTTTAAATACAAATTACAATTGCACAAATACATAAAAGATGAAAATGTTAAAAATCTGGTGACCTTATTTAATATTGGTTATGTTAGAACCTTGAATTGACTCAGAATTTTGTGAATTAATATCCGACATCTTGATGTTTTCAACAAAAATTTAAATTAAACTGTGTCATATCTAACAGTGATCTCATAGATATTTTATTATTAATTCTCAAAGGCAATATTAAATAAAAATGTAAGATGAAAGAAATAGAGCTTGTAATCATTACTTTCATACCCAAATATCTAACCTCAAGTGCAAATTAAAGTTTCCACAACATTCGATATTTTCTTTACGTTTGATTTTTTTTTTTTTTGACACTCGTAAGTCAAGAAAAACATGTATGGGAGGACAAAGTTTATCAGATTTTTTTGTTTATATTTGATTTGATCTTTTCTATACATTTGATCAAATCTCCAAGTTTTATATTTGATCTTGTCCTTTCGTGTTAGGACTAAAAATTCATATATTCGACTAAAAATTCATATATTACTTTACCACGTAGGTACATCTTACAAAAGTAAATAAACAACCTAACCCTACTTTTCTAATGTGTGGACTACTTTTGTATGATATTAATCATGATAGATAATGTTTTTATTTGTATTGTAAATTCTAAAAATTTCTGTTATAAATTACTGCTTGATTGGTCAAATAACAGGAGAATACATGTTAACGCAAAATCTTATGAGCTGTAAAAACAAGCATATAAAAAAATATGTCTACATAGAATAGAAAAACAGGGTAGCGGAGGATTCTTTAAAAAATTTTGAAAAATCTTGTCAATTGACGTTTACAGTGGAATCATAGATGGCTGGATTCTGTTAGTTAGTTTGCTTTTGAAATTTCTTATCCTTGCTGGCTCTACCTCCTTCAAGAATGATTTTGCTTGCTTCTCTACCTCCTCTCGAAGCGGTTTTGCTTTGCTAATAAAGCACCAGCTCTGGTTCACCTATAGATAGAAAAATATATAACCAAAAACTTCTCAGAATATGACATATATGAAAACATGCTTGAAAATTTTAGCTTGTGACATAGACAACACATCTTCGTTGCAGGAAGTCTTTCTAGGCTTTTGGTTAGGAGATTTTCTGGTTAGAAATCGAAATTTTCCTAACAATGAATAACCATATGGGATTTCAGGAGAAGGTGTGGCTTCATTTTTCATAATCAACTAAGGTCCAATATTATATACAACAGTGAGAAGGTGTGGCTTTCTCATTCATAATCAACCAAGGTGAAATAGGCCAATTTTATATACAACAACAATTTTATATACAACAGCAAGAAAGTGTGGCTTCCTTTTTCATAATCAATCAAGGTGAAATAGGCCAATATTATATACAACAGTATTAGGTGCCATAATTTTGATTCCAGGCCCACCAATTCAGACCGTTGTTTTTAGTAATATACTAATGAGCCTAGTGGGGTTAATGGATTGGGAAAGAAAGCTAGAGGCTCAGACTAGGGTTAATAGATTGGGAACAAAAGGTAGAGGCTACGGCTCAGACTAAGCGGGGGTTAATGGATTGGAAAAAAAAGTTGGAGGATCAGACTAAGGTTAATGGATTGGGAACAAAAGCTAGAGGCTAAGGCTCAGACTAAGCGGGGGTTAATGGGTTGGGAAAGAAAGATGGAGACTCAGACTAAGCAGGGATAATGGATTAGGAAAAACTGGATCTCTCGAGTTGTAAAGGAGGTATCATAGAACTACAAAACGGTTTGACTTGTCCTTGGTCTCGATGAGTAGTGTTACCTCTTTCTAATATGATAGAAAAAGGCTAGCTTCATAGTGGCACGGTCCTATCATCTTGGTTCATCGAAGTCAATGACTCAACGAGCTCGTTTCAGCCTTTCAGAAGGGTGTTTAGTTATTCTGTATTAGACAACAGAGTTTTCGACATTGAAAGGATACATGAAACTTCATTGAATAAAACTTAGCATTAGTTGCCAATTTAGTATTTTTTGTCTTGAAGTACTTATCTTTATCTTAGCCAATTTATCATTTGACTTTAATTTTTTTTATCCAATTTGAACTTTTTGGACGATGTTATTGGATAACATTTTGTTAGCACCAAAAACAATCTTAAATGAACAAATCAATTCTTAAATTGGCAATAAAACGGCCATCAAGGATAGTGTTGGTTAACTGCTAGCAATTCATATCATAATTCATACCATAGGATTGACCAGATCTTATGAATTCTTATGGGAGGAATATGACCATTTGAGTTGAAGGCAGATATACTCAATAAAACTATCATAATTATTACAGAGGAAACATGGTTAAGGGAGAATCCACAACATGATCAAGGAGTACCCATGTAGAATTCGACATGAAGGCTCCAAGAGTTCATTAATTTCCTATTTTGAAATGTACTAACAACTTGAGGCTTTCACCAACATTACTGCATGTGTACATTTTGGGTTTGTGCATGATCAATTCTTCTTGCCGAATATAAGATATCTATTTTTAAACATCTGTCTCAGTTCTCTTTGCGATTTAAATTATGAGATATCTTCTTCCAAACACCTATCTCAGTTCTCTTTGTTGATTATAAGATATGGCAGTGGCGTCTTCCTTTTCTTTCTTTGCTAATCATAAGATAAGGCAGTGTTGTCTTTTCTTTTTCTTTTTCACGCAAGAGCTTGTGTACGAGGCTAGTTTTTACTTGTTAACAACTTGGTGTGGCCTTGTTTTTGCTTGAAAAAATATGTAGCGACTGATGTTCTTAATGTACGAGGCTAGTTTTCATTTGCTGAAAACTTGGTGTGGCCATGTTTTTGCTGGAGAAATATGTAATGACTAATTATCCGCTCTCACTGATTTTAGGAATTGATGACTCCGTTTGGATATGATTATTTGGAGTGTTTTTTAAAGATTATTTAAAAAATTATTTGGATTATTTTTTGTTAACTTTTTGAAAAATGTAAAAAAATGTTTGAATGTGAAATTTTTTTTGATGTGACATAATGGTGGTTTAAAGAAGCTGATGTCCACTTAAAGGAACCAGACGTCCGCTTCGTTATCTGCTTAAGGAAGCGAACGTCAGCTTCGTCTCCGCTACGTCATCCGACCTCAAAATCTACCAAAAATGGATCTCATTTTGTTACTCGCGATTTTTTCAATTTTTCTAAACAAATTTTGAACACAAACATGTTTGTTTTTATGAATAATTACAAAAAAAAAATCTCTAAAGTTCATTTGAAATTTCAAATGAAAATTTGGTGAAAAAAGTTTGACCAAAAAATTTTTCATGCCAAACACAATTCCAAAAAATTTTTTGCAAAAATTTTCAAAAAATGCTATCCAAACATAGCCGATATAAGCAAACACGGTATTAAAGTGTTAAATTGTCATATGAATTATATCTAATTTCTCCTTGTTTTGGTAAAAAATTGTGCTTAATATTTTCATTTATTCACTTTTTGTTATTTGGGCTTAATGTAAGAAATTGTGGAGAAAAGATCTTAAAATCACAAAAAAATTTCAGAAGACTCATTCTGATAGAGCATGGTCACGATCTACTGGTGTTGCGGTGCAGAATTTTGGAACATAAATTAGAAGAAGTTTGTGACTAGAGGGTCCCACTTTCTTTTATGTGATGAGTCTGAATTAGGAAGAAGTTTTGAGAAAATTAGAATTGACAAGAAAAGATGAATCTTCCCAAAAATCAAAAATCGTACAAGAAATTTGAGTTGGAGAAGGAAACAAAGAAAAAGGAAAAAAGGAAAGCAACGAAAGGAGACTTTTGAAGGTCTGAAGTAGACATTGTTCCAGGGTAGATGCACGCAGCTTTGAAATAATTTTAAGAGTCTTAGTTTTATTAGTTTTTTAGTAGTTCTTTAACTTTCTTCTTTTTCTCTCAAACTACACAAATTCTTATTAATTATTTTTGGAGAATTGAAGCCATGATTCGTGGCTAGACTCTTTTATCTAGTTGAAGGATAATCAAAACTCTTAGTTCATCTATTACTATGAGATCTAATTATTTTTATTATTTTCTACATTTTTGAGTATTTATCTATTCTTTGTTTAATTCCAAGGTGATTGTGTTCATTCTTGTGTGATTATTTTTGCACAATTAAATAATTGGCCACTATTTAATTGTCAAATAATCTTGGGCCATCTAAAACGTCAAATCCGTAATTGTTTGATAGTTTTAGTATTTGTGTCAAGTGACAAATTCAATTGTAATAGAGACTTTTAGATTATATCACAGGAATAGATAATTTAATTTAAACAAAGCCTCTTAGGTATTTGCTGGTTAAAATTGGTAGCTTTTCTAGCTTTAAAGGTGTTGAATAATTGAATCTTAAGGTCTTACCTAAAGTTATTATTTGATTAGGGAAATAATTAATGGTCTTACCTTGATTACCGACACAGTAATGAAGAGCAGGTTGTTAGAGCTTCTCAACGACCATAATCAATTTATTCGTGAACGTAGGAATTCATCTTTGCATCAATGATCAGTTAAATTGAATCAGAGTGGAAATTATGCCTTTAACTAGAGCTTAGATTTCTTTTGATCTCGTTTAAATTAATTTTGCATTATTAAATTCCTTGAATTGAATTCTATTTGATTTAGTTAATTATTAAATTTGTTAAATTGAATTTTCTTTAGTTTAATTATTTTCAAATCCCCCTCTTTTAATTTTAATTGTCAATGAAAAAGAAAATAAATCGATTAATTCCTGTGAATACGACCCTACTCATTACTGCATTTCACTTTATTTTTATTTGAGTAGATGATTTTATTTTTGCTAATTTAACACCCAACACGCGAAAGGTTGCATGAGGCAGTTAACACGTGCACTCGGAAGGTTGCGTAAGGCACTTAACACGTGCACGATGTAAAGTGAGGGGAACTGGAATTGTACATGGGATTGAATTGCATTAGTTGGAATAGCACATGAAAAGTGAGGGAACTGGAATTGGGCCATGGGATTGCATTGCATTAGTTGGGATGGCACGGCTTCCAAATCCTTTCTTAATTCACGAAATCCTCGGACTAGCCTGAAATGATCAATAGAGGTACGTCAAGCCCAACATTATCATAGATCCCAATTCCACATGAATTTGCATGGTATATAATTAATAGTAATGGCAATAAAAGCCATCCCATTCATTTACAGGACTTGAAAACATAAACTGACCGCATCTTCCCTCGGCAACTTAAGACACTCTCTCCTCACCCTATACTCAGTATGGAACTCATGATCAGACTAACAAAAAAGAGACCCTTGTCATATGGTTCCAATCACCTAGATTTGTGAACGGACAAACCAACATGCAAATCCTCATTCTTCAGTCACTATTAATTACTCCCACTATGAGCTACAACAAAAACTAGTTCAGTTCCAAAAGAAAGTCAAAACAACAGAGACATGCGAGTTCGATACTAAAGCCCCCTCGGTGCACACAGTCAGGGACGTCAGACAGAGTTGTTTGCTCCTAGAAACAGCCCATTTTCATCCCGCGGCTTCTTCAGCTCGAATCATTCCTTCCTCCTCTTCTTCTTCCCCAAAACGCAAATTTGCTCCACTCGCTTCATTATCCTGATTCTCCTGCTGCTTAGCTGGTGACCTTCCCCATTGCTTGTCACATGAATCTCCTGGGTTCTCCCTCTGAAAGCCATGGGATGGAGAACGTGATCTTTCCCAACGAGTGTCTGAATTACCATGTTCCATTGATTTACTTCCATTGAAAGACGGGAGATCAAGATTTCTTGATTTTGGAGGTGAACGAACCCGTTGCATCATAGCTTCATGAAAACTACGTACAGGTGGAGCCTGACCAAACCTGTCAGGACTGCGGCTACAGCTTCGGCCCCTGCTCCGGTTGTCACCCCAACCAGATCGGCGATTAGGGCTTCTACTCCGACTACGGCTTCTACTACGACTACGCTTCTGAGTCATGCTTTCATGAAAGCTCCGGTAATGGAAGCTTCCTGGGCCTTCAACGTCACGGGAATTGCGACCATACCTCTCACTGGATCAAAAAGAGAAAGGAAAAAGAGGAGAGAGAAAAGGGGGAGGGGGACCACAGTCAAAAACAATAGCCAAAAAAATTGTACCTCACAGAGAGAGAGAGAGAGAGAGAGAGAGAGAGTTAATTTTCACCTTTGACTTTACTAAAAACCACACAGAAATAATTGGAAATGTCACAGACCTGTCACGGGAGTCTCGGTCATAACCACGGCCACCTCCTCTTTCAGATGAGTTGTTCCAACTGCCGCGTCCGCCATCTCTGTTACTATAATCAGAATCATAACGTCCACCTCGACCACCATCACGTCCACCAGGACCAGATCCCCAACGCCTAGACCTTCCCATTCCACCACCACGTAAAGCCAGATCACGAATTTCAACAGGGACACGTTGATTGGCACCTTCCAAAACTTTGACAAGATCAGAAGCATATTTTGCATCCTGGTCACTAAAAAATGTGTAAGCAACCCCAGTGGCACCGGCCCTTCCAGTCCTTCCAATTCTGTGAACATAGTCCTCAATTCCAGTAGGGAAGTCATAGTTTATCACAACCCTGAGAGCCAAATTAACCACCATCATTCCATAGGAAGTTCATATTGATACATCAGAGCCATGAAAACTGGAAACAAATTAAATGCTAAATAGTTGCACAAATGACCTGACAGCATCTAAAATGTCCAGGCTTGTATATAAACCTATAAAATATTTGCAAAAATAAAATATTACTACCGCATCAAACCTTATATCTTTAATATCCAGGCCACGAGCAGCAACATCAGTGGCTACAAGGACTGGAGATCTCCCATTCCGGAACTGGTTCAAGACAAAATCCCTCTCGCTCTGGGACTTGTCCCCATGAATAGCGGCAGCTCCAAATTGGCGGGTTAGGTTGCGCGCAAGTTGATCACACATCTTCTTAGTTGAACAAAAAATGATTATCTTTGACCCTGGTTCTTGAGATCTCAATATCTGCTCTAGCCGTCTGTGTTTCTCCATTGCTGACAAGAGTTCAACATGCTGCATGCAAAAAACAAGATGAATTATCAACACAAATAAGAAAAATCAGCCACTGAAACACAGATTCTGCAAAAAGAAAAACAACACTGCAGCACTTTATCAGACGTACTGTATGTGGAATAAAAATGCAGTTGGTAAAACAAAAGGTGGATAGAAAACGTGATTAGAAATATATCAAAAGAACATTCCAAAAAAAAAAAAAAATCCAAACAGAACCTTTGGTTCCAGTGGGTCAAAAACCAGCCTGTGGGGCAAGGGTTGTTGCAGGGAAAATTAGATGTTATAAATCGGTATCTATCAGTAGTAAAAAAAATTACCTGGGTAATAGACTTGTTAGCTACAAGCTCATCAACATTCCCAATGTTCACTTGAACCGGGTTAACCAGGAGATCAGCAGCAATTTTCCTGACCTCCTTCGGCCAAGTAGCAGTGTACATCAAGGTCTGCCTTCGAGTTGGCACCTCCTTCACAATTTTCCTTATCTGAGGCTCAAATCCCATGTCCAACATGCGGTCTGCCTCATCTAGCACCAAATATGAGACTTGATTCAGACTAACCCTTCTCATCTCCAGAATATCATTCAATCGACCAGGAGTCGCCACAACAACATCCACCCCTCTATCTAGATCCTTTAGTTGAGGACCTTTCGGTGCACCTCCGTACAAGCACTTAAAAGCAGAAACAACGCAAATGTCAGCAATAACTCTCCACAAGGATAACCGCATATAAAGGAAATGCCCATGGGAGAGAAAGAGGACAGAGTGGGGTGCACATAGCACCTAATCATTTGATCATTCATCCATTGCACTCTAAAGAGTATAGACATTGGCGAATAAATGTTATACGTGTAACTAGCATGTGAATTTCTTTACCAGATTTTTTACTTGCATTTGTTTTCCCTAGTTCTTTGCTTGAATTTTCTTTTGGATTGAGGGTGAAAGAGAGAAAAGAGGAGCCCCCGGGGGCAGGGGGAGGGAGGCATTGATAACATTTTAAAAACTTCAGTACACTAATGAAACCAATTTCTAAACAAAAACCAAATCACTTGTATCAAAATTTATTATACCGTGCAGGATATTCTGGATGATTTTCCAAATTTTATAGCTTCATCTTGTATTTGAGTCGCCAATTCCCTTGTAGGTGACAGCACCAATACAGTTGGGCCCAACTGAGGATTATTGTGTCTGCGCTTTAGATGAATAAAACCAGGAATCAGATAACCCAACGTTTTCCCAGAACCTGTCTTAGCAATTGCTACAATATCGCGACCTTGAAGAGCGATTGGCCATGATTGTGCCTGTATTGGAGTAGGGGCAGAGAACCCCGCATTGTGTACCTGGAAAATCAAAGAAAAATCCGCACCCCAATGAGCAGAGGTACTGGCCTCAAGATTTCTGTAAGTGTTTTTTTTTTTTTTTTTTTTGACTTATGCGAGTGGCCAATCCAAGAAGAAGCATCATCCCCCAAAGTATTGGCAGCTAATGCTAACAAATGGAGGACGCCTTTTCTTCTGTTCAGACCAAGTGGCAGACTGAATCATCACCACCAGCAGTCAGCCACGAACTTGGATGATTTGGAAAGCCTTCACAAAAATTGGGCTATGGAACAAGGCAGTCCAAATTACGCGGGCCCCCAAAAGAGGGCAACACAGTGTACGACATTTAGCTCCTCCCTGGAGCAAAATATCGCACCTACGACAAAAAATGCAGATGCAAAAAGATGAACATGAGCCCCGGAGTTCAACATGGACCTCCAGCAATCACAGGACTAAATAACAGAAACAGTTGATTCACAATGGAAAAAACTTAGTAGGTTTTAATTCAAGGAAACATCGTCACGACAAATGGACACATACCTCTCTCAGAATCTCCGATGGAAAACCAGTGGAATCAAATAATGTCAAGGGTGGAGGCACATTGTCTCCCTGGTATATTGGACACAGAAAAGCAGTCACAATAATGAAACACTTACCACTGGCTTAGCTTTTAATAGACAAAAAGAAAAATATGCAACAAGATATACATACACTTAATACACATACGCGTGGTAAACACATGGTAATAAATATGCCTTGAAGTTTGTCTTAATACACTTAATATACATAGTAATAAATAGGTCTTGAAGTTTAACTCGTAAACACATTGGGATTGAATTGTTCATTTGATTTACAGGGCTGATGAAAGTATTTTTTGTAGGCAACTATGAGTGCAATCTTAATGGCAACCCAAGTCAAGAAATATAAAATGGGATCGATAACGAAAGATACATTAACTGAACCTGGGGAGTGCACAATTGCTCTCCACCCAGCCCCAGCACTTACTGACTTAAGCCACAGGACCCACAACTATGCCAAATTCCTCCCTACATTGCATTTACATCTCAGTGGCATTATTAAAGACCAATGAGCACACGTAAGCACAATGCTACGCACTTAATGCTTACCATTACACTTATTTCATGCCGACGACGATAGGCTTCTCCAGATAATCCAATTCCTGCACTTGATGATGGGTACCCCTTCACACCACTGGCACCCACTGCCATATTCGAAACATCGCGAGGATGATCCGGTTCACTACGCGAAGCCTAAAGCAAAATAATGTATGTCATTTAGTACTTTCAAAAAGGTCTTTCAACTGAAATATTGAAAGTTTAATGTCTAGGGATCATCCAATACAAGCAAGATTTTACTGCATCATAACCATTTACCACTCTCAATTTTGCCCAATTAGCTCTCAAGGCAAATTCAATTAGGAAGTGGTTCAACAAAAATGTTGAGCAGCACGTATTAGCTAATTGTCAAGTGTTTTACCACTTGTAGTAGCTTTTTTTTATCTGGCAAAAGAGACTTTATCCAACATGACCATAACCACCTACCATTTTGATAGATGTATACACACTTGAAAGCTAAAAACTGACACAATTATGTTACTCCATCAAGATAACTGCACAACCTAGTCAAGCTCAGTCACCACATAATCCTGATAAGACTAAAAATCCTTGCCCACCGAAGTAGGCCAAGAACTATTATGAATCTATATATTTTAAGCAAATTAGAGCAATAAACCGACATACCTGATAACTTCCAACTCCAGATGAAATCTTCGCTGAGGCAACATTGCCACCTCTGTTGTATCTATCGTCATCATCTTTGGGATTACTCTCATGACGTTGTCCTTGAGAACACTTTTGAACAGGAACGGATGAACTTAAAGATTTATGCAGTGGAGTAGATCCCTCGTGCAAAGAGGAAACAGGTCTCTCATATTGCGTAACATTGGTCTCCGGATTCCAAAAATAAAGGTATCCTGTCTTACCATCAACTAGGCCTCTCCATGGTTTCGGAAGGGTGGGGTCCTCTGGTGCGTAACGTATGCCTGCAGAGACAGTGGCAGTGGCCGCCATTCCAAAAGATTTGTTCTTACAGATAGATTCTTTCAGAGTTGTCCTATTGCAGCTGGTGAGAGCATTTAATGAAAGAAACATAAGTATTTAATACAGCGTTTAGAGAACTAAAAGACCCTAAAGCAAAAAACCCTACAAATTTCTCAAACACATCACATTCAACATCACCCCACACGAAGATGAGTACATTTTACTAATATCCAATACAAAACACATGCATGAGAAAGAACCCATTAATCCACTATCAACAGAAAAACGCCCTAAAAAAATCATATTTGCTCTTCTATGTACTAAAGCTCAATACACAGTCAACTGAGCCACCACCAATCAACAGTAAGAATGTTTACCACAAGCTAAATTATTTGATACTAAAACACAAAGCATCTCCCATTCGACTTCATGCAAAGCATCGGCATATATCGGTCAATAAAATAAACCAAAATAACATTCAGCAGAAATCAATGGCCTCAACCAGATGCCATCTTCGATTCTCGCGTCCACACGTAATCAAAACACAGTAGAAAGCTAATGGATGCCAAACCATAGCGAGGGATAAAAAGAATGCTTGTTGATGATCAAAGGATAACTCAATTTAGAAATCAAAAACCCGAACTTAGACTATATCTTCATTCTTTTGCAATCTGAATGCCTAGAGCCAACATGCAGACAGCAAAATTCCCGATCTATAACCCTAGAACAGATTAAATAATCTGTACTGTACCTACGGTTGAGGAAACATAAAGAACGAGCTCATTCAGATCTATTTGCAGCAACAATTAAAAAATTAGGGTTGCGGGAAAAAGCACCTGACGACGTCGCTTTGACCGTTATAGGAGAGGGGACCTCGAAGACCAATGCAAAAGAAGCGGCTAGAAGTGCTCCACTTCTCCGACGGACCTTGTCTCTCTCTCTCTCTCTCTCTCTCTCTAAATATGAAAATAAATTATTAGCCAAATTAATTGATTTTGCGCCGCGAGAGAGAAAGAACTACGCTTCCGAACTGGGAGAAGCGTAGGTTAGAAAGAGGAAAGTTGAATGTGGCATTTCAACGGATATTTAAAGCAACGGCCAGCGAGTTCTCACAATAAAATGGATGACGTCAAACACTTCTTTAACCCGAGTTAATGCTTGATTTCAAAGATCCTCAAAAAAATCGCTTGATTTCCAAGTTTCACAACTATGGTTTAAGCTCGTTATTGGTCGGCTGGCTAGCTGCTGCTGTCGTTCCACGCAATAGCCAGAAGCATTGGCGCTGGGCGCCAGCGGTAATAATGATAACCATCGTCTCTTTGGAGGGTTTGGTGTAGGGGAAAAATAATAATAAAAATAAATAAATATAAATAGTAATGACACTTTGTTCATATTTAAAAAATAACTATCCACCATTCAATTTGAATAAAAGTGATTAATTGAGGATCATGATTTCTTCAAAAATAATACTCTACCAAACTCATTAACCTTTTAGAGAAATAATATTCATTTTATTACTAAAGCAAACATGTAAAAGGATTCAGTCAAAACCTATACTCTTGATAAAATTAATGATGCTTATACAGTGATAGTGATTGAAAAATGTGAACGACACAGGCTCATTAGTTCTCCCTAACTTTGACTGCTAGAATTATATTAGTAGTAAAAGTTTTAGCGATGGATAAATCACTTTGAGAAACTTCTGATTCATTAAGAATTTCTGCAGATGGGATGGCAATTCTCATCTTGATTGCCAAATCATGCTACAATCATTTTAGAAAGAGCCATGCACGAAATGGGGCCTGATTGTCTCAGTAGGAAAACCCAAGCTTTTATAAGAATACCTCTCCGACATGAGAATGTATTCGCGCACCCAGATTGTGCTCAACATACTCTGGATTAGCTGAAGCCGCAATGCAATTGTATATCCATCTTAAATTAAGCATCATAATTCTTTCAAAAGCTAAAAGAACGAGAAAGTGAACAGAAACCAAAATTCAACAGGAACATTTCACACAACTGTTTTAGCTTCACTTCAGGATCAAGTTCCATTTGCATCCAGCTGCGGTTATTAATGGCAACTAGCAAGAATAAAATGAGCCAGTCTTACATACAGGCATAAAAGGGAACATAAATTACTGATGTTCGTCATCCATGTAGACTAAAAATAGAACAGAAAGAAAAAAAAAAACATCCCATACGACACTAGTTCATTCTGATACTTCTGCCCTCGTGCAGGACAAAGCAACGTCACAAATCTACATCAAACTTAGATAAACACTATGGCCCAAGGAAGGGGCACTGATTCCGAGCGTGTTCTGGAATCAATTTGGCAAGAAGTTCCATAGATGCTACTTTTATCTCTGCACACAAAAATATATATATATAAATAAATTAAAAGTATTTATCTGAAAGTTATTACCAAAAAAGACATGTGCTAGAAACAGTAAACAACCCAGCCCCATCCTTCCGCAATTAATGATAGGGGAATACCAAGCATGGAATACAAACCTTGAGGTTTGAAGTTGAAAAGAGGAGGCAATGGGCGTCCATTAGGGAGACGAGTACTAGGATCCCGAAGTTCATTGAAGAAATGGTGGACACAGGCCTCCAACTGCCGAAAGAAATCCACGATTCATGAGAAAGATTTCAACACCATCACCATTAGTAAATTATATGTTTACATAGACCAATTATGTCACCCCAAAATTAAAACCTCCTGGTCTCCAAAAACAACCCCCCTTGTGTGGAAATTTGAATTCGTAGGTTTACATAAAACTAAAATCCCCACATGACAAAATCTTAGCAATTTGGTCTATGAGAATGACTTTGTAAATTAGCGCACCTCTGAACTTCCAGAGCAGCAACAGATATGAATAGCAGTGAAACTATAAAGACCTAGTAATTATATCAGTTAAATAAGTACAAAGCTGGTTTTTAGATTCTATTCTGACAAAAAAGGTAAGAATTAGAACCGGGGTAGCATCTTCCACGTGGTTTAGGAATACAGTTTTGTGCCCTACACTGTACCATGAGCTTTTCTTACCATTGGGTTATTTACAATGAGTTACAATGCGATTCCCAACTTGCCATTATTACCTAAGTGAGGCTCCAAATTAACAGCAACACAAAAAGACAATAATAAACAATGGCACAGAGAAGGAATTAAAATAACAGCCTTCATGCATACACTGATCCAGCTGGTGGGAAAAATCCATTGCTTGTTGGAAAGCCACAACTTCAAAGAAAATTATTCAGTTTTGGATATACTCACAGCGGTGCACCTCAAGTTGGGAGAGTACTGAAGAAGCCTTGACACCAGATCTACAGCTTCAGGTGGCATCCGCTTGTGAAAAATCTGTGCGGAATACCCAAAAACAAAATGAAAGAAAGATAAGGCAATGGAAACAAATCAAAGACTAAGACTCAATCATCCCAATCTTTAATGGATAACAAAGGAGTCGGCAGAGTCCGGGGTTCCTCACCTTATGCCACGGGTGAGCCTTGATTTGAGGGAACTTGAACTCTGTGTAGTTTGGATTCATACACTTAATTTCCTCACGAGTTGGAGTCCCAAGTACCTAGGCACCAAAAATATTAGACTTCATTGATCTCACGAATCAGATGGTCGGAAACTTACATCCGGTTCCAACTACTTACCTTGATTATTTCCACCAACTGATCAACTCCACTCTCACCAGGAAAAAGAGGCTATTGGGTTTTGTATGGCCAGCAAAGAAAATAAGAATTCATCAATTTTACGACATTGTTCACCATTTCCAACCAAACAATAAAACTTAACTATGTTTCCAGAACCTGTCCAAGCAGCAGTTCAGCAAGGACACAACCCACAGACCATATGTCAATTGCAGTAGAATACTCGGTAGCCCCAAATATCAGTTCAGGTGCACGATAATAACGAGAACAAATATATGAGATATTTGGCTCTCCTTTGACCTGTTACCGAAGGAAAAAGATTTTTTATGTCCTTTGTAAAATGGCTCATCCATGTTCTTGTTGTCCAGACTCGAGCAACAAGATAAAATTGATTAAGGGATTAAATAAAAAACTATATCAGTGTCAGTTCCAAAAACTCAATCACCAAGAGGAAGATATGGTCCAATAATTACCAGAACTTTTGCACTTCCAAAGTCACAGAGTTTGACCTGATGGGTGTGAGGATTGACCTGCAAAACAGACTATCATCATGAATACCTATAAAAAGAAAGGAAAGGACACAGATACTCAAGCATCAACTACATACCAGTAAATTTTGAGGCTTGATATCCCTGTGGCAAACTCCAATTCCATGAATATATGCCAAAGATCTGAAAATCTGTCAAGCCAATACTCTACACAGTCAGAACTAACCAAGACTTAGGTCATTAATACTTTCAGCATGCAACGAGTTACTATTCAATGTATCATGATTGATCTCAGTAAACATCAGCCTAGGGAATGGGAAAGGATATTAAGCAACAGATTAAAAGTAGTTGACGATGCTATCACTTTAGAAATGAACGGGAAATAAATGAAAGATTTCCAACAAAATAACAATAATTAATTTACCTTGCTTAACACAATTCATACAAATACATATAGTTGGCCAAGAAAAGTGGGAACAAAGCTATTCCATCAAACAGTTACATAATCAGATGAGACACATGCATGTGTAATGTATCTGTAGTCAGTCACAAGTTTAACTAGCAAAAACAGAAGGAAGGAATGTTGAGAATGAGACTACAAACTATAAAAATGAACAAATAATGGACCAAATTATGTTACAGAATGTATATAGAACAGCCTAATAAAATGAAATAGTCTTATTCGAAAATTACAGTAAACATGAGAAGAATTCACATAAAGTGTGGAGGAAAAACAGTGGAACAATTTAGAATAAAATTCTTTGATTATCATTTTATCATCATGAACACAACCATAGGAAAACAGATAAAATAAACTCAATATGGCTGACCTGATAAGTATATAGCTTGACATAAATCATAGGCATTCGCTGATTTGCCTTGCTATAGTGCCTTGCTACTCGATATACAGTCTCAGGTACATATTCAAGAACCAAGTTAAGGTATAGCTCATCCTTTTCCGTAGTTGAAAAGAAGCAATGCTTAAGTGAAACAACGTTTGGATGATCAAGAAGGCGCATTGTTTGCAATTCCCTATTTTTATATCTCTTATCCTGCAAAACCTTTTTGATCGCCACTGATTCTCCGGTTTCTAGGCATTTGGCCTGCCATTCAAATTGGCAAGTTAAAGTTACCACAAAAGTATCAAAAGGCAGTCCAACCAATGCCAAAATAGTCCACATCCTACCTCCATAAGGAAGCAACTTTGTGACAATCAACTTTTCATGCCAAAAATGGAAAAAAATTAAAGCCTACATTCTACCTTCATAAATACAAAATAAACCAGCAAGTTCGGCAGCTTTATAAAAGCCAATCTTTTTAGTCTGATATGCTAACAAAAACTACAATTCAGCAAAAGCATGTAATAGCCTACACAATACCCTCCTCTTGTTCTTTTGTTTATTTTATTTTCTTTTTTGTTTAAGTTGACCTAACCTAACTAAATAAAATTAAACCTGCATTGAAAATATCCACAGAACATACCTGAAATACTATACCAAATGAACCCTGTCCAACAATACGCTCCGCCATATAACTGATGGTCTGAATACAACAACGAGAAAAGAGGTGACATAAAGCAAGACATTCTACAAAGGAACCTAAATAAACATTCCACGAGTAAAGTATAAAAAGCAAGGTACGAAACTGAAGTAGGGTCAAGCCACACGTTAAAAATAAATATCTAATGTTAGTTTGCTTCAGAGGAGTAAGTAAAATACTATCAGAGGTCACCACAACTGAAACCCCCCCCCCCCCCCTCTCACCAACAAAAAAAAAAAAAAAAAAAACTTTGCTCTCCTTCTTCTAATTGGTACGAGATTTGCAGTTGTGGACAACAAACAGGAGAAAATCAATCCAGAAGGATGGTTGGCCAATACAAACCAGAGACCCTTCAACCAAAAGAACTGTTTTTGAAAGTTGTTACCTGCTTAGGTTGACCATTTTTACCACCAATAGTAGTTACAATAATGTGCCCCTGTTTCAGTTCCATTTCCATCTACCACAGCTGCTTCCATTTCCTGCAAACAGAAGACCATCAAAGAGTATGCCATACAAGTAAATGCAATAAATAGAAAAGAAATTATACCGTGTCTCTGAATACTTCCTTAATTTTACCTTTTCCACCTTTTCATCTTTGATCTTCATTTCATTGATTTCTTCAGGAAGTTTGTCAACAAGCATTGCATCAATCTTTGGTTTCCCAATAGCAGAAGGCATCACACCACCGGAAGCCATATTGGTAAACTATTCCAGATAAATTGATTAAAGCACACAGCCCAGATAATACAGTAACAGCTTACGAAACCTGGATGCCATGGGGAAAAAAATAAAAACATGCATTAAACAAACAAATGAAAATAAAAACTATGTATTTCGAGCATGGTACAACACAGAAATTGCCAATTCATTGACTAAAAGCTGGCGTTCTGCTAAAAATAACCCATGATCCTACAACCATTTTCACAAAAGCTGCATTAAGTGGAAATTAAAAAATAAAGAGAGAGAGAAAGAGAGAGAGAGAGAGTGTGTGTGTGTACAACGTCAAGAGTTTACACTTTTGAAGCCGCCGAATTAGCTAATTACAAATACGATCGAACCTCTAAGGCTTTCTTCTGAATAACACGAGATCAATATTTTCTTCCTAAACATTGCTTAACTTAAGCTCGGCAGACACAATTATACAGTTTAAATATCTCGTTTCCGTCCGTTATAACTTTCGATAACAGCAGTGATACTGTTCACAATAATGTACCATTGTCTACATTGGTTTCGCATCACTACAAAGAAAGACAACTAAAGGCAAGAAGGGGGAAAAAAAAAAAACTGGTAGATTTAAGTTCATGATGCCTTCAGAAACATGTAAAAATATATAAATTAAAGATTTTTCACGTACTTTTTCCTTACACTAGCCTCCAGTAACAAAATATACATAAACTTAGCTCGTACAAGAAGTGCACCTCAAGTGATTCTAAAATTTCTCAATTTTCCTTTCGCCATCAGCTAATTTTTTAAATATTTTAAGTTCACTGCCAAATTTAATACCTTTTCTCAAAGACCAAAAGACGACTAAAAATTAAATAAACGAAGAAACGCACCTTATCAGTAAGACTGAATCACTCACATTTTGTGAACTGAACAAACTTGTGATCTGAACAGCTTCAACGAACACTTACCGGAACAGAAAAAAACCCTAGAAAAACACCAAAAAAGGAGGATTTTTCCGTTAAAATGAAGTGAGAGAGGAGGAAAAGTAAAGTGAAAATTCAGGAGCCTTGATAGTTTCAATGAGCTTTCTAAACAAAAGCTTTGACCGAGGTAGACTCTCTCTTTGGATGCTCTTGAGATTCTGATTTAGCAGAGCGGACCCCAACCAGTTTTATCAATTTCAGTTTAGGGGGAGTTTCCAAGTTCTGCATCAGGAATTTTGATTGTTTGACCTGTTACGTGTCACTTCCTGGTAGGGAGGGACTTTCGGGGGACTTACCGGATTGCGGATACGGCCGACTGTTTTTATTTCTTTACCATTGTTTGTCCTATTAATAATTTAAGTACTTTGCTAACGGAGAAATATAGGTAAATGTTGTACTTTTTTTGTTAAATGTACAAAGATTGTTGAAATTGAATCCTGTTTTAATGCTCTTGTTGAAATCGAATCGCGTTTTAATGCTTGTGTGTTATAAAGATCAACCTCCACAATCTTCATGTGTTTGAACGGCGTTACATTTCAAAATCCTTGTCAATTCATGAAACCATTTGTACATTTTCCATATTCTTTGTGAAATTGTGTGACCAATTTCGTCTTTTTTTCCGTGAAAACAAATTTGTCCTTCTTTGCTATGGGTGCGTGATTTTTAAATGAAATAAAAAAAAAATCTGAAGAGAAGTCAAATCAATTATTGATAAACCAACTAAAAAAAAATGTACAGACGTAACAATAATAATTGGGCATTCGGTAAGCAGGTATCGAAATCGAAAATTATAATAAAACCCATAGTTATTGTTTGTTAATTCGAAATAGGAATGAAATTCTAAAATTTTGGATTTCGTCAAATCCAATCAAATTAGTAGATTTTGGTGCAAATTCACCGAGGATTCCTGGAATAGATGTTTGCATAAATCATTCGGATGTCTAGAAACACGTATGAATATCGTCTGTATCAATTCCAAGTATGCAGATGTCCACATTTCTCTTCCACGCTAACGTTGACATGATCAATTAGATGTCCCCTTCGCAGCAATTACGTCCGCATCCAGTTGAGTATATATGATTCTAATTTATAGCAAACAAAACATCAATTATAATAATTATACTTATTTCAGGTACCGAATCAAAACACGTGTATTGGAATCAACGACTTCATTCCAAACATAATGATTTTTATTACGATTTTCGTGTGAGAACCAAATGCCACTTGGATGTGTGCATCTTTTGATTGTCACTGTAATTTGGCACAAATAAAAATGTATACATTTATTTAATATTCAGATCGAGTTTAGCAACCAAAACAATTCTATAAAACGCAAAGAAATATTTATATGATGAAGTAATGCTTGAGTTATTAATACTATATACTAGTATTTTTATTTTATACTTTATGCAACAACATTATTTAAATCTTTATCTCACTGTGTTGAGTTAACTATTTGAATCACATGTCATCATTTAGTTCAATTAACACATTTAGTTGCACTTAATGTGAAACACATTCATAACTATATTCACCTTATCATACAACAATCTAATGATGCCCAGTTAGCTACTGAGTTATGGTGATAAATTTTGAAAAGTTGAGTACTAAGAAAGGAATCTATAATTACATCTAATGGGGGTGAATTACGATGATAAATTTTGAAAAATTGAAACCTTTAATAGGAAAGAAATCTATAATTACTTTCACTGGGGTCTTCCAAAGCATCTTAAAAAATAAAAACTAAGGAGCGCAACGAGATCCAAGCGTTATTTTTTTTTTTTTTGAAAAAAGAAAAAAAAAAAGATTCAGAGAATGCACGATTGCATCGTGATAGTAACGCAAGTGACCGTATTAGTAAGTAAAAGATGATTGTATTTAATGCGTTACTTGTATCGTGAAACAAATCCAATAATAAAATAAAATAGTACATGATCAGAGATTAATTTGGATAATACGCATGTTCTTGGTGTTATTAACCAAATGTTTACATTGTTAATCAAGATGGAAGAAACGTTAGTATGAAAATTGTTTCGTGAAAATGGATTCTAAAGTCAATTTTCTAGAAATTGACTTAATCGTAGAGTTACATATGGTGAATTTCCTATAACTTATTTGAAAAGAACGGTTCAAAATGAAGTTGATTTATTGGAGGTAGATTTTGGCGTCAATCGACTCATGTTGATGAGATAAATATTGAAATCCACTTCCTGGAAATCAAATTCACGTTGATGGATAAGTCCAGCACATTGTAATATTTCATTATTTTTTTTTTTTTGGCTTTTTAAAACCGAAGAGAGCTAAACGAGGTCAGATTCTATAGTTCGACTCTAAAATTAGAAAATCTAACTTATTCTTATTTTTTGTTCGGTCAATTTGAACAAAAATTCATATAAAATCAATTTATTGAAAATATATTTTAAAGCAAATCTTCAAGAAATCAGGTTCAATATTATTGGGAAAACAAATAAAAATAATTTTTATTTTGATTACAAACGTAAATATTTTGGTAAGAAAAATCATTTTCACGTTCCTTCATCCTACCAAGAAAACAAAGAAGAAAAATGGGCGTGTGGCGTCGTATAGGCATGGTGGCGCTGTCTAGATCTGAAATCAATTGGGCCCAGCAGCAGATCTGGATCTAGACGTTACACTGGATCTGGACTGCGGCTTCGAAGTCCAATCGGGGCGAAACCATATTCACCGAATCAAATCGGGTTTTGGGTAACGGACAATCTCAACGAGATCCGACCCGTTTACAGTGATGACGCGCAGAAACAGTGACTAGCCTTAAAAACCAACGAGAGTTGTTAGTGGATACGACTGACTTACATTAGCTGAGAGAGGCAGACAGATTGACGTTCCTCGAAACTCGCGGCCTCTCTCTCTCTCTCTCTCTGTGGAAATTCGCGTGTTCTTTTTTCATTTCAAAGTTTAAAACTCTCCCAAGGATTGCTTCGCGTCCGAGATCTCTGTCGATCTCTCTTAACTCGGTAACATTTCCCGACGAACTCGTTCAATACACACTAATTATGTGAATTATTGGTTAATTACGTAGATTACTGTTTAGTTTTCATGTTTCTAGTTGTAAAAGTTTAGATTTGCTGTTTTGAAACGCTGTATGGATCGATCTGTTTATATATATCACAATTCATGATTCTTACCTTTTTAAACTGGTGAATTACACGTGAATATGTTTGCCGCCGATAGATCTGTCAAATTAATCAAATTGATGTGCAAATATAAGGTTACTGCATACAAGTGCGTTATCGTTTTACGAATAATTTGATTTTCATCAGATCGAGCGTTTTAAGCTTAGCATTTGCATAATCGCTTTGATTTTTCGTAGCATCTGTATAATCGCTTAGATTTTTTTCCAGCTGAACTATATGTGTGTGTGTGTGTGTTTATAATTTTGTGGCTCTAAATTTACTTATTTTGGTAGGTACATTTGGCAGTTTTGAGTGATCAGATAAGAGATGGGGCTGACTTTCACTAAGCTGTTCAGCAGGCTCTTTGCCAAGAAAGAGATGAGGATTCTGATGGTAGGTCTTGATGCTGCTGGTAAGACTACAATCTTGTACAAGCTCAAGCTTGGGGAAATTGTCACTACTATTCCGACCATTGGTAAGTCCCTTTCTGGTAATATTAGATTTAAATTGTTTGCTATGTTTAATCTCGTTGCTTCTTATCCCTGTATTGTAATTGTGTCAGTGTTTTGCAAAACATCAGAGCTAGGTTCCCTACGCATTGTCACGACTCATAGTTGGGCTCTCCATACTGATTTGAATCATTTGTTTGGCTGATATTTTATATGAATTTTGCATGCGTCGGAATCTTTTCCTAGTTGAACCACCCTTCTTTTTTTATGGCTGTTGTTCTCATAATTAAATGGAATTTGGGCTTGAAATATGATAAAACAAAGTGTCATGAACAAATTTGTATACGAGAGCCAGGGGGTTGTCTCTACATTTTGGATGCCTGCATAAGCATATAGTGTTATTTTACTGTGATAAGACTTGATGGCAAATTATATGTTTGATTGCTTTTGCCTGTGCTATTATGTGAATTCATTTATTGAGATTCAATTATAGTTCTATAAGCTGTTAGGATGGGTTATTTGCAGGCTTTAATGTTGAAACTGTGGAATACAAGAATATTAGCTTCACTGTGTGGGATGTTGGGGGCCAGGACAAGGTATGATGTATCCTTTTGCTTTATTTTTTTTTTAATTTTAATTTTTTGTTTTTTGATACATCTCTAACTTGACTATCAACGTGGTCGCTCTGACTAGCTCTTTGTTGCATCTCTGCAAATTTATCTTCGTGATTCTTAAATTTGAATCTTGACATAGTGCATTATTGTGAATAACAGTCTCAGTTGTGGTGAGTGCATTGTAATCCATGTGAAGGGGTTTCTACATGTTATCTCATTTATTTCGTCAATCTTGATGTACTCGAAACGTTGGCGCTCCTCTTTCCCTGACTTTCTGTTTTACCCCTGCAAAGAAACACATACAAAGTCTTCTTGTTGATAGACAGAAAAAACTATCCATGGGGTTATGCCGATGGCAACATTATAGTATTAAGTTTCCTGCAGTATCTTTGAATTTGAAGTGGGTTTAATACACTCTTCCTATTCATTTGACGTGTTCATTTTTCAGCAAGTTAATACTCAAGTGGGATTGTCTGTGTTTAAGCCTATAATTCTTGGATTATTCCTTCTGCATTCTGGACAACTGGATTTTTTTCTTCGAATATGTTCCTGCTGTGGTTGCGCTGTTAGCTTACAATAATTGATTTTTGTGAAGTGTATTTTTGTGGTAGCCATTTTGTTTGGCTGACTTACATGATATGTTCTTCATTTATTCTTGCATTACTACTCTTTTTTTATGGCATTGATTATTGCTTAATCTTTCCTGTATTTTCCTTCAACGAAGTGTTGCAACTTTCGTCATTGTTTGTTCTCCATTTCTGTTCCACATTTATGCATGCTTTTATGTAAGTATATGATTGTGCAATTGACATGGTGTTTCCTCAATTCAGATTCGTCCATTATGGAGGCATTACTTCCAAAACACACAGGGTCTTATATTTGTGGTGGACAGCAATGACAGGGACCGAGTTGTTGAAGCAAGGGATGAGTTGCATAGGATGTTGAACGAGGTTTGTCAACCCTTTTCTTTTAGGTTGAGATTTACTGTTGGAATTTGGAAATATGATAAGAACAACAGCATAAGAGAAAGATTGGATATGAATCTTTTGTTTTGGGATAGTTTTTATGTTTGTTCTAGCAAATGCGTCATCTTGTTGGTATATCGTATATTTTGCATTTCAGGAATTTATCTTGTTCCCCTTACCTCGATCTCCTGAGGAAAAGACTTAAGTAACAGATAGATATGTAGAAAAGTGGCCAGGTTATGATGAAATATTCATCAAGTAGGATGCCATGTTGGCAGATATGAAAGCAATGCTGCAGTGTCTAGTATGCTTACATTATTTAATTTGATATGATTTTCAATATGTTTATTCATGAAACAAGTTAGTGTTTCCATCATGGAACCCCTTTCACTTTTCCAGTGCATCTGAGCTTGTTAAATGCCAGAGTTCTGTCTTGGCAACTTTTCATATTTTCTGGATTTTTCAGATCTTTGACCTGTATGTTTGAGGCTTAGAGAAAGTGTTGTCAACCCCCCTTCCCCTTTCTCTTATCAGATGCACTCATACTGAGACACACATCCATCTCATATGATCTTAAAGTTACGTCTTCTATCTTTATTAGAGCAATTTGACTACCGGTGAATTTAATTCACTAATTAAGGGCCTCTATTGCATTCAGTTCTTTTGAGCTAGATTTGATATTAGGAGTTCATAGAGTTTCTTTGGTACTGCTGTTACTAATGAGATCAATCCATATTTATATGTACCTCCTGGTTCTGTGAAAAGGATCAATGAAGCGAGTATAACTTGATAGGATGACAATGTTTGATTAACTTTTGTTTGTCTGGTTTCAGGATGAACTGCGAGAATGCTGTGTTGCTTGTATTTGCTAATAAGCAGGATCTGCCTAATGCAATGAATGCTGCAGAAATTACTGACAAGCTTGGTCTCCATTCTCTCCGTCAGCGCCATTGGTAAAACTTCTTGTTGAGTGCTTTTGGTTTGTTATCTCACCTGAAGCATGGTTTTAGAACTCCTTGCCACGATTGTCGATTTTTTGTGAAATTTAATAGGGTGCTCATGCTTTGCTACTTATCTCAACACTAACAGCCAACCTTTTCACTGTCTTTCCACATGTGTTGTCAGTTTGAGCTTATTATTAGAATATGGAGAGTGTATTTGGATACATATATGTAATTTGTTTGGTTAAACAAATTTTAGAAGACGGACTGCTCACATGCATTAAAGAAGCTGCTCAAGTCCTCCTATTTCTGTGGTTGCTTGTTGCAGGTACATTCAGAGCACTTGCGCAACCTCTGGGGAGGGCCTCTATGAAGGGCTGGATTGGCTTTCCAGCAACATTGCTAGCAAGGCAAGTGTTATTTGACCGTGTTCATACTCCCTTTCAGTTGTTTACTTGAGTCTTCTAACTAGCATTTATCTCGACTAATTTGGATGGGCATTTTGATCAGGAATTTAATATTCTTTTCCCTTTATTGAATTATTTTGCTGTGTAAATTATAACTGTGGATGCTTTCTGCAGGCATGAGGCAAGAGATCAATTTGTTAGGTTGCTGGTTGGATTTTTGTGGGATTCATGGACTGATAATATCTTGCTTTATGTGAGACTGAAAATTCGTAGGGATAATACTTTTGCCCCCCTTTTCATTCTATATCTGTCACCACGATGTTGCAGAATTTGCTTTTAAAGCTCTTCTTCGGTTTATTTTCGGCTTCTTTTGATGATGTTTCTAAGTGTAGATACTTTGTTATGGTTTAAATTAGAACTTGTGTTATTCAATTTGAAGAGTTAGTTTTTGTGTCATTGAACTTGGAAATGGCTGGCTGTCTGTAGTAAAATTTCCTCTGTGTTTTTGAGGAATTACTCTACAGTATTTGATTCAATCTGAGAGGTCAACTTGGAATGAAATGTACATTCCGTTGTCCAGTGCTTAATAGTCTATTTATCATCTGGCCAATCGACAGCATTATTGCTGCCTTTGCATGGTTTCATTAACGTTTCTCCACAAGAGAGTGGGGCTAAGGAAGAGCAATATATGGATGTGCTCCTGATCTTCAATATTTCCAGATTAATTTATTTTGTGGTTTGAACGGTTCTGTAACTAATCCTGGCGTGTAATGTCTGCTTTACCGTGTTAGCCATCTTGATCCAACCACGTTGGTTTCAGTTATATTGGTGGTATTCTCGATTTGGGCGTAATCCGCTCAAACAGGCCTGGCACTTACAGTTTGCAACTACGATGGTACGTTGCTCTTAATTTTGATTAGTGACTTGTAACGTCTTTAATTTTCAGATTATTGTTATGTTTGTTGTCCCTAAAAACAACAAAAAGGATGGTTCTACGTAATATTACATATCACTCACTTCTTCATCCTCTTAGGTGATCCCGCAATTCATGTACAGTGGAGAATTACTCACGAGCCACGATGATAAGCAATTTTTTTTTTATCAAAAAAGAAAAGTAAATATTTTTTTAAAAGTGGATATGTCATCCCACACAATCCTTTGGAGTTTGTCAACTTTTTCTCTGGCTGGATCCAGTTTAGTGTTGACCATTTATAATTGGCAATATTACACCGGAAAAGCGTTATACATTCTTGATGCACTAGAATTAATAATTTATCATTACGTAGTAACGATGGATTATACTTTATATTATTTGACGATGTGTAATTAATTTTAGTATATCACATGACATATTACGTGATGCTCGTGGTGGTTCACACAATACCTACTCATATTACACCTTGTACGTGTGTTCTTTCCTCTACCTACTTTAAGAATAGCAACATAAGAAGTACATCAATAACTCTTAAAGTTGTAAGAGGCATTCTCATTTCTTGTTCGTCAACTCTGGATTCCGTAGTATTGTTAAGCTTCTCCCTTTTGTTTTTCTGTTAAAGTGAAGGGCTACGACTGACCTAAAAAAGATGAAAAGAAAATTATAATTCTATTTTGTTAAGTTAATGCATCATAGGTAGGTTCTCAGTTGGTGGTCGTAATTCCACTCTTAAACATTTAATATTTTACTCTCCCAGGTCTCTTAACGTCTTAATCTAGTTATTGGCCACAAAGCGACTTGTGTACGGGTTGATTCTTCAGCAAAACTTTTATTGCAGCCATGCAAAAGCATCAGAAATTTGCTATCCAATTTTGGTCATTAGCACTGGTCAGTGATCACATTATAAAAGTCATTATTTTAAGCCATGGTCCCTTTCCCCAGTTCAACCTTTTTCCAAAAAAAATGGAAGCAATGTAAGATAACTGGCTTTCCATTTCTGGAAAATAATTGTTATACAGTGCGAGTAGTCTAATTATTCCTTAAGATCGAGCAATCTTAAGCTGCAACACTACATGTGGAAACCAACAGACACCTGTTTAGAAGATAATACATTCGTAACTCGTTGCTGACCACAATAATCTTTGTGGCTCTAATTCAATTCCAAAGTAAAATTATGCTCTTCGGATTTTAATTCGTCCATCACAACTCTAATTTTGTCTATTTTAAGAGGAAAAATTATTCTTCAAATGAATTGGTTGAGAGACTGCAAAAGTTACCTCTTGTCTAGACCTAATTCCTAGATAATCTCTTGGAGCTTAAGTTGAGAAATATACATATTTTCCAAAATTAACGGGATTAAACCAAATCAAATAGGTTAATGTACTTTCAATAATAGTTCATAGAAAATCCTTGAAAGTAACATAGAAAAACTAAGAAATACGAAAAAAATTTATCAAAATGTATCCATCATATAATACTATCAACATGAAGCTAACCATGCAAACTTTATGCAAGAAGTGTCAAACTCATTAAGAAGGCAGCTTTATAATAACCTCAGAGAAGCGAGTGGTAGGATGCAAAGATCATGGGACAACTGTTAGGCATTTGTCTGTTAATATAGGGATCCTTGAAAGTAGTACAGATCATACCAAAATAGGCTATTGTACTTTTAAATTATTGATCATACAAAATCCATGAAAGTACTATAGTAAAACCAATAAATAAAGAGAGATTATCAAAATATCCATTAACGTGACATGGAGTTAGCCATGCAACTTTTCGTAAGAAGTGTCAAGCTCTGAACAGTTGTGAAATGGGGATAATTAAGAAGGCAGCTTTATAATTATCTAGGAGAATCGAGCGGTGGATGCAAAAATTATGGGGCCAGTGTTAGGAATTGGTCTGTTAACATAGGGATCTTTCAGTAAAAAATACAGCTCATAATGCACAAGTTGTTTTTTCGTCCCTTTTCGTCTCCCTCGTCAATTTGTGGATAAGAAGAGTCTTTACCTAATTCGACTCGCTTGGTCATTAAATCTGTTCTGATTAAACACTAGTGGTACCATAATCCTTTGAAATTATGTACATTTTCTTGTCCACAAAAACCAACAACTGCATCAGAAACAAAAATAGCAGATCCGTCTAGATAGTATTATTTGGAGTGTTTTTTGAAATTATTTAAAAAATTTATTTAAAGTGTTTTTGTTGACTTTTTTGAAAAAGTAAAAAAGTGTTTGAATTGTGAAAATTTTTTTGGTTTGTTTAAAAACTTTGTAACAACTTTAAGGATTTTTTACACAATTATTCACAAAAGCAAGCACGTTTATATTCAAAATTTGTTTAGAAAAACAGAAAAAAATCACGAATAATAAGATGACATCTATTATCGGTGAGTTTTGAGGAACGAGCATTGGTATCGAGTGCTCACGATCGTTCGGTACCAATGCTCGTTCACCCGGTACCAGTGCTCATTCTACAAAACCCACCTCAAAATCCACCGACAATGGATATCATCTTGTTGCTCGGGATTTTTTTAGTTTTTTCAAAAATTTTGAACATAAATGGGTTTACTTTTGTGAATAATTATGTAAAAAGTCTCTAAAGTTATTACAAAGTTTGAAACAACATTTGAAATTTAGAATGAAAATTTGCTGAAAAAATTTGAACAACATTTTTTTTAACTTTTTCTCAAACAATTTTCAATCTATCCAAACACACTTGCAAAAATTTTTTCCCAAAAAACTCCAAAAAATGGCATCCAAACGGAGCTAGTCCTTTCTTACTGTGTTGATTAATACGCTATTTTGCACTACTAAAGCAAAACAACTATATTAATATCGATCTAATTTGGCGATGACAGTGACAAACTGATGCCATTTATGGTACATAAGTTGCATCCTGACATTTTACTGACTATTCCTCAATTTTTCTTTCAATAAAAATGTATTTGCAAGTGCCGTCCTTTAGTTAGATAAAACTCAAATTGGTGAACGAAAGGCTTAAAGTGAATTAATCATTTTCTTTGTTAGACATTATACCGCCACTACGATTATCACTTTTGCCAACGATTGTCTTCCAACTAATGATATTTTCTGATCCCTTTTTTTTTTATAAATTCAGCTGTAGTATTAGTTTGGAATACGACTACACACGTGGCAAACAAAGAAGTCGTGAAAAGATGAGTAAGGAATTCAAAAGTGACATAGAGTATCCACAAATTTCTGTCATCACCTTTGAATAAGGGACGCAATTGGGCGGGTTAGTATTAAGTTTTCATTTAAATTGGTGGGGTTATACTCAATTCAGTTCAACTATATATTAGGTTAATATTGGGTTGGGTCATATTGTGCTAACTCAAACCCATGACCCAAATATGATCGAACATATTATTTTATAAATTTTGGTACATAATACTTTTTCACACACATTTACATACACAAAATGATTTTTTCACACATATAAACACATATTTCCATATATAAACATATTTTTACACACTAGAACACTTCCACAAATAATCCACAAGTTAACCGTTTATAATCCAATCCCACATTATATGGAGAAGTTGTTGGACATGAAGAATATTTATTGAAATGTCCCTTCCACCAATAATAATGCAGGTTTACTGAGAGGAATAGAATGGTTTATTCATCAAGGGTCTATTCTATCAAGCTAAAACTTTTGTAAAAACATTGCTTACGAAAGCATAAGACTAAAATTCGGAAATGAACTGGAGTTTTTTCTTCTTTGGAGAAAAGACAATCCCAATAGAATTCTCTCCATGTCCATCCTAGATACTTCTAAGTATTAATGTAAGTTTCTCACTTCCATACTCTCTTGAGTTGTAGTTAAGCCTTGCTTTGCTATTTCAAAAAATAAAAAATTAATTTTTTAAAAAAAAGCCTCCATGCATATTTAATCCAATCAATTTCTTAACTACGTACATTAATCGTGTAAATCTAATAACAAAGAAATTATAACATTGAATTCAATATATTTAATAACAAGGATTTTTTTTATATAAAATGTATATCATTGTCATAAACAAACCAAATCAAATAAAAAAAAGAAAAACTTTACCAACAATTGCTAGAAGCTTAAATTGCCCAGATATCAGAAAATATTTGTTCCTTTCTTATGAGCTAGAACTGCCAAATTGTGATATGATAGCATAGATGGACTAGAAGATTTATTTAGGGGCAAACATAATAATCACATAGCTTTTAAAAAGCAATAATAAATGTTAAAAATTTTGAGGTTACGAATTTTTAAATTCTAAGTTTTCAAATTTTTTTTGAAATTTACCCATTTACAAAGGAAAATTTGGTTAAGGGTCCTCCACGCCCCTCTCCAGGTTGGTCTATGTATGGCGATAAGTCAACAAGAAATACATCTGCATTAGTAAAAATATTACGATTAGAAATTAACTAATCCATTTTTACTTTTCACCTCATTTATAAAAATTTGAACTACACTCGTTAGATTCTTACTATATCTATTTGCTTTTGTACTAAACACAAAAGTTTTATCTTCAACATAATTTTTATGTCCTTTAAACTAATTTTTTTTTCTTATTTGCGTTTAGTTTTGGCTGGATTGCTGTTTTAGTGGGCTAACATCCCATTTAATTGATATTGTATTGCAGTAACTTACATCCTAAAATTTCCATTCCAGTTGCACAGACACAAATGGTGATGAACAAGAACCTGCATTACAGCCACTTTTTCATCTAATCTCAAGGGTGTAAAGTGAAATTAACTACATAATAAGCCACAGAATGTGACTGGTGAGGAGCCTTCCAATATCTTTCGTATTCTTTTCAATATTTTCATAACTTTGAGTAGTAAACAATTTAAAGTAATGTTCGAGATGAAAAAAAAAAACTTCTAATTACGTGAAAGGACCAAAAGGTGACATTAGAAAGATAGAAGCAGCTTCAGATCCAAAAAGCATATATTATAAATTTTCCAAGAGTAAAAAAAAAAAGGAAAATTTTTAACAGCCAAAATATAAACACTATTGTGTGTGTGGAAAAGTGTGTGCAAGTGTGTGAAACTAGGGGAAGGGGTTTGGGAGATTTATGAGAATTTGTAGGGTCACTTTCACTATTTATATTTATATAAGTTGGGTAATGGATACCCAAATAAAAAACCCAACACACTCAATAAATAAGTTAGGTTTTCTTAACCCAATTGACCCAACCCATCCTAAATTAGTGGACGGGTTGGGCGGGTTGTTGGGTTTTGGATTTGATTGCCACCTCTACCATTGAATTTTTCTTCAGTTAGCAATTACATTTGAATTTTGGTAGTGAGGAAAACATCTCTTCAATTTTTTAAGAAAACTTATGCCGCATCACATATGTTAAAAAATTGATACGAAAAAGAAAGCAATTTTATTTGGTTTAGCTCGGCTAGCAACATGACACATTCGATAACAAATAAATCTTTAGTTTCCACCCACCCATTCCCCCCCCCCCCCCCCCAACAAACAAACAAAAAAAAAAATCAACCAAAAATACCCTAAATTCGACCAAAGTGTCGTTGGCCCTTTTTTTTCCCCCCCTTTAAATGGTTCACGTCTACATATCCCGATGATAAAATATTCGATCAGAGCGAATAATGGATGTCAAAAAACAAAAATATTATTGCGAATAACGTTTAGATTTAGCTAATACGATTAAAAAATTCTATTAACAGTAGTTCCCGCGAAGCAAACAGAATATAAACTAATTAGAATACAGAAGAGCTCTGCTAACTAAGAACAGCAAATTACTCATGACATACTATTGATCTAATAAAAACAAAAGTTATAGTGAGAGAAGGATACAATGAATTTCATCAATGATTTTGGAATCATGTATCATCTATAAACACGTCCGAGTCGGCGAGAGACAGGAAAAAATTGCAAAAAAAAAAAAAAAACTGCGGGTGCTGTGGCAATTGCTCTCTTTCATCTAGCGGCAACAAACGAAGTGCGGTTCTTTAATTGAGAACATTAATCATTAATGAATCTGAAGACCTTTCATCTAGCATCCAGTCACTGAACAGGAAAAAAATCGGTTTAAAACATTAATGAAGTCACTGACTTGTTGCCGTCGTAAAGCCTATTCTCACGTCTTATGTTTGATGTGTTTGATTAAATTAAATGTAGATGGACAATATGAATAGTGTTCGTAGCCGTAAGCAGCAAGTTTCACTTATTAATTCAATGTCATTTCTTAATCTCACTGGCCAAACTATTGAGAATCCGCCTTTTATATAGTTGTTGATGGTGAAATTTCGGCAAAGGGTTTACGTTGATTACGGACAAAAGAATGTACACCTTTCTGTAGGGATATTTACTATTCAAAAGGGTCCTCAGAAAACTACAAAAAAACATCTCTGAAAAAATAAAAATTGAACTGAGGTAGTTAAGAAGATGTTGATGCGTGGAAAAAGGGCCATATTTTATTAGGTGAATTAATGTTGAGTTTGGAGATTGACGTAAAAAAACGCATTACTATATGGTGTCCTGTTGGCATACGAGTGCAGTACAATTATGAAAACCATTTATTTAAGTTAATTACCAAAGAAAAAAAGGGTTCACATTACAACTATTCTACGGCAAGAAGCATTTCTAAGGAGGCGTTTGGTTCAAATTCCTCAATCACTATCACTTTGGGTATCATTAACCCTACTATGAGTATGGGTTTTGATGATTCCCCCCAACATGTTTGGTTTAATAATGGAATGGGTATCATTATAAGAATATTTGTTTGGTATACTGAAATGACTTTCAAGTAAATTTTAAAATTTTTATTTATGATATACATATTTTTTAGATTTCTTATTTTGTATATTTAAAAAAATTTAAAAAGATTTCTTCAATTTTAAATATAGTCATGCTCTAATTTGAGTTTTATGAAAATGATAATCTTAAAAAAAAGTCATTTTTATTATATTAACAGAAAGTATTATATATCTTTGATTTTCAATACAATTTTTTATAAAATTATTGAATGTAAAAAAAATTATTAAAAAGAATTTTTATAAAAAAATTATTAAAAAGAATTTTTGTAAAAAAATTTATAAAGTACTAATAAAAAATATTCAAAATCAAAAGGAGAGAGAGAGAGAGAGAGAGAGAGAGAGAGAGAGAGAGAGAGAGAGAGAGAGAGAGAGAGAGAGAATATTGAGAGTGGGTAACTCAAAAGATATATATTTTTTAATGGGTGTGTTTTTGCCCTTAATAATAAGGGTTAATGGTTTGATAGACTAATATTTTGGGAGGAATCATTAACACCCCAATTAATCACTATCATTCCCATTGAATGATAGTGATAGTTATTTAACAAACATCAACAATGGGTATCATTACTTGTGATACCCATTCCCCTCCTTGATTCCCTTAAACCAAACACCCCCTAAGTTGGTCGAGTTCTCGTACAATCGTGTGTACAGATCACATCAAATTTACTAGATTTCGTTTATTTGCGTAAGGATTTTTTTGTTTTTAATGAACATCATCGTCTCCGTAATTACGTTTGTTGGTGTTAATTAAACAGCAAGCTCCTAAGGGTTAGAACTCATATTTTTATGCGTTCTAATTGGTCTTAGATATCTCCTTTTGTTTCTGTGTTTGTTTTCCCGAAAGTCAAAATTGTCGAATTGAAATTTCCAAACGGCTTCCCAATCATTTGTGTGCAAATAATTAAAAAAAAAAAAATTCTGAATTCATCGACAACGAAAACACGACCTTGTCGTATATGGATGAATGTCTCAGTTACAAACTGGAATTAATTGGTCCATTTTTTTTCATTAAATTATCCTCAATTTGATTGTTGCGGTAGAAATCTCATGGCGCATCCTGATTCAGACAAATGACTGTCGAAAATGCATGTAAGTTTGCGTTGGACGGCAAAACGAAGAACCACATGATGAGCACTACTTACTTTTTTTTCTTGTTGTCTTTTTCCCCCGAAAAAAAAAGAAAAATGAAATTTCCTTTAGGGTTTAGCATTGATGCGCTAAAAACTTAATTCGA
The DNA here is from genome assembly GCA_024721245.1 of Mitragyna speciosa. Taxonomy (NCBI): domain Eukaryota; kingdom Viridiplantae; phylum Streptophyta; class Magnoliopsida; order Gentianales; family Rubiaceae; genus Mitragyna; species Mitragyna speciosa. The sequence goes on along the minus strand of CM045561.1, from coordinate 1,452,008 downwards.
GATTGCTCAAAATTGCAGGTAAAACAAGTTTCTGACTTTACAATTAACACCATACGATATTATCTGACATGTACATGTGCAATATTGCATCATTTGCTTTTTGTTTTTTAAGACAATTTTAATGGTTGAGATTTTGTAAATACCGGCCTCTATCACATTTATTAGTGCACTAACTGCATATTATTCAAACTAATTACGCACACGGCTTCAAAACTTTTGGAAAGCTTGACCAAATCTCGCTTATCAATGCCTTTAGTGAGTTACATTTACAATTTTTGCAACTAAAGAGTTGCAGATAAGAAAATGATCCCACCTTCCATAAAAAGGAAAAAACGGCTCACCTCAGTTGATAAAAATATGAGTCAAGTAACATTAAGATTCCACTCTTAGATCTTTTCTTTTGTCTTGGAAAATGCTTTTGAATGGGAAAAATATTCAATAAATTTTATACCATGTAATGTAACGTTATTTAAGTTAGAGAGTAGTTAGTAGATACGTGATCATGCATGTTCAACATGCTGTTGTCACGTATACATTCTCATCTGAGTATTATGGTTAATGCTATCAATACGCGTAATTAAGTATCTTGAAGGGAAGTTAGGTCAAAAGCTCATCCAAGATGACACTTCTTAGATGCTTAATAACCAGAGAAAAGTTAATTATCTTCGCCTACCTCTATAAATTGCAGTCCTCTTCCATTATCTGTCTTCAAAATCCAATTCTACCATCAACCCTCTTCCAAAATATCCAACCTTTTCCCTTCCCCCCCTCCCCCCCGGGGTTCTCTCCGTAGTCATACACACATAAGATGGATAAGAAACCATGCAACTCTCAAGATGCTGAAGTAAGGAAAGGACCATGGACAATGGAAGAAGATTTGATTCTGATTAACTACATAGCAAATCATGGTGAAGGTGTTTGGAACTCACTAGCACGATCTGCCGGTAACCTCTTTTATTTTTACATAGATATATGTATGCTTAAAATACAACCATTTCTTCCCTTAGATAAAGAAAACCCTAACAAGGGTCTGTTCTTTTTAAAGGTCTCAAGCGTACAGGGAAAAGTTGCCGCCTTCGTTGGCTGAATTATCTTCGACCTGATGTAAGGAGAGGAAATATTACACCTGAAGAGCAGCTTTTGATCATGGAGCTGCATGCTAAATGGGGAAACAGGTAAATCTTATGTTAGGGTTTGTCAGATGTATTGAATTCTTATGAAAAGAAAACGTTGATGTTTCTCCTCCAAGTTTTTTTATTGTCCTCACGTTCTATGGACTACAAGAGCCACAAACTTTATTTCCCCAAGGATTTGGGCTCTTGGTGGTTGTTCTCAAGCCCACAACAGTTTTTAGAATTAGATTTGGAGAGAGAAGCGGAAGACATAAAATCTTTGTTCCTTGCTTTCCTTTTTCCCAAAAATGGCTGCATAGAGAAAATCTTCAAATTATACAACTTGTGGCTATCAAAATTCCAAAAAGTTATTTTTAAAATTCAATTTGGACAATTTTCATGCATACACAAACACACGTATACTGATTTTAAGGCAGCCATGCTAAAACCTTAATTTGAGGAGTATTTCTGTAAATAAACACCGAGCTTCTTCAAGTTTTAATTGGTGTATATATATGTTTTGGGAAGAAATTCTAAGATAATCATGTTTAGAAATTTGATCATAACATCTGCTTTTTATTCAAATGATACCATTAAGGATCTAAAAAGATTCGTTAACGTACATCTCTTGCTTTTTTAAGACCATCTAACCTCTTTCATTTTACTAAGCATTGTAATATGATCGAAAAAAGTTAAAAAGGTAATAATACAAAGAAATGGAGGTCTCGTGGCTCCCTCTTGAATTTGCTTATTTGTAGAAATTTCTGGAGAAGACATTATGTAGAAATATGGGATGATAGTACTACGAGTTTGCTGAAATTAGCAAGAAAGTGAGTTTAAAGAAATTCTACCTCAGACAATAGCTGTCAACATAGAGGACGTAGTGAAATGCAAGCCAAAAAGATGGGACATTACAAATTTCTATTTTAAGATGAACCCTTTTCATTTGGTCACATGTTGCCCCTTCCTAGTAAAGTATCTACCGGAAAAAAAGCTCCTAGTTGCGTTGCTTGAAGAAGACAGCTACCTTATTGTTTTGGCTCTTCAAGACAAAAGGTCGATCCTTGATTTGATAGGTATTAGAATATTTGATTGTCTGGAGTCTCAACTCGCTTCTTCATAGCGGCCATATAGATATCGAATATGAAGTCAAAGCGTCATCTGAGTCGCGGCCTAGCAGGTGAGGTGAGTGAGGTTTTTGGCAATGACAAAATAGTTATACTACTAATCTGCAATTTCGTTCGCAATAGTGAGATTTTTATTGCTAGTTTTCGAGTAGTCTTTCGTGATCAGAAATGAGAAAATAAGGAAAGTTTACGTATTTCTAAAAGTATAGTGATATGCTTCATTTTTCATGCATATACTCTCATCTTTGTTTTTATTGGATAAAATTAATAAAATAACTCTGAATTATACTATCTTTAGTTTATATTTCATCTAAAATAACCTAATTATAAGAACTTTAGGCTTACATAGTCTAAAAAAAAATATGATTTTTTTAGCCTTTTCACGTAATAAATAATAAAAATAGGAGTATTTACACAAAGAATTGGAATATATAAATCATTAATTACCACTCTAAATGCGTAACTTTAGGAAGGATGCTTTTGTAACAATTTCAGTGCACTTTATTTAATATCAATCTAAAATGAGGATAAATTGATTGTCTAAAGAATTTCAAATTGTAGTGACCCTTTTTGTTTCGAAAAGGAGTTATTCTTAGTGAAAACTAAAACCCAATAGTGCTGGGGCTGGATGATGTTATACCTTGAGTTGCCTGGTGGTTGAACCATCGCAAAGATTTTCAGACGGGAAGAGTTCAACAGCAATGCATTTTCCGTTTTCAATTTGGATGCAGAGTCGTCAATGGCTGGTGGCATGCTTTTATTGAAGTTTTTGCATCTTTACTCTCCCCCCAACACTAGTTGAGTAGCTAGGCGTCAATGATGTGTTCAATGGTTGATCAGGTGTTCTTTTTTCAGAAGTTGGATTGATCACATCCAGTCATTCACGAATAGGAAAATCTTGAGAATCTAGGGAGTTAAATCTTGAAACCTTTCAACTTATATATAGTCTGCGGGGTTTGCCTTTAAGTAAAAACTAAAAATTCGATCGGTGAATGCATTTAAATTTGAACCACAGAACATGGAGAAGTTTGGTTTTAAACCACGGAACGTGTTATAAATGAAGTTATTATTCTGGTAGTGATCGCTAATTAACCAGACATTCAGCAAATAAGTTAGTTGGGGCCACATCCTATTCATGCATGGTAGAATTAAATTCCTTTATTTGAATTTCAGATTTAACTACGTGAAAATATTCTCTGTTAAGAGTATAAGATGAATAACTTTTAACAAAACACTCCGATTTATTTATTTATGTACAATCACCATGATGCATGCAACCCATGCTGCACAGTCGAGGAGTTTATCTTCTCGGTTTGAGCCTTACCCTTCGATTAAGCCTCTTACCTGTACAGAACAAATATGGAACTTACGGACGATATTAGTGATTTCTTTTAATAATTTTCTTCGAGATGCAAGATTCTATGGTGTGTACGTTTTCTGTTTGACTAGCATGCGTTTTCTTATGTGGCGAAGGTGGTCAAAAATTGCAAAGCATCTGCCGGGGAGGACAGATAATGAAATTAAAAATTATTGGAGGACTAGAATTCAAAAGCAAATCAAGCAAGCTGAAACTTTCACTGGACAAAGCTCTCAGCATAATGCTCGAGCAAGCACAAGTCAGATGTCCACTACTGTAGATCATGCTGTGGAAACCTACTCCCCACCCTCCTATTCTGGAAATATGGAGAATTTTCAAGGCCCTTTCCCCACTGAATCAAGTGAGAACCTTTGGAGCATGGAGGATCTCTGGTCAATGCAATTACTTAACGGGGACTAAATATAATCTTTTTAAATATTGCTTCCACCGCATGCCCTAATATGAATGATTCGCTACTACTGTAGTATAGTTGTTGAAGCTTTCTTCCAAGGTTAGTATAATCCCTATATATGCTGGTGACTATTTGAATCTTGACTGTAATATGATTATGAACTTATGATCGGTTTATAACGAAATCAATTAATGAGAGTATTTCTTATCTTGTGAATTAATGTGATATATATTTATTCCTTCCAAGCTGCTACTATCTTTTTAATTTTTATTTTGTTAATTAAAGGGAAAGAAGAAAGGGGGAGGGGAAGGGTGATCGGGGGAGCTGCAACTGAGATTAAGCTATTGTTTGATTTCTTATGATCTCCATACATCTTTATTTCTCGTTATTACAACATGAATTTTGTTAATTTATGTTGGGAGCCAGTTTCTTCAATAGCACGACAAGTCCACATACGTATGTATGCAGAGAATCCATGCATGTTGTAAAGAATATATATATCTTTAACATGAAACCACGCGTAGATACTGAAGACCGAAGAGTATAACTAATCACAAGTCCCAAGTCATGATCAGACAATTACCGAACTCAAGTCACAGGAAATCGAAACGTGGAAAGGAAGTACAGCTGGTTTTTGGCAAATTCAATCTTTGCTTTCTCTATTTAGCTGCGATTGGGCATGGCTTTGCATACAGAAGTTGGACGTGAACCTAACTATTGAGTGCCAATGAGGAAGTCTTCACATGGTTCCTGTAGTTGCTCTTACCCTTTTCAACATATCTTTCTAGTTTTTTTGCAAGCCATTGTTGAGTATTTATTATGATTATATGGTTACATTTACAATGCATTACTCCGATGATATTTGTTAGCAAGAGTTTTCGTTATACGTTTTCTTCTTCAAAAGAGGAGTGGAATAATTTTATCAGCTATTATGGCAGATTATCCATATGAGACCACTTAGTTTAAAATGAGGACGCGAGGGGAGAAACTTTCGGTTTATGTGGGGAAAAAAAGGAAAGAAATTTAAGACTAGAGAGCGCTTATACACCCCACCCCCCCCCCCCCCCCCCCCCCCCCCCCAAAAAAAAAAATTTACATGCACGCAGATATGTCGAGGAGACAATTTACTCCTTGAACCGACACAAGTGACAAAATTAAAAATTTTAGCCTAGAGATTATGCAATTAATTTCTGAGAAGACCCAAGAAAATGTAGATTACTTCCTTCAAGTCTTGGGGTGAGAGAGATGGAGATATGGAGTCGGTGGTAGTATTTGATAAGTAGACACGGAATCGCAAAGAATGTAGCAATAATGCTAGATTTTGTTTTTCGATTTAAAAGGGACTCTAAGTTGTATTAAAAAAAAAAAAGAGAAGAAAGATTTTTTGGTGTAAAAATATTAAAGAATGCATCAATTCTTGAATCCTTTTTTTTTTGCCGATTTAAGGAAGACCTCTAAATCATCCAAAGAAAAAAGTAAACAGAGAAAAGTTTGGGAGTCCAAATAAAATCTCTCTCCACCGGCTGAGCTTTAGAAAGAAGTTCTATTATTAACTGCAAAAGGAATTTAGGTGTGGGCTTTCATTGTGCTCGAATCTATACGAAAGAAACAGCGTTAAATTCGGGCCGCTTGTTTTGTGTCACGTGTTTTAAGTGAGAAAATCTTGAGATATAACTGCCACGTGAAATGTAAATATAAATCACATGGCGGGTCGGCAATGGGCTCATGGTGCAGAGCTACCGTGGCTATCAAGTGCTTATCCAATGCCAGCACAGAGACCGCCCGTGCGCTGTCCAATACTTCCTGGGGCCTTTAATGGGTCCACTCAGATGGAAAATTCTTAAATGACCTGATTTACGGCTTTACTTATAAAATTTGTGATTTAAAAAAAATTACATAAATATATTTATATCATTTTATATTATTTTTTTATATCAACATATATCACTTTGTACTTTTTTAAATTACAAGATTTACAAGTGAGGTCGTGGACCCGATCCACTCAAGAATCTCCCCACTAAAATCTTGTTTATCATTCCAATATTATGTTGAATAAGGTTTCATTATTTATTGGCATTTAGCTGTTGTTCACTAAAGAAAAAAAAAGTGCAACGTTATTATCCGGAATATCAATGCGTTTAATGGGGTTGTGAATATGAATAGGAATAATTGATGCATTTGCTTATCCGATAAATTAAAAAGATTGCAATTCCTATTATGCTCTAAAATATATATATATATATTTGATAAAATATAGCCCAAAAGGAAAACGTATCTCGTGCTTTACATTAAAACGCGGATGAAAAATGGCCACATATTCAACGCTCGTGGCTTCTTGATTTGTTTCTTGGCTTGTGCAACCATTGAGGACCAAAATTACATCGACAAAAGGATGATGTCTATGTGTGATATGGATGACTGTGATGGTGTTGGTCTGGTTAAGGGAATGGCAACTATTACAAGGTTTTCTTTGTCAATCATTCTGATGGGTCGTGGAAAGGTTTATCGACTTATAGATTTGTCCGCATAAAAAAAAAAAAAAAAAGTGGATTGCACAAATGAAAGTGCTCACAATCAACTAAGTAAGAGGAGAAATTAGGTCGGAAATGGAGAAATCACGCACAACCAATGCCATTAATAAAAGTGTGGCTGAAACGATTAAAGTGAACCTTTATTGTATTAAAACCCAAAACAAACTCTAACAAAAAAGAAGATAATTACCACCATTAATGGATGATACGATTGTTCTTTTTCTTTACCGAACCAATTAATGTGGAAGGGAGTACTTTTTATTTTTTCGGACAAAAATATATGAAATCAACAATGCCATGTACTCATGTTGAAGGGAGAAACATCTAAGGAATTGATTTGGAAGCCTTTTCTTTTTGGGCAAAAAGATACAAGAAAATCTATTGCGAATCTGTCGGAACTACTTTTCCTAACTAGTGAAAACAATCGTAATATGTTAGTAAAATAATTCAAAAAACTGCTCTAATTATGCTTTTTAAAACTCTGAAATATATGTGTACTTTTCAATTAAAAAAATATGAAACATGTAATTAACTTTTCTTATAGACAAAATTTTAAAATTCCCATTACGATAAATATTATATATTTTATAAATTGCGTACAAAATGATCAAAGACTAGAAGGTCCTTGGCCAACTACGACCTTACCGCAAAAATAGAGGGGTACGGTACCTAAATTTTTTCTTTTAATTTACTGAACTGGGATAACAGAGAAGTAAAATATGGAAAATAAAATTGGGCTTCTTTGCAGGGCTTTACAACAGCCGTAGCTTTCAGTGTTTGAGCCGTAGCTTCAAGTTGTTGACTTGTAGGCTGGTGGCACCAGTCCAGTGTTGTTGGCCCAAGACTGAATTCCATGTTTCTGCCACTAAGCAGTAAGGGCTGTACCATGTTCAATGGAACCTTTAACTGTTGCTTCGATCTTCTAACGCCGGTTCGGACACTGAAAGTGAGAAAATGACTGTGAAAGAAAATTAATGAAGAAATGTCTGCTTTACTAAAGGAGGACTATTCAGCAAACTTGCCTAATTTGTCTACTTTCAGTTTTTTTGGTCAATTAATCACTTGATCATGCTGTGTAAAGTGGGTAAATTGGAAATGCAAGAGAATGGATAAATTGCTAATGCAAAAGCAATAGAAAAATATTCAGGAAAAAGTAAAATTTTTTGAAGTATTTAATATATTGTATTACTTTTTCTTAACTCTAGATCCCAAGCGGGTGGGTGGATGGGCTGAAGATACCCTAGGAATGAGGATGACATTGAGCTTATACAAGATGGGCCTCCATACCCAAAATGAAAAAGTGCAAACCCAATGCCCTGACTATCATCATGTCCAATCCTGAATATCGTTCCTCCCGTATGGGCTGGGCATCAAAAGGAATGAACATCTAGCAAAAACAACGAATCTAGATTCGCCATCGACAAAAACGTTTTCATGATCCATACCATTCTCTTGATAAAACTTATCACACAACGAAACTCTAAGCGCCAGCACATGAATCTCATTGTCAAAAGCAAAGCAAGCCCAATTTATCATAATAATTAAAAAAAAAAAAGAAATAGCCACGTGCCACAACAAGGGGAACCAACCAAAACAAAAAGAAATGAAATAAAAGGACGAAAAATACAATCTTAGTGGGCCCAGATGTAGGATCCAATTAAAGCCCAAGGGTCCTCATTTTTTATATTATCATCCACTCCCGCCGCACATTTACGGGTTTATATTATCTGCTCTTCATTTATCTTGGTTTGCAAAACGGATGGATAAGAATTTTGCGCTAGTAGTTAGTATACAAGGATCCCAAAAAACGACAGTGGATCCGTTATCCAAGGGTACAATCGTAAAACGACATGATAATTGTATTCATGTGTTCAGGGCTGATTAAAAACAAAAAAAATCCTAAAAACAATTATGGGTTTATCAATATGGAAATTGTCATATATAGTAATACTAATCTAGCGTTTATTATTGTATGAGTAATATATAATTGTCATTGTAATCTGAAAAAATTTATAACGAATTTTGGCCAACAACATTTTCCTTGATCGATTACTAGAGATTGAAAGATCGATCGTAACCTTTTTACTCATGAGCCAACCACGAGATAAGGGTTATTGCATTATGACCGTACCACAAAGCTCGAGCTTGTGGGATAAATTAATTTAAGGCCTCCATGTGTTGCATTCCAATTCCCCAAGGAGTGCAAAGAAAACAAAAGGGTACCAAAATACAAGAACAGACTCTCCTCTCGTCATTCTTCAAGTCCATACTCCTCCTCTAGAGAGAGAGAGAGAGAGAGAGAGAGAGGTGATCGAGTGTGGGGCTGGATTTGTGGTGGTGGGAGTTGGACTTTGCTTCCTCTTTTTTTCCCCCTTTAATTTGTTTTTTTTGGGTGGAGTAATAAAATGGGAAGGGCGTTTGTGTATGTGATATTGGGAGGGGGAGTGGCAGCTGGGTATGCAGCTCAGGAATTTGTGAAGAGAGGTGTTTCTCATGGGGAACTCTGCATCATTTCTGAAGAGCCTGTATATAATTCTTACCATCTCTCTTCATTTTTTTCTTTTAATTGGTACTACTTGTTTTCCAATGTGGTAGCAGTACTACTAAGTTTTCTACTGTAGTGAAGGTATTTGTTTACTTTTCGGACCTGTCTCGTTAGAAATACGTCTCAATAAACAATCCGGAAGTCCCATTTAAGGAATTGGATTCTGCTATTAATGCTTATGGTAGGTTATTGATTAGGGAATTTGGGTGTTTTCTTTTTTCTCGGTTTAAATAGTTGTTTTTCTCGAATAACTGTATTTCTTGTTTAGAATCAGTTTTCTTGCTCGTTTTCTGTTTGAATTTTTCCTTTTTCCCTAGTCAAATTAGTGAACAAAGTTTGACGTTACTCGAAAGTGTTATGTTTTTAGTGCATAATAACTACCAAATAATGTATAGTTTTTGATGAATGAGGTCCAAGTGGGAATTCTTTTGTGTTTTAACAAACAGAAAGACCGAAAAACAAATGCACTTGATTGAGCAGGATCAGTGAATAAGGAGTTCTTCTCACTCACAATATTATGATAGGAGCATTCAGTGTAATCAAGCAAAATCTCGAAAAAGTTTGAAGATCTCAAGTCTTGTGGTTATACCTACATGTTTTCGTAGAATTTCATTTCATTGAAATATATCAAAAATAAAAGCTGCTGAACAAAATTTTATGGAGTCTAAAGCATTTGTTTCCTGAAATGTTGCAATAAAGCTGGTAAGATAGGGCTTAGCTGTATTGCTTCATTATTTAATCATCTTTCCTCGATACATAACTCCCTGTGAAAGGCCTATTTACTTTCATCTCTGCTTGTTATAAAATTTTGCTGATTCTTTGCAGGTTGCACCCTATGAAAGGCCTGCTTTGAGCAAAGGTTTCCTACTTCCAGAAGGTATCTTTGTTCTCTTCATTCCTGGCTTGACTTTTGAGAGTTCTTCGTAGCATTATGTGGCAATGCTTTCTAAACCTAAGGGGAAGATATTGTGCTTGATTGGGACTATAATATTCTACGGCTTCAATATATTCTTTGGATGCTAAAAAGGATGGAGGGATAGATCTCGATTTTGACTCAAGTAACTCAGAAACCTATTTTCATTGACTTCATATGTCAAATTTGCCAAGTTGTGCAATTGTCGAGGTTATTTCTATTTTTCTTATCCCAGAAGAAGACAAGGCACCCCCCGGGGGGGGGGGGGGGGGAGGTTATGGGGATCTGGGGACGGGAAGCAACTGTGGGCTTAATGATTATGAGGGGTAACTCATCGACACATTGTGATCTCTCTTGTTTTTGGGTCATCATAGGTGATCACAACTTCAAAATAAGATGTGAAATCTTTAACCTTCAAGAATTTGGAAAATGGTCATAGATTGTCTATTGAAATCTACGACTGGTCACTTGATAATCGGTTTTAGTTGTCTAGATAGTTTAAAGTAACACTCTTAATTCCATATTTTGTTGTGCAACATATGAATTTATTAAAGCTTTGGTCCCATTTGATTAACAGTTTACAACTGATATTCTTTGCTTATTTTCTAAATATTCAGAATTGAACCTTTATCTTTCAAATGCTTGCAGCTCCTGCACGACTCCCTTCATTTCACTGTTGTGTTGGATCCAATGAGGAAAGATTACCTCCAAAATGGTATAAGGAGCATGGTAACTTGTTCCTGCTCTTCTTTTTTGTAATTCATTTTCTATGTCGTTTGCTGAATCCATTTGGTGATACTAAATTTTATGCCAAATGCTGTATGCTTGAAAAAGCATGTACTTTGGTGACTCGATTTCTAATTTTATACGAGATATATATAATTCCTTAGATGGAAACAGAATTTGTCTGCTAAGAAGGCTGGATAATTAAATATCATTGATACAGATTTGGGTAATGATGCTTTTATATGTTATCCTGTTTTAGGTATTGAGTTGATTCTTGGAACTCGAGTTAAGTCTGCAGATGTGAGGCGGAAGACACTGTTGACCGTGACTGGAGAGACAATAAGCTATAAAATTCTTATTGCTGCAACAGGTGCTAGGGTACGGAGTCTAAATCTCGAGTTCTCCTATTTACTTGTGCTTCATGTAGGCACTTTATCTAAATGTTGACAAAAGAAACTACTCAAGGGAATAACTGTTTCTCAATGGCGTTCAAACAAAATATTCTTTCGTCTAAAATTTCCCATGTGACAGGAAATGCGGATATATGTACTTTCTCTGTGTGTGGTGTTCTTCTTTTGATAAGTAAAACGAGCAGTTCTGAAATGCTTAAACAAGCATGAGACTCGCTCTTTAACTAGTGCTGTTTACATATGAAAACTTGTACTGCAGGTTCATGTGTATTTATTTTGTTTCAAATATTTTTCTGAAACATGAAAGGGATCTTTCGACTATGTAATGTGTTACATGCTGTCTTAATAGCCTGTCTATCTACTGATGAATTTCCAATTCCTGCTTATTAATTTTTTGTCATAAGCATAAAAAAGCGAAATATTGTAACTCCGCAGTCAAAAGTCATAGCATAACGAAATTGATTAATATGCATGGAGAGTAAAAGAAAAATATTTGGGGTATGTGTGGATTCCACTGATAAAGAGATATTGTATGCAATTTCCATCTATGACGGAAACCATTTGCATTTTTTTAATGTAGGCCTTGAAGCTTGAAGAGTTTGGAGTGACTGGATCAGATGCCGAAAATGTTTGTTATTTAAGGGATTTGGCTGATGCAACAGGGCTTGTAAGTGTTATGCAATCTTGTAAGGATGGGAATGCTGTCGTCATTGGTGGGGGTTATATAGGAATGGAATGTGCTGCTTCTTTGGTGATAAACAAAATAAATGTTACCATGGTCTTCCCTGAGGCTCATTGTAGTAAGCCTTTCTGTTTAACTAAAGACCACTTTTTTTTTTTTGATCTTTCATTTTCATGTTTTTGTTTTTCTTCAGTATACTGCTAATCAGGGTTAATTTTTTCATTTGGTTGAAAAGATTATGAATCCAATTTTTAATTCTTAAATTGTTTAATCATTTTGGTGTAGTGGGCCGGTTATTTACGCCAAAGATTGCAAGTTACTATGAAGAATTTTACAAGTCTAAAGGAGTGAAGTTTATCAAAGGAACTGTCTTGACTTCATTTGATTTAAACTCTGATGGGAAGGTAATATTTGATTGCTGTGATAGCTCAAAATGTGCAACATTAGATATCTTTTAGGCTTTTTTTTTTTTTTTTTTTTTTTTTTGTAAATATAAAACATGAACCTATGTACGGTTACTGAAGTGCTTTTTGTTTTATTTGACCCCAAGAAACCGGAAAGATATGTACGTTGTGCTGAAAATTATTTCTTTGAAAGCTCAAGGAATGACTTCATTATTATCCTAGTCGTCTCCTTATGAAAGATGGGTTATTACTCTCTATGATTTCTGCACTTTGATGCTGTGACCATCTTTCCTCAACCGTATTGTTGATGAAGGCTTGATATTCAACTTTTGATTCAGGTTACTGCAGTTAATCTCAGAGATGGCAGTAAGCTTCCTGCTGACATGGTTGTGATTGGTATTGGGATCCGTGCAAACACAAGCCTGTTTGAAGGCCAACTAACTCTGGAGAAAGGTGGGATTAAGGTGAATGGAAAGATGCAATCAAGCAACACTTCTGTCTATGCAGTTGGGGATGTTGCCGCTTTTCCAGTCAAGTTATTTGGTGAAACACGCAGACTAGAGCATGTAGATTCTGCGAGAAAGTCAGCAAGGCATGCTGTTGCTGCTATCATGGACCCAGAAAAGACCAGCGAATTTGACTACCTGCCATTCTTCTACTCCCGCGTCTTCACATTTTCTTGGCAGTTTTATGGCGACAACGCAGGGGAAGTAGTTCATTTTGGGGATTTCTCAGCAAAGACTTTTGGGGCTTATTGGATAAATAAGGGTAATCTTGTTGGATCTTTTCTAGAGGGTGGAACCAAAGACGAGTACGAGGCTATAGCAAAGGCCACTAGGCTTAAACCAGTAATTGAAGACCTGGGTGAGCTTGAGAGGCAAGGATTAGGATTTGCGTTGACAGCGAGTCAGAAACTGTCGTCATTACAACCTCTTGATGCTGGCAGTTCTAATCTTGCAATCGAGAAACCATTATACGCATGGCATGCAACAGCAGGTGTGATTGTGGCTGCATCCGTAGCAGCCTTTGCATACTGGTATGGTAGGAGGCGTCGAAGATGGTGAGAAAATTGTGTTGGCCGCAGTGCGATTCCTCTAAGATTTTTTGTACTGATATTTATAGTGCATATGTGCCCATGTTGTACCATTTTTAGGGGCTTGAACAGTGGAAATGCTGCATCTCATATAATCTGTTCACAAATAGAAAATGGCCGACATACTCTTTCTAGTTAAATGCTGAATTTGAGAGTTCCTCTCTAGCTTGGTTCTTGATTCTTGTTGAAGATGTGCATTTTTTCTTTTAATTCAGGCTGGAAAATGGTTTTCTTACAAGTTATAATACTCAAAATCACAATCTTCCTTCTTTTCACAGTCGAGGAAGATAGGAAAAGCAGGTCCAAATTACTGAAAAGAGATCTGTGTTTAACTTTAATCATCTTCAACGGTCTCTACTCCCATGAAGTGAGCGGACAAGGAATACTAGCAGCAGTATGATTAAGACGATGACTTTCTCTGTCAATCAGTAAAACAAACTTCCTTAAAGATGCAGCGTCCCACAGGAATTTTGGAGGATCTGAACTCTTCATTTGAAAAATTTACCGGACTTGAGGTTACAAAGGCTGGTTGGTAAGATCAAAGTCTGGTATTTTCTCTTTTTTTTCTCCAGACGCCATCGACACCAGCTGGGCATTTGGTCTAGTGGTATGATTCTCGCTTTGGGTGCGAGAGGTCTCGAGTTCGATTCTCGGAATGCCCCTTAGATCCATTTTTCTAAGGGATCATTAAGTGTTCTAGATATATAATTTGCGGCCCATTGGACATTAAGTTTTTGGACAGTAAAGGTTTGAGGCCCAGTTGGCTTATCAGTTACATTTTCGACAAAGGGGCCAATCAGGAGGCGCTCTCTCAAGTCTTATCCTATCTTCATTTTCTTCTTCTGCTGTCTACAGCTCGCTGTTCTCTCTCTCTCTCTCTCTCTCTCTCTGAAAAGAGATATGGCTTCCACTTTATCATCCACACTCTCAATCCCCAATTCCAAGCCCTCCACCGCGGCTTACCCCACCCCACTTAAGCACCAATTCTTATTATCTTTTCCTCTGCGCCCGCGCACCCATAATCCACTCCTTTACCACCGCCCCAAATTTGTCCGCCCTGTTGGTGCCGTCGATGCTCCGGAGAAAGTCGTACAACTCGGTGACGAAATTTCCAATCTAACCCTAGCCGATGCCCAAAAGCTCGTCGAGTACCTCGAGGACAAGTTGGGAGTCTCAGCAGCATCATTCGCCCCCGTGGCCGTTGCGGCCCCTGTCGACGGAGCTGCCGGTGGAGGAGGAGCAGCGGCGGTGGTGGAGGAGAAGACGGAATTCGACGTGGTCATCGAGGACGTGCCTAGCAATGCCAGAATTGCAACGATCAAAGCCGTTAGGGCTTTGACGAATTTGGCATTGAAGGAGGCCAAGGAGTTGATTGAAGGCTTGCCGAAGAAGTTTAAAGAAGGAATTTCGAAGGAGGAGGCTGAAGATGCCAAGAAGCAGCTTGAAGAAGCTGGTGCCAAAGTTGCCATTGTTTAAATATCTTTAATTCTACTTAATTTAGTCTTCTCTGGTAAAAATTTGGTCCCTTTTTTTTTTAATTGGAGGTGAAAATGGCTGTTTAATTTGGTTGAAATGTTTTTGTAAGATGCATTCAGCTGTTAGTTGATTTTCCTTTTAGATATCTTAGTTGCATCATATGCTAGTTTCTGGATGATTTTCTTTCTTTTTTTTTTTTTCCATGTTGGTTTTCACTGGATTATGGTACTGGTGTAGCAAATATATAATATGCTAGTAATTAACTGATGCTGTACAGTGTCCATCTTGGTTGGTTTTAGGCTGGTTTACCATGAACAGGAAATAATTTGCTTGAATGAGGTTCTAAAGTCCTCAAGGATTGAGAAAGGAATTATTAGCATCAGCAATTAAGCAAGAGGGGATAAATAAGCATTAGCAGAAAGTTCAGGCACGAGTGGATATGTATAGTTTGTGGTTCCGGAATTCTTAGGCGGAATAGTTATCAAGTTTCCTCTTTTTTTTTTTTTTTAGGTCAGAATCAAGTTTCCTGTTATTATTGTCTTGTATTTGCTCTGGGAAAGATGTGAGAGGAGTTTGTGGAGTCTATTAGCAAGTCTTATAGATTTTCTCTTTTGGGCCAATGACCCGTTGGTTAAGTTAGTTCTTGTTAATTTTGCTAATTTTGCTTTTAGTGGGGCAGTCTACTGAGATTAGGAATGCCATCTTTTTAACAGGGTTGGCTCATGGTGGTTTGTCCTTGATCTTTTATAAAACAATATCAGAATAAATAAGTAAAAAGCAAAGTTCTTTTTTCAAGCAATTATAACCTCCGGAACCTTGATTGCTTCTCGAAGCAATGCAAAGCAAGTAAACAAAGAATTCCTTATGGAACATATCCAATTTGGACCATGAATGAAGTGACTTATTTTAATAGCCCTTAATGTTCCATCAATGTAATCACTTTCCATTTTCTTCCCAAGCTAACTGAGCATTCATTATAATCTAATACAGTATCTGGTTCTGGATTGGCCCCAAGCTAACATGGTACTACAAGTCAAGTAGATGTTTTCTTTGCTGTGTATCAATTTAGTATGAATTATGTAGTACTGGTTAAATTCTTGATACATTCTTTACTTTTATCGAAAATTAGACTGTTCGTACAATAATAAGACTACAATGAAGCTCACATCTAACTCTAAGCAGGCTCCATTTAATCTTTAGGTTAAATGTATCTTATTCACATACTTAACCAACTCATATTTAAGATTTACTGGATTCAATACAAGATGCAGATGATCGCTTGATCCATTAGCAGTGTGGGTCATATGCATTTGTGAAACGCTTAATATCTTAATAGATGAAGCTTGGTGGGCCATTCAATTCTCAAATTTATTCATTAAATAATGTTCTATATTTTTAACGTTATTGTCAGAGTACTTATTTTCTTGTCAGAGTAATTATTTTGCAAATGGTAAAATTACCCACAAGTGATCAACCACTCCCTCCACACTAAGTTTATCTTATATCGTTTCCGATTCCTATGTCCCCTACTTTCTAGTTTCCTAAGCTATGTGGCCTTTGTTCATCTCTCCTTCTGTAGCCTCTCGTCCCCCGCTTCTACGATCCCACTGATGTTTCTACATCGGTGCTTCTCCATCATCCCCTTCCAATTAGTTGCAACTTTCCTTTCCTGCCCCACGAAATCTCTTTCCGAATGGTTGATCATGCTCGGTGGTTTTAATTTAGAATTATTTTGATGCTTCTTGTACCCAATTGTTTTAATGATTGTTGTGTTTTGTTGAACTATATGTTATGTAAAATTGAATTAAGTGAGATTAAAAAAATTTAAAGTTTAGTTTTTTATTTTTTCAGAGAAATTATTTAACTTAATTGACAAACGTTAAAATGCTTAGATTGCTATTCTGATACCATAAAATAATAATTTTCCTATCAATGGACTATGAAAAACACATTACTAGAGATTAGGAAGTTCATTTGTGTATTAGTTGTAAAATTGTTTAATTCAATGGGTAGGTGTTAAGTATATTTAGAGTTTACATTGCTTTGTGGTGCCATAAAAACCAATCTTTGAATATATGTTTTTTTGGGTATTTTTTAAAAAATATTACCTTAGTTGTTTTTA
This sequence comes from Mitragyna speciosa, assembly GCA_024721245.1. Classification (NCBI taxonomy): domain Eukaryota; kingdom Viridiplantae; phylum Streptophyta; class Magnoliopsida; order Gentianales; family Rubiaceae; genus Mitragyna; species Mitragyna speciosa. The sequence goes on along the minus strand of CM045561.1, from coordinate 1,435,098 downwards.
AGATTTTTTTTCGACAAATACGTATATAAGATGACATGAGTTAAGTTTTATCCACCTAAGGATAAGATTGTCATTTCAATAAATAATGCTCTAGTTAGAAAATAATTACTCTGGCAATAATGCCTGCCATCCTCAAATCTCACTTGCACAGTGGAGCGTTCTATAATTCTGTAGTCTTTTTATTTTACATGCTAAATATTTCTATAAGAGAATATATAACAGTAAAATTTTATTTAAAAAAAAAAGGTCAAATATGTTGTGCGAATTTAGTGGCCTTTTAGACAGCTTGAATGGGAAAGCATCCAATTCCTCATCCCACGAGAGAGCACAATGTCCTTTACTGCTATTTCTTACCATGTATCTTTAGTACTAGTAAAATACCCAGACCAGTATATTTAATCTGGTGTGGCAGTAGAGTACTACCGTGACTCTTATTCCTCTACTGTCAAGTCTCATCACCATTCATTCACTGCCGCGGCATCCTCAAATCAAATACATTAATATATTTTCCTTTTATTCCCTTTTAGGGATATTTTTCAAGGTTTTGAGGGGGTAAAGAAGAGGAAATTTTGAGCAGAGAACAGAGTAGGTAAAACCTGAAGACTCTCATTCTTGGTTTTCCAGTATTGCAAAAACGATATTAGTAGACGAAAATTACATGCAAAGAGCAAACCCTAATCAGGTATTTTATCCTCCCGTCCCTCAAACTTATTACTTACCCTCGCCCCCTAGTTTTATTTATTATTTTAGTTGCTTCCCACCTTTTATTTTTGTTAATTAATTTCCTAAGTCCTCTTCGATGTATGTATCCGTGTGTATTTATTACTAGCAACTACGTTTTTTTTTTATTTAGATGGGGGGTTTTCAAGACCTTTGACTTAACTGATTTTTAGAGCCAAAACCCTAATACAAAATTTGTTCGAGTTTTATTTATATTGAGATCTTAAGGTAATTTTAATTACTAACCTGTTTTAATCTCTGGAGATATTAGAACTGACGGTTCCGTACATGGCAACACCCGAAGAAACTTCAAGACTCAGAACCTTAGCCGACGCTGTTAGCGAAACGGGCCTGTCTGCAACATTCAGTTCTGCTACTGGGCGGGTTCTGTTTTCTGACGCCGTTGGAATCCGTGGCGGCTTCGATGTAAATAAAGTGAGTGAGGAGGAAGAGGGGGAGGAGGAAGAGGGCAGTGCTGTGGTGGAGACGAGGATGATGTTGGGCCCTGATGGGCTTGGCCTAATTGAGAAGGTTGGGGATGTTGGTCCCAAAAATGGTTGTGGCGAGAGCGAGTTCAAGGGGAATGAGGTTGCCCTTGGCTGCCAGGATGGGAAAATTAGGGAAAGGAATGGTATTATTGAGGATTTAAATGTTGTTGATAATGGAGAAAATATTATGATGGATATGGATGGAGAGAAAGGTGGCATTTATGATGCTGAATCTATAGAGGGACATGGCTATTCCGTCGGTGACCTTGTTTGGGGGAAAATCAAGTGTCATCCATGGTGGCCTGGGCAAATATATGATTCTAAAGATGCTTCAGATTTTGCACATAAGTTTAATCAGACGGGTCGTCTCCTTGTCGCATACTTTGGGGATGGTTCTTTTGCTTGGTGTCTGCCATCGCAGTTGATACCGTTCGCTGAGCATTTTGAAGGTATGTCTAAGCAAAGCAGTTCCAAGAGTTTTGTAAATGCTGTTCAAGAGGCTGTGGACGAAATTGGTAGACTTGTGGAATTCGAAATGACTTGTAAATGTGTACCGGAAGAGAACAGGAGCGGGCTTGATAGCCCCCTGGCAGCAAATGCAGGGATTAAGGCAGGAGTCCTGCTGCCGGACGGGGGTATTGGTAAACTTTTATCCTTTAGGTATGACTCGGCTGAATTGCTCGCAACTGTTCAAAATATTGCAACCTCTGTTTCTTTTGCCAGTGCACTTGAACTTGCAATCTTGAAGAGTTGGCTGTCTGCCTTTTATCGTGTTAGAGGTGGTTACTCGTTGCCTGTTTATCATGAAGGCCTGCAAATTGAAGGCCTTGATAGGAATGGGGTTACGTATAGAAATGTTCTTAGTTTTCCCATTGCGGTTCCCATCCAGGGGCCACTTGAAGAAGACTGGTCTTTAGCATTGGCAGGCCCTGGAAATGGCCCAGCACCTTCTGACGATCAGATTTATAATAGGAGGAAGCAGAAGAGTGTTGCTGAAATTATGGCTGAGGTTACAGATAGAAAGTCCAAGAATAGGAAAAGAAGTGTTACCCCAGAGGGAACAAATTCTAGCAATTCTAAAAAACAAAAGGGTAAGGTTGATGATGAAGCTGGAAATCAAGGTGGTAGCATTCAAGCTTTTGGAACGGCGAGGAAGAGAGGTAGAAAGAAGATTAATGAGATCCCTAATGCAGAGAACGGTCATGTTCAACCTGAGGAGGAAATCCATAAAAAGTCTCTCTCAACCAAACCGAACAAGGATGAAGCAGAAACTGCTGTGGCTGATGGTAAGGATGGTGAAGGCACAAAAAGGACTGAAGAGATTTCATCTCCAAGGGAAAGAAAGAAGAGCAAGTACTTGTCCCCTCCGTACACAAATTCTCGGTTCAGGTCCAGGAATGCAATTTTGAAGAAAGTGTCACAAAAAGAATCAGAGAAAATTTGCAAGATTGCTGAGATGGGTGAGTGCATGACTAAGGCTGCTGGAATCCTTCTTGAATCGCCCTCTGTGGTGAACTGCAATGGTCAGACACTGGAGAAAACAGTGCCTGAAGATGGACAACTTGAAGCCTCTGCTGATTTAATTCCTCCAAAAGGTAAGCAAGGTCAGGAGAAGGTTGTTGACAGCACACATGTCAATGCACCAGTGAAGCAGGTGCTAGCAGAAGTTGTATCCATTGCTGTTAATCCTTTGCACTCTTGGGATGAGAGATTCCTTGATTTGATCAGGGAATTCATCTTTGCACTTAGGAGCTCTGTCTGTAATCGATCAAACCATGCTCCTAAAAGGCTGCCTGGTAGGAAGAGAAAATCATTAGGCCCTGAACAGGTAGCACCTGAGGTTGAGTCTCCTAGGACCATTGGCAAAAAGAGTGCCCGAGATAAATGTGATAAACCCAAACCAAAGAAGACTGCCAAAGATTCTGGGATGAAATCTAATGATATACAAGTCGACAGAAAAGCTTCCCCTGCATCTCTAGTTGTGACGTTTGCTCCTGGATTTTCCTTGCCATCAAAGGATGATATCATCAGAACATTTAGCAAATTTGGGGTTTTAAATGAAAAGGAAACAGTTGTGTTGCCCGAAGCTGCTAGTGTTCAGATTGTCTATTCGAGTCCTTCTGGTGCAGAAGAAGCCTTGAGAGCATCACTAAGGCAGAGTCCTTTTGGCTCTCCCAGTGTTAATTACAAGCTTTGCTATTCCTCAGCTGCTTCAGTGGCGGAGCCCAGTCATAATACTTCCTCGCCATACGTACGTACTCTTGATAAACCAGTTGCTTCATGGTCAGCGGCTGATGAGAAATCTCAGGTCAGCTCCATCAGACGGAAACTGGAGATCATGACATCCATGCTGGGAAAATGTGATGGTAAAATATCAACTGAGGAGGTGTCGAAATTGGATGGCGAGATAAAGACGCTGTTTGAGAAGGTGAGGAGGATGGCTGAGACTGCCTCCCGTTAGACGTCAGGGATGATAATAAACTTAGTTTTCGAGCACCGTTCGGTGCCTCACTTTGCTCATTAGGTCCTCTTTTATCTGACACTTGTTGACGAGATTGGAATTTGGTAATTCTTAGTTCGAGTTGTCTTTTACGGTAGTGATATAGCGGGTCAAATTTACTCTAGGTAGGATGTAGGATGTATTATATGGTTGCGAAGGTCGTGGAAGAATCAATGAATTTTAGTCATAGAATATTCATTTATTCTCTTGAGTTCCGTAGCAGGAGGCCCCCATCCCGGGTGGGAAGATCTTCTTCTTTATCATGTTTTAATCCATAGAACCATGAAACTTGTAACTTGTGCGCCCTTGTGCATTGCTGTCTTTGTTGTGGAAGCCCTTTCTTTGCAAACACAAAATCAGAAAAAGCAAACAATACAACAAATATTGGAAGTTTTCGTGAATAATGCCCGATAATTATTGTATTTGCAAACACCATGCGGACAATACTCTTGTCAAAGAAGAATACTTAAAGAGCTTTCCTCAATTGCCAAAAATCACCACACATCCTACCATGGTTAATTACTCCAGCTCAATGGTAAACCAGAGAGAGAGAGAGAGAGAGTCATCATCCAAAAGAATCTGTTTCAAACAGATTACATTTGTCTAAATAAACTTCAAATTCCCTAGATCATAAAGAAACTAGGAAAATGAAGAATCAAAGGAACCAAGGGTGGAAGAAAACAAACACCACATGGTCTCATTTAAAACGGAACTAAATCCAGCTGATATTCTACTACAGACTGAGCTGGAAAGGTAACATATACATAAGGAATGCTTTAGTCATCTACTGGATCTTGAGGAGATTCCGCTGCACTGCGTTTGATTGTGATGACAGGACATTCAGCATGCTTCACACAAAATTCACTGACTCTTCCTACAAAAACTCTGCAGAATGAGAAAGGCTTCAATCAGCCACTAATATATATATATGTGTGTGTGTGTGTGTGTGTGTGTGTGTGTGTGTGTGTATACAGGTTCCTTCAAATCCATTATAGGCATCAGAGGGTAAAAAAATTCTCTGAAAAAGATACAATAATTAGAAAACAGACATGCCTCTGGAATGGACCAAGTCCTCTGCTCCCAACAACAAGAAAATCTGGTTGGACACGTCTAACTTCATGACAAATAACTTCCTTGGGATCACCTTTCTTAATCCGTGCTTCGCAGGCAACCTACCATAAAATACACTGTCAAGGTAGTGAACCGCAAGAATGATACTAAAGAAAGGTCTGAGAGCAGGAAGTTAAGCAAGGCTGCCATTTCTCCTCACCCCAACTTGATGGCATCGGTTCACAAAATACTCCAGCAGATAAAGTCCGCTGATCTTGTCTCTATGATTCATCTGCCTAAAATCTTCTGGTGATGCAAGTATGCTATCCATATCATCGAAACCTTGCACAATAGTACTCAATATCAGTTCCAATTTCACATTAGTTTGTCAAAATCTAATTTAAAAAAAAAAACAATTGAAAGCGGAAAAATATCGCAAACCAACAAGCTGCTGCACAAGTATAGACGAAAAATCAAATAAAAAACTAACCCTTAAAGTGGTAATAAAAAGCCCTAATTAACCAATTCACAATAAAATTTCCCAAAAAATATAACAAATAAATAAACGCGTATAAAACTCCAGAACAAGTAAATAATAGTATCTTTTAAATAAAAAAAGAGGACGAGAAGAAAAATCACCGTCTTCGTCGGGAAACATGTAGGAAAAGAATTTTTGAAGGCAGAAGTATTGGAGCGAATGATCTTGTTCAGAGTCCAATCAAAAGCTCCCCTGCTGCTGATGGATGCATGTGGATACCCCTTGATCGTCGACTCGTTCATTCCCATCATTATCCGAGTTGGCTCGCCTTCCATGTTTTCTGATTTCTTCTGATTTTCTTCCGATTCCTACCCCGCTCACTGAGGCGCTCGCCGAGTCGCTCTACCGACTTTCTGGAGCTACAGCTTTTCTTGACTCGAGAATAACCGAGCGGCGAACGGTCTTCGGGAATTGGCACATGGGTGCTAAAATGCGCTGGGTCCTCTTTTGTGCTATCGACCCCCCAAATCGCTTAAGAGAAGGACGCGTAATTGTTTGCTTCTCCAAGAGCGGCAGCACGTGCATTGTCCTTTTTGACCTTGCGAATTGCCCAAATTCTTGTGCCTTATTTCAGAAAAAACTTCCAAAAGGGAGAATTGAAAAGGCAAACGCCTGTCTACTTATTAAAAATCTAGAACTGAGCTCCCACACTGAATTTGTTCAATGTTTCTTTAGTTGATAATATTGAATATCAATGAGATTATATGTTAACAAACATTTTACTAACACTTGAGATTTAAAAACCAAAAAAAAAAAAAAAAATACTCGAGATTTGTTCGATTAGGTGAAATTTGACACATAACGCATGAGCATTTAAAAACTCGTTTAAATTTGACTCTAATTATAACCAAGTAAAACTCTAATAAAAATATTAAACTCGTCAAAATAGGGTATAAATAGTAGAAAGGCATCAAATCGGAATGAAATTTGTCTCCTATTTTACCTTCCCCTGTAGAACTTGGAAACAGTTTTACAAAGTTAGCTTCGTTTCTGTACTTTTTTTTTTTTTTTTTTTTTTTTGTCTTTTTCATTTGGAAGCAAATTAAGCTTGGTATGTCAGGACTAGCTTTTTCATTCTTTTATTATTATTTTTTTCTTCTACAAGAAAAAGAGTTTGAGTAGAATCTTGGGGATCTTCTCAATACTGGATAAATTGCTCATAACCACATTATTGGTCTCCAGCCCGAAACGTCAGACCGATTGGAGAATTAAGCACTGCGAACGATTATCTTCCTATACAACTTGAGCTTTACTTGATTGGGTTGATCCGTTTTCATTTTTTTTAATAAACGATTATTGAACTTCTGTGTGCAGAGATGAAATGGGTGAAGCGAGAATAAAACAATGTTCATGACATGATGATTAGCTGATTCTAATAGTGCATTGAAGTAAATTTCTATATAATATAGATAAGAGAATAATTACGTTCTGTTCTGAAGTATCTGCTCACAAATTTTTAAAAAGATGATTAATTAGTTTATCAAACTAGTTAAAATTTCTCGTTTTGGGCTCAATAACTTTTTTTCTCCACGTTAAAGGTAAAACTACAGATCCTGCTCTTTTTTTTTTTTTTTAATTTTATTTTTGTAGGAGTAAAAACTATGTAGCTGCTTAGGACCTTCGGAGTTATGTACTGGAAACCAGTAACTGCAAAAAGGCGCTGTTATTGCAGTAGTAGTTAAAGTGGAGTGGGTAATCGGTGCCACTTTTCTTCCCCAATTTGTTGAGGCATTCAGAGGTTTTATCATCCATGCCATTGATTTATACCCATGTGGAGAAAAACTGGTAAATTTCTCTCCAGAGTTTTTCTTTCTTACATTTTTTTTTTTCCTTTTTGCTGTATTTCTCTCCACTTTTTCTACCTGCAAAATTATCTTCCTTCGCACGTACTATCATCTCCGATGCCTAATAGACAGAATTTCAACCAGGCGTGGCGGACAATTTATAGGAAGAAATCTGGCTCCAGTTTTTGTAGAATTTGAACTTCTCCACTTGTTTTAATTTTTGGGGGAACGGTTGTTTGACATTCGAAGCAAACACACAAATTTTCCTCACATCAGAGTATTGATCTTATACGAAAATAGGACATGTATTTCTTGTCAGCAGGTTTTTACCTAGGGCAATTTAACCAAACGCGACTTTTACCAACTTTACCTGAGCAAAGATAAATGCCAATTTTGCCATATATTTGGTCAATGCTGCGAGTTCAGTATGCAATCCTTGTTTAATTGAAGTAGGACGTCTGGTTTTAAGATCTTTGTATTTAGTTCTTGATGTAGAAATCAAAATTGCCATGGATTGCAAGTTTTAAGCTGCCTATTGATGAAAAGAGTTATATTCAACAAATTTTTTTTAGTTAAGAAAAGCCAGATGTTTATGTTGGGTTAGCAAGTATAGAATAACCTACTTGTTTCCCTATTTAAGAATCAAAGAAAAAGGCAAGCAAATCTTTTGTTTAGTTAGACATTTAATAGCTCTTTACGATTCTTGCAATTCCCCCAACTTTAGTTCACATTTATGTAATGTAATCTTCAATAGCTAAAAGATTTAAATAACAAATTGATTAGCAAACATGCGCTGATGGTTGGTATAAAAACTTTTTTTCTAATTTCTGTCCTTTTTATCCGTTTATTCTCAAGTGAATCACCACGTATAAGAAAGTTCAATTCCTTTTTTGATTTCCATATTTCAATTCTAAAGCCAAAATGCAAAACAAGAGAAGGGAGGGAGGAGGAGGGGTGGTTTTTGTGTTGGTTTTAGTTTTTGTGGTTGTTTTGCGTTGTGTTCTTGGGGCGTTGGGGGGAGAACAAATAGAGAAGCCTGAAGTTGGTGAATCGTTTTAAAATCACTTTGTACAATTTACTTGACTTTATTTCGCATATAGGAAAAGTAACCTAACATAACCAAAAGGAAAAATCATAATCATGCGAAGCAAGTTCTTTGTTGCTCAGTGATCATCCTAAGATTTAAATACAAAAAGGAAATGGGTGCATAATAACTATTTAACTAGGTTATCATAACACGAACCATTGCAAAGGTATTAGCTTTTGCATCCCAGGTTTCGACTAATCTAACACTATTTATGAGGATTATCCTGTCCTACCATTACGATATTGCCATTTAAACTCTAACATTAAGGACAAGTAAGATTAATTGGCTTCACAATGATATGCAAGTACGTACCAAGTAATCAAACCTATTTCCAGAATCAAAACGCAATAATGAACCAATTAAGAAATGAAGACAGAGCAATAGGAGCCAGGAGAAATTTGGGTAGTATTCCTAACTTGGAAACGAAACATTAATCGATCAACAGTAATTTCAAGAGAACCTAAGAATGCATCTTCATTAATCCATTCTTTCAATCCAATCATCCTTACATGAATGCAAGGGCCAAGGGTGAAATTGACTCTTTACACCAACCCTTTGGCTAGAATATTTAGAAAGAATTTGGGATTGGAAGCTAGTTGACGAGGGTATTAAAAACCAGAATTAAATTTCCCCACCAGCTAGTTGCTTTTACAGAGGGAAGGAACTCCGGTGAAAGAAACCCTGCCAAAACCCAAGTGACCAAACTGATGTAACTCGAACCAAAGCTCTTCTGCCTCAAACCTTGCACTAAAATTGTCTTTTAGCACTTCATCTCCGAAGCTAGAAAATACAAATTCCGATGCCCCTTGCTCTGCTACCCTTGTCTTTCTTGAAATTCCATCCAAGTCCAGCGCACACTCGACGTAATTAGTCATTTCACCACATTTCTGCATCTTCCTTTCCAACTTCCCAGCACCTACCTTCTTTTTCCCAATTTTCAAGATTCTCCTCCCAACCATCCACGGAACTTTCAAGAATGCAAAAACTAAGATGTTTACTACTGCGCAAGGGCAGCAACAAACGGCCACACAGTCAGCGATCAAGCCGGCGGCGCATGATTGGCAAGACTCTCCGGTACACTTGATCAGATCTCCCCCGCTTTCATCCTCCATCATCATGCGCCGATGGTGTCTTGCCTGGCCACCATTACTTGAGCCATCTCTCCGCGGAACATGAGATGGGTGGTCATGCATTTCAGCTAGCTCTTCTTGATTATTAGTACTGATTTGATGCAACAAAAATACTGGAGCAAGAAACAAAAAAGGAAAAAAAAAAATCAAAGCACAACCATCATGCCCATTGCACGACAACACTGTTGCAGAACAGTTGCTTTGGTACTCCTATCTTATAGGGAGGGAGGAAAAAATATAAAACCTACTGACTTTGGAGTTTGATAGTATAAAAAAGGCTAGGAAGAGAGGTTCTTAAATCTTAATGTATCAAACGTACTAGGAAAACGGAGTTTTTTCCGCCATGCACTTTATTATTGTCTTCTGTTTCCAAGGGGCTGTGTAGAAAGGTACACGATTTAGTGTGGGAAATGATGGAACAAATTTCCCAAAAGAGACACGGTGAAAGCTAGACTCACGCTCACGTCTAGTCCGTGGAAAGCACGGTGGGGTCGATGTCTTTTGTTTTCTGTGACAAACTAGAACAGATGCAGAGATAGAAGTACGAGGCTCACCTGAGCCAGACATCACATTGAGTGAGGGAGAACCTTAGATGTCAAAGACTCCGAAGTGAAAACTTTTGACGACGCGCGTGGTGTTGCATTTTCAGTTAAGTACTTGAACATGCCTATTTTGGCAATGTGAAGAACTTTGATAGCAATTGGGAGTTGATGGCAGGCTGACAAAAATACCCCCCATATTGATAAATTTTAACACTTTAGGATTGGATAAAGGAAAAAAAAGAAGGGGAAATACGAAGAAAAAGAAGTCAATGCCTTTCGAGTAAGCATTAAAGTGCAAAAGGCGAAATATCAGAATTTGATGTGTGAACGAAAATGCTTAAAATGCTACTGAGGACGTTACGTTCTGCGGTGTAATTATCACAATGTTTTTGGCATTTAACATGAAAATTTGCTAGGCTTGGAAAAGGAATGTGAGATGTGACCGAGACAAAGACACCACAGGCAGTGTCTAAGTTAGTGAAACATTTTCCTATAGTGGAATGTCGTAAATTTAATCCTGCTTTGATGTTATTCTGCCAATCTATGCTATGGTTAAACTCTTTTTTTACAACTTAGTGCTCGGCAAGCACATCACTCTCCTCATCTTATTCTCTGAACTTGCCATAGGAATAAACAAGCTTTTCCTACTTTTCGCGTACGTGAAGTATCGTTTCTTTTTTACCTATGCTTTGTTAGACTTTTAAAGTAGAATATGAGTAGGTCTGCAGGACTAGGAGTAGGAAAACAAGTTCGCCATTAATGAAGGCAATATGGAGAGAATGAGGAAAAAGTATAAAATGCACCGCGTGCATTACCACATGATACATTATAACTAATAATTTATCATCATGCGGCAATAGAAGGTCATACTTTATATTATTTGACGATGTGTGATTGGTTCTAGTACACCACATGACACGTCACGTGACTCATGTGGTGCACGCAATGTTCACTCAAGTATAAGGCTCCTAGGAGAAGGTTTGACTAGCGATGCGTATACGATAGTATTCCGGTACTTCCCAGTTCAACTCCTACCCGTGACATTCCAAGCATCGGTGGGGCCCACTCTACTTGGACTAGTAGAAATAGTCAAGTGATTCTGGATACCCTCCACTTGTGTATATACATGTGTGTGTGGAGAGGTATGAGGACAAAGATGTATAGTTATGCTAACCCATGCCATGACGAAATTAGGGTCAACTATGAGTAAATCGATCTAAAACTTTGGCCATTAATCAACTTTAGGGCCAAGAGGAAAAAGGATTCGAGAAAATTAATACTAATTACTATGAAACTGCGATCATAAAGAAATTACGGAGAAAGTGCTCAAGTGATTATGAAGCCAAAAAACATGATCAAGCAGTAAAGCAGTCGGTTGCTTATTGTTATTATTTGCTAATTCAGTCAGTTGCTTATTGATCAAACAGTTCACTTTGATTATTCTATGCACCAATCAAGGAGCACGCTATTTAACGGTAGTATTTACCCACCTAGGATGGTGAACCAATTTTTCCTCTAATCTTTCACTAAGATCCTACAATCGCTATGCCTTAATGACGCTTAGCCTTGGTTTGGATGAACAATTCTTATATTAATCCTCCAAATATTTAAGAGGACTAAATGTATATTAATTTTATGGCAATTGATTCCCACGAGATCATAATTCAGGTTGTTGAGGAACCCCATGGTATAAGATCTAAGCGGTGGACAAGAAAACGACTTCCGATGTCAGTATTGAGATTCCACAAATATGGTCTATTGTTTTGATGGTCCTTACGTGAATCTAAGAAACAATTCCTTGAAGTATTCAGCACCAAAGGGGAAAAAAAAATCACAGTTAATATGCTTTCAAATCTTGTTGGTCCTAAACATTTGGATAAAAAAAAATTCTAAAATTCCTATTCACATTGACCCCGCTACTCTTTTAGAGGCCGAAAGCCCCATGAAACTAGAAGATGCAAGAGTACTCAAGACTATCAACACTATCACGTACATAGTTTGAGTTTAGATGGTCTATACATGACTCTAAACTCAGTTGGATTCGATATTCTTATGTAGATATTGATCTTATTAGATATCATGTCTATTCACGATCGTACGATACGTCTTTATAAGAGCGAAAGGTACACAATGTTGGGATAAAATGTGTTTAGCAATTGGCATGCAGAATTATTAACTAAGAAAGAAGTAGTGAAGCTTGCTTATTCGATAACTGTGATAATAAAAATTAGAACTCTGAAGTGGTCTACCGACCAAAGATAGCAATATACGTGGGCGGCACGATCTGAATTACTATAAAACTGAATGAATTCCAAGCCAGTAATTCAAATCGAGACAAAATTAACATAAAAAAGAGTTAAATTTAGACAACTTTTTTCTTTCGAAAGGGCAACAACACGATTGATCATTATTAAGAATCAGTAACAATTTTACGTAAAAGGAGTTGTCTGATCCAGCAAATTAGCAACGAATGTGATAGAATCGCTATCATAGGGTTGTAGAATGTGTCTAAATATCTGCAATTCAAGTACATCTGCGCATGCATATAGCTTCCAGAGCATTATTTATTTATTTATTTTTGGTCCCAAGACAATAATACTGGGATTTACGGAAGGTCAGTCTGGGAAGCGGGCTAACCATTAATGATTTAACGGAATTCTTCATCTATAATATTTCCTAGATGGCGCAATAGTGTAGTACTCCTATTTTACGACCATGCACTTTGCGTCGTGCCCCACTGCCCGGGGATATTTAAGTCCAATCTCGACGTACGAGTAAAGTACACGAATACATGTGACAAGAGGGAAAAAAATGAAAGTGCAAGAGAAACAGACAAAATTATTTCGTCTTTCTTTCACTGTGTCACGTTGGGATTGGCTTCAGCAATCTCAAAGGAAAATATAGCAGGCTGAAAAACCTATACATTTGTAAAATTATGATCTGCTCATTTGAATTTCTGTTTTAGTTGCAGGATATATACGGATGTTGCACCAAAAGTCAATGGTGGTCTCTGAAGATTACAAAGAGTTTGGTGGGCCTGTTATTATTTTATTCAGAATTAGTGTTTGTAAATACATTTTTATTTTTTTTGTAAGAATTGTCGTAAATTCTATGGAAAGAGTTACTCCTCTCGAAGATAATTTTACAAAATTAAATTCTTCGGCGGGATCTTTTTAAGTAAGATTCACTTGTTGTGTATGGTTATTTATATGAGTTCAAAGTAAGGTGAAATACAGAGACTAGAAAACAAACAATACTGAAAACTCCATCAATCAATGTCAAAAGATAACAATGCAGCAATTAAGCACTTTCCAGATGCAATTTTCACTAGTTTTGAAGATCAGACTAAATAGCAGAACATTAATCCTAACACATAAACCAAAATTCACCTCATATTAATAAACCACAGAACGTAGAAGATGAAAGTAAACGTACCTTTCTAATAGGAAGAAAACAGAAAGGTGTCCATCAGATGCGTCTTCGAAGACGAACCGACTCCATTCGCATCACCCAGCTTCTTCTTCAAGTCCTTGGCTTTACATACTATACTCGAAAAACATACCCCGTCTGAAGATATATTAAAATGAGTTCAAATCTTGACTATGGCTATGCATTTTTTTTTAAAGATCAAACTAAATTTTTTCTTTTTTTAGCTTTCCGACAGAGAGAAAGTAAAATGTATATATGTATATCGGATACACATTATATAAGCGTCGAACTCTAATGCAAGCAAAGCAAGGAGAAGGAGAAGACAGGAAGGTAAGAATGGTATGGTATTTTTAATCATGTTTCCCGATGTCAGCGAATAAAGAAGGAGAGTGTCTTTCGTAGCCCAAGCCTTTCATCCTCCCACTCCTTGCTGTTTTATTTTTAATTAGTATTTAGCTGCAAACTGCAATTTCATGACTAGCTCACGTGTATGATGAATCTCCCCAACTGATTCTCCAATAAGAGACTATCCTTCTGTCAACTTTGTATATAATATTCCAAAATTTTGTTCTTCTCTTTCTATCATCGAAGATGATGTCAATTATATTTGATTAATACATGAAACTCCGAGGACTGAGATCCGCACTGTTTGCTTTATACTTTGTTTGAGCAAGAGGATAGTCCTTAGGAGTATTGATAGTTGAAGAAAATTCACTTTTATTGCCTACAAAAAGGAAATAAAATAGAAGAAATTTTTCTTTGTACTATCTTGTTCAATTGAAGGAAAGTTGGTAGTCATGTGTAGTTCATCAATTTTATCATCATATTCGTGTTTCTAATTGACATTTTCGGCAATAAGCGATCAGTAGGTTTGGGCTGTGATTAAGTAACAATATGAGCATTAGTTGCTGTGTGAGACTCTTTAACTACAGTATACAGCGAAAAATGACAAGAGACCTTAGTGACCAAAAGTAACTGCACAAGTTCTCATTCTAGGACCCGGAAACTTGCCTCGATCTGCTTTGGCCTTGCACTATCAGACTCACTTCACGAATTTTTCCTCCAAAAAAAAAAAAAAACTCAGTTAACAAAATGCAGGACGTTGTATTATAATGATTAACACACAGCCAGAGATTTAAAAAAAAAAAAAAAGAATATCTCCACAGAAATTTCAGATCATTGTTTTTATTTTTTATTTTTATTTTTTGTGGGAAAAAGCTATTTAAGAAATTCAATAAACACTTATTATAATTTTTTTTCCTGGAGAAATGTTTTTTAAATCTGAATTTCTTTTGTTGGTTAATGGGCCGCGTTCTATTAGGCTTACAAATCCAATAAGCCCAAGAAGGATTTCTTAATGTCTGGGGTAGTACCTGAATGAATGGGACTGAGGCGTCGACCAGCTCCAGCTCAAGATAGGATTTAGAAACCCTCAATGTCCGTCTCCACAAGCCGCAGATAATATCTTCTTGCCCGCTCTATCTTTTGCTCATTAATAATCTGCATTTGTGCGGAAATAGTTGTAAGTTGTACGTGAAATTTTATGATTGTTGCAGTGATGTTTTGCTACAATTGTTTTCATCAATCCTTAGATTGGTAAAAGTAGAGAGTAGAGAAGGCGAAGATGAATGGTGCTTTTTCAACTTAATAATTCTGACACCTCTTATATGAGATGGTCCTCCCGGGGCTCTTCGTTGGGCACAGAAAGCAACTCTCTGAGCCCTCCCATTTTTCCATTTATTTTAGGTTTTTTTTTTATATTATTTTATAGTAGTTTCCAATCTCCGCAATCACATATATTATCCACTGCAGTTACTGTTATAACGTAATTTTTGTCTTAATAATTGAATATTTATTTATTTTTTTGAGAGTCGGTAACAGATGTATTGAGTGGAAATTCAGGCAGCCTCCTGTCTACGCAAGACAAGACAATAGGAAGACGTGTTAATCTGCTCGCATTACAAATAAACCTACTTTTGTTTTTCAGACTTCTCAAGTGTCCTCTGAAGCTGTTCTACTAAGCCCAACTACGTTCTTTTCTTGTTTGTTTGACACTCAACTCCTATTTGTGGTGGTCTTATTCAATTCCAACTTCGGAAGTTGCCATATTTAGACTACTCGAAAGTCATTCCGTTGAGAGGCGGGGCTGTTGAATGAAAGATTTGAAATTTGACGATCCATTCTGCACAACCCAAAGCAGATGTCGAAATTGAAATGGCCAGATTTGAATTGAATTTCAACTCTTTCCTTGAAGAATATACGTCTAGTCTATGCGATATATTTTTGGTGCTAAAATACTTCACCCGGCTGAGCATAGATCATAAAATTGGAAAAAGAATATTAATATCTCATACTCAAAACTTTGCACCTCAAAATGGATAGCTGGTACTTGCAAAATTTGGTAGAGAAGAACGAAAAAAATGAAAAAAAGACTAATAGTAAGGTTGGAGATATATTTTATCCCTATGTTTCATGACATCTCGATGTTCTTGACATTAGCATTGATAGTTTAAGATTTGATAAATGAAATCTAATTGGACAATTAACTGAGACGTCTCTCGTTATGTTAATTTCTGCTCCCGTTTCTCTTGCTAATTTCTCAATCTCTTCTTGGCTTTCCATCCTCCGATCAAAGCAAATGTACCTGCCTACTGCATTCTTCTTCATCTCCTCGTACACGCAGATATGGGCCTTTGCTAATCTGCTTACTTCAACAGTAGCCAGTACTCCATCTGTATACATTTCTCCAGCTCCTGCAATTCGATTGACAAAAATGGTCAACGCTATGGCTGCGATAAGAGTAATGAATGACCTGAAAAGGTTAAATGCTGTAAAATATAGAAGTACTAGTATAATTTGGAGGAAGACAATTATTACCTTTTAAATAAGCAATTGTTGATGTTGAATTTCTAGAGTGAAATTCGGGGCCTGTAATTAGGCCTGGACAGATGGTGGCCAGTTTAAACCCCCTTTCTTTGGCCAATTCCCATGCAGCCTTTTCAGCTCTCAGCTTACCCAAGGCATACCAGAGCTGTGATTTTTTTTTTTTTTTAAATAAAAGGAATTCAATTTATTATGGACAAAGTAGTTATCAAAATAAAAACAAATGTTATGTTTCAGTTGTACACAACAACTCGATTCTATCTAATTGACGGGAGAAAAATAAGATGACTTCAAAGATTGTACCTTTTTGTTAATGCAAACAGATTCATCACTCCAACACTTCTGGTCAATTATAGAAGTCGTGTTGTTGATGGATTTGTCTATCCATACGCAAGCCAGAAGCGACGATGTAAGCACGCAGTGGCTAACCGAGGGTGTTGCTGCACACGCCTCTACTATATTCTTTGTTACCTTCACTTCTGTCTGGGCCATGGTTTTCTAGAAGAGGAATTTAAAAGATACTTATGCTATGCAACCCAAATATAAAAGCGTGGTCATTAATGTGTGAAATGTACTGCTTTACATCCACTGCTTTAAACCCCCAATCATATAACCGTATTTTTTCGCCCCAAAAATGTGTTTATTTTCTAAGATGATTAATATAAAGGGACTGATAATGAAACCAAACATAAAGGTAAAATGTTGTATTGTATTGTATGAATGGCACATGTGAGACATCTATTTATTAACATTTTAATCTACCAAAGTACGGTTTTATTTAAACAGCTACAAGCCTGCTTTGTTTTTTTCCCCAAAAACATATTGATTATTTTGAAGAAGAGCAACAAAAGAGGAAGATAACTAAAGCAGCTTGTGCTATGTGGGACATCCATTAATCAACATATTATAAATGTATGGCATTAAACTGATAAACAACAATTTTTAGTTGCCCTAAACATGGGTGGGTTTTTTTTTTTTTTTTTTTTTTTTTTGAGAAACATGGGTGAGTTATTCTCAAGTTCAATAATTTCATACCATACTAGTAATATTCTTGAACCGCCATGATTGTCTTTACTTTTCTTTGGACACGGTCAATTGAATAATTGCTGTCGGAGCCAGGCCAACTGGTCTAAGAGCGGCCAATACACGCGCACACTTCTTCTTTCATCTGTTTTTTT
The DNA here is from genome assembly GCA_024721245.1 of Mitragyna speciosa. Lineage (NCBI taxonomy): Eukaryota > Viridiplantae > Streptophyta > Magnoliopsida > Gentianales > Rubiaceae > Mitragyna > Mitragyna speciosa. Next base: position 1,417,769 of record CM045561.1, on the reverse strand, counting down.
CTTTTTTTTTTCTCCCCTTTTTTTTTTTGACACGTGCACACTTCTTTCTCTCCTTTTTTTACTAGATAAGAGCAGCCATTTCTTGTGACATTAGAAATATTATTTATAGTGCATGGATCCGCTATCTTACTTATAATTTTATAATCTAAAAGAGAGCAGAAATATATATATTTAAATTACTTTCTTATATTAGTATATATTATTATATTTACATAATTCTATAATTCTCTCATAATGAGCTATGTGACCCATATGCATCTTCTTTGGCCGCCATAAAGCTTAGCCGACAATCGCTTGCATGACATAATCCATTCCAGCACGTCAGTTATTTTTCTACTTCAAGCATTATTTTCTGATATAGACATGAACGAAAATGCAATGACCTTAACAAACGGGGTGGAAGGAAATCAATAAAGATGAATTAATACAAGGAGAGGGAGGAATAGACAAAAGACTCACCGAATAGCCCGAGAGACCAGCAGGGTCAACAAAGGCAGCAGTGTGAAATACGCCACCACAACCGCTAAATGCTTCTATCAGACTTTCAACGTGAGTAATATTGGCCATCACAGCCTCTACCATATTGTTGCTTCCTCTCATTTCCCCAGACGCTTGTATTTCTCTCACCTTTTCCACATCCTCTGAATTTGACAAATGTCAGAAACAACAACCCAACCAATTAAATCTATTATAACCCAAAAATAAATGGTAGGAAACCAAAGTTATTAACTAATTATCGAACAAGAAAAGGACTACCTAACTTGTTATGTAGATCAGATTCTGCCAATCGTGAAGGCAGATACGTTTGGCTCTTTTTTCCCTTTTAATTAAAAGAAAAATAGGCAGCGACAGGCATAACGTTGCATTATTACTCTAATTCTTTATGTTCCAATAGTGACGATAAACATAACCAGCAAATCTCTTAATTATACCAAATAGGAAGGTAAAACCACGTTTCTCATGATTTCACTAATAAACAAATCGATGAAGTAATTAGTAGCAGTAACACTTTGCAGAAGTAAAATGAACTGTTTATTAGTATTTTTTCCCGAAAAGGCGAGTCATTTAAGCAGAAATTTCAGAAAACTTAAGATTGAAAGAAGATGTGATGAATTGATGAGATTAATGACCAAAGTTGCACCTTCATTGTCAACGATGACGCGGACAGAGTAGCCACGGACCAACAGTTGGTTTACAATAGCAACTCCGAGAAATGATACGCCGCTGGTGACACAAACCAGTTTAATCTGAGGGTCCTCTTTTTCTTGAGCCCTGGTCATGGTGACGGGTCTCATATTGTTATCCTCGTCCTTCCGTCGGTGCAGTCCAGCACAAGATATCCTGAGCATGCGCCGGAATTCCTCGATCTCCTGCCTTCGACTTTCATTTATTGGTACAACTCCCATTTCTTTCTTTTCTCTCGTATTCCTTCGAGATGCACAAGACAAAACTGTTCAGTTTAGTCTTGATTTTCTTTCTGTATAAGAAGAAGAAGAAAAGGAGCCAAGAGAACAGAGGTCTATTAATTACTATCAAGGCATGCAATTGCACGTATATTTAAGAGAAAAGAGGAAACTTTCAGTTGGAACTAAATCCGGTTTCGCGTGTTTTGCCTTCCGTTTAACATTCTAGAAGCACAAGAACTTTGTGTTAACAGTCGGCTTGGCTTTCACCAACGATGATTGCGCTTTTGCCTTTTTTCTGCCCGACGGAAAAGATATGTCAACTAGCAGGGTTACTACTCCTATTCTATTGCTGTCTTTTTATTTATTTATTTTTTTCAACGCTGTAGATATCTAATACTAACCAACTAATTCCAGACCGCTGGACACTGCGAGCCCACGTCCAAGAAATTTCTGGAGAGAGATTCGAACACGAGAACATGTACACGTTCACAAGCCCCATCCCCTCGGGGCTATTACTGTCTTTTTATGCTAAGCCCCCTCTATCTCTTTGGTTTTTTTTTTTTTGGTGCTTTTGGGGGCAGTTACATACATCGTTTTAAAATACAGTGCCTGTATGATATACAAATATGGATGATTAAGAAATATTAAGAAATAAATTTTGTGTCTTATAATTACATTTTTTTAAAAATTAATTAATTCCAATCTTTTTTCCTAGTTTTCCACACAAATAGCATTGCTAATGAGTTCCAAGATCCATTGGGATCCCATGCCTATATTTAATTTGGGTGAAATGGGTATCAATATATGGGATTAGGTCTATTTGGAATTATACCCAGTACTATCCGTTTAAATATGAGTATGATTGAGAATTATTTGAGACTCCCATGTCCAAATATGAGTAAACCTTGAAAGAATTTGTATTATCTAGTGCAACGTTGAAAAATGCATTGAAAACTAGTTTTCATATTCTGAGTTAATTTTAGTTTGTAATGTTCACGAACAAGTGAGATGTTGATTTATTTTAATTTTTAACTTGCTTCATTACTTCATTGATGGATTTTAGTATCAAGTCTTTTAATAAAAAATATCTAAATTGATTTTTTTAGAGGTAAAAAAATTAGATCCCTCCACATCCTCAATCTATCCTTTTTTACATGTAATCATTGAAAAACTATAGTTTATAATTGAAAGGTTAAAAAGCATTAACAAGTGAGATCTAAAAATGAATAATATAAAAAACAAAAAGTTAAAAATTTATTGAGGTTAATAAACTAAAAAAATAAATGGTATAAAAAATGAAATTTTAAGGTTAAACTAAAAAAAACAATTTATTAATAAAGAAAAGATAGTTTAAAAAAATACTAAAATGTGATTTATTGGGTATTTGGACAGTATCAAAATGGAACTAACCCGTTTTAGTTTTTGTCCATATTGATCCTATGACACATATATGACTAGTTGGGTGTGGCTCATATTTCACAATCCCACTTAATTCCCGCCCATTTGCTATCTTTAAGCACAAGAATAAAATTTTATGTTATTTACACGAAAAATGTTGACATTTTCAATAGGAATGTAAACTATATTTCAGTTTCAAGTTATATATAAAAAAACAGAACTATCAATGAATATTTATATTTATTTAGAAGTTTCTCAAGTAAAGTGTTGTAGTGTAAATAAGAACAATAATACCATGACTAACTCTCATAAAAAAGGTAAGTTTTTTTTTTTGTAGAAAATAAGATATTAATTTTCAACAAATACAGAAAGGTGTAGTATATTTCAAGGGTAAACCAAAAAGTACTACTAAAAAACAAATAGTGCTACTATTTTTCTTCGCATAGGGTCCCCTAATTCACAAAAATTACATAGTTAAATTTTATTACTAAAACTTAAAAATTGAAACCAGAGTATAAAAAACATGCCAAAGAAGCCAATGATACTCTTGGAGGATACATAGCACCAGTAGTTTTAAGGTTTGATCTGATTTTTATAAAAATTTATTTTTTAAAAAATAAAAAATTAGTTGCTCTTGATTTTAGTCTAAAAAATTCAAAAACACAGTAGAAAAAACGGCTGAGAACATCATGAAATATATTTTTTAAAAATCAAAAGCTAAAATCATATAGGTAAAAGCAATTGAGAACAGATTATTATTAACTTTTAGTTTCACTTGGCACTTTCACGGGAAAAAAAAAAATCTCGCTCAGAAAGTAAAAACAAAAATAGGTTACTCTTATAAATCAGAGATCTAACAGCTTGGCTGAAAGCAATGGCTTGCTCAACGGCTTATGTGAGTGAGCCAGGGCGACTCACGTGTTCAAACGAACTACCAGTAATCAGCGGTTGGACTCAGCTGACTCCACGGCATAAGAATTAACGTTTTTCTTAAAATCAATTGTCGGCTGGTGATTGGAGGACATGAAGGTGACAGAAGTATATCAAAGCCAGACTGCATTAGACAGATCTCTTTGCTGTTGGCTCTGGAGAACGTCGTTCGTAAAGTAACTTTGTACGTATATGTCGGACGATCAATTTTACCGGCGATAATTTTTGCGTACAATCGAATTCCGCGTTGCGATAACTATTAGCTTTGAAAATTTAAATTCCACGTTGCGCTTCTCATTTTTCACTTTTGCTGTCTAAGATCGTATAGCTTTCCGCAGCTGACCTTTGAATTTAGGACTGATAGGGTTACTCTCTATTTATGGAAAAGTATTAAATGATTCATGTACATTATCACGTGGCATATTATAACTAATAATTTATCGTCGTGTGATGATGGTGAGTCACACCTTATATTATTTAATGATATATGATTGATTCAAATACGCTATGTGACATGCTAAGTGGCGTGATACACCTAATACCCACTCCTCTATTCATGCCAATTTTTAAAACTCTATCCAAACTCAAGTTCAATCAATCAGCATAAATTTAAAATTCATAAATAATTATATTTACATAGGTTCTGATTTAATTCTTTTAAAAATCACTTGAAAATAATACCTATCACAATTGCAATGGTGTAGTTAGATTGTCATTATCTTTATAATTTGATATTAGACAATATTTTGTAAATACATTTTCACAAACACTGTTACAATATTATTTTTTAAAAAGCATTCTATAATACTCATTTCAAACAGAATCAATGTTATTAATAGATAAGAATCAATATTTAGTGGATTATATTTTTATAAAATTATTTACAACAATAACCATAAAAAATGACTTCGTAACATATCAGGGTGGTTTTGCGCACAAATACCGCCGTTCCTAACCTCACTTTAGTTTCACAAGCCGCTTAACCATTCTCAACATTATAAATAGTGATAGGAGAGCAAAACCAAGTAGGAAAACTCACATAGAGATAGAGGAGCAAACCAATAGAAAAACCCGATTCAGAGAGCTGAATCGAGCTGGTCGCGAGCAACTCGGTCAATTACTTGACTTGAACTCGAGTTTGACCAAGTTTGAGTCGAGTTTGAGTAGCTCAATTAGGTTCACGAGTCGAGTTCGAATATTGATTTTTCAAACTCGAATGCTCGTCGAGCCTAATCGAGTATCCATTATTTAATAATTATAATTTTATTTATTATGTATTTACTATTTTAGGTATAAAAATTATGAAATTTATCATAATGTTCTCGAGTACTCGAGCTCGAGCTATAAAGTGCAAAAAAAAGAAAAAAAGAGTGCAAATAACCGTCGAGTCGAGTTTAAGTACTCGAACAAAACTTTGAGCTCGAGCTCAAGCATCACAAATTTTAACTCAATTGAGCTCGAGTCGAGCTCGAGCATAGTGTTACTCGAGTTTGACTTGGCTCGATAACACCCTTATTGACGACTTCCATTCCACCAAGTGTTTGTGAGATAGTCAAAAAATTTGTTGAGAATTTTTTAAATATGTTTCGGAAGAACCAAAGAAAAAATTAATTTACAGATAAAATAAACATACAAATAAAATTAATTTAAAAATATACGTATCAAACACAATTTTAATATACACAACACGAAAAAAGAGAGGGAAAGAAAAGTCAAACTTGCACTTGGACTAAATCATACTCGTTTTATCCCATAACTATAGGCCTCCTTTTTTAACACAGATTAAGAAATATAGTTAATGTGGTTACACCAATAATTTTTAGTTCATACTTTCCTCAAATATCTTTATTAATATTATATCATTTATTTAAAATAAAAGACACATATATTGTTGCTAAAACTTTAAGTACTTTAGTTTTTAATGTGCATTAGACATGGGCATATTAGTAAAATTATAACTTAATTATTATTTAAAAAATAAAATAGGCTTATAATTTAATTTAAGACAGAAACAAAAGAAAAGTGAGGGAGTAATTAGGAAGTTTACGAACCTATTTATTTAAGCCCTAGCAGTCCTGATAACGGCCTTCTTCTGTGAAGGCGGGCGTTTGACAGGGTTGGAATATACTCCTAGCCCCCACTACTATAATAGCCATGGATGTCACAGGAGCTGCTTTTCCCGTACGGCAAAAGCAGCTCACTCTCGAAATCAAGGCAAGTCTGATTAATTAAAAGTTTCTTGTACGATTATGCTAACGATTCTGGAATTCTTAATTAAGGATTCTAATGAATTGACGTTGCCTACTTGTTTGTTGTCGTTGAAATCTGGGATTGAGTTTTCTAAAATTAATCTCGTCAATTTGAGATTGAAGACGATGTAAAGCAATATTCTATGATTCTAATGTTGTTATACTATGCTTTAATCCTCACGCAACTCGAATGAATAATGAAAAAATCTCCTTTTGAATTTCTTGCCCATAACCTGTTTGATAAATTGTTAAGTCGGTTTTTTCTACATTAATTCATCAAGCCCTGCTATAGTTGAAGTTGTAGCTGTCTCTCGAACACTTGACAGATGACAGATTTTACTGAAACGTGGAGATTAATGGTCCAATATTTATACATCTTTATAATATTTAACAAAATTATGATCTTAATTATTCGTTGCATCAAGATTTTTTTTATGACTTTGCAGTGCTGTTTTATCAACATTTCTGTTCTTGTTGCAAAATGTTTGGGACAGAGGTTGATAAGGATAATGTAAACTTCAAAACCTGAATATTTATAACCTTGGATCTAGATAATTTTTTTTGTTTAGTTTATGTTCTGCTGATCTATACCAGGGGTTAAACACATTGTTCAGAGGCACTAATAAGCTTTATTCCTGTTTATGGTTATCAAATTACAGATTAACTATTCAAGAGCTCCTTTTTTTTTTTTTTTCACTTGATATTGAAATATTGATGGTTTAACATTTGTACTTGTGTTTGTTTGTGTGCAAGTTGTTGTTGCTCAGTAACTCTTTCCATTGCAGGATAATAAAACGGATATTATCATATGCAGCTATGACGATCATTTTTTCGTGAGTTTCAAATCCTCATTGTTTGTATCAATGCAGCATTAATGTTTATAATGATCGAAGTTATTTTCAGGTTTTGGCAACTCAAATTGGAAGTATGGGAACAATAATTCATGCCAGGTCAGCATAACCTTCATTTGGATGGGCCACTTTTGTCCAGTCCTTTTGCTTTGATGTTTCGTTTGGCAAAATGGTTGAGGCAGAATGAGGTATAAACATGGATGAAATTCTGTGTTTAACCCCCCAGAAAGGGGGAAAAAATGAAATTATATGAGTCTAAACCTTATCTGTCCTTTTTTGCTTTGATGTTTCTGGGATCAGGTCACTCTAAACCTTGTCTAAGAGACTAAAAAGGACATAATGTCTTACATGTTGTAACGATAGACAAGTTATGTAATTGAGGTTTACGTAGACAGTGACGAATATTAGGCACATTGGTGAGATAACCCAAAAAAAGAAAAAAAAAGGAAGAAGAAGAAGCAGAAATGATGATAATGATTTTGTCAACGGTGTAATAGATGGTATAGATATAAAAGTTTGATTGGATGTGCCAAATGACATTTCAGAAAGCATGTTCTTAATTGGCAGGAAAGAGGAAGAGGTGTCTACTGATCCAACATTCGATGTCTCTGTGATATTTGGTAAACGTGATGAGGTAAGTTCAACTATGTTGTGACATACTTTGCCTTACATAGCACTTCTACTAACCCGATATGCACCTGTAGCCAATGATGACATCATGTGGTCGGCAGTTAATTGAGCACATAAGGTTTGTAGTTCAGATGATATTTACTTGCTCTTTTTTCTTGCATTCTTTTGTCAATAATAATTTTTTCCAATGTTAATATGTTCTTTTGTATTATATGCAGCAAGTCTGGATCTTCAAAACCATTGGTTCTATCTCTTGGTCTAAAAGACCACTCCATGGTACCAACAAAACCACTTGGTCATCTTGAAACATACAACGGTAGCAGTACTTTTAACTTTCTTCTTTCATACAGGCAACACTCAAAGGCATTGTTTCTGCTGTGACTGAAAACTGCATATGGTAATTGTTCCAATCAAATTACAGCTTTGTTGGGCTATGACTACCTTCTTGTTGAAACTGGCATTATACAATCCTTCGAGGCATGAAACTGCTATAGGTTCTGAGCTTTCGGCTAAGACCTGAATGCTTTCCAAGGGAATTAGTGTGTTTTTTCATGATTCAGATGTTTCAGCCAAATATAGTGCTCCAGTGGTTAGTTAATGCTAGTCAGCACGGTATTTCTTTGATGGGGGGGGGGGGGGGGGAAGACACTTGTATTTTTCAAATAATTTAGGACCTTTGATTTGGCTTTTGTTTAAATGAAACTTAGTACTTCACCTTTGCTTAAAAAGGCGTACTGCCAAAAATATCTAGTCGGTTCGCTAGCTAGTTCGCTGATTCATTGGTGAATTATATGGTTCACCGTCATTTAATTTAATAAAAAGGATAATTTCAGAAACCTCCTTTGAGATTCTGACAATTACACCGTACCTCCTGAGGTTTCAGAAATTATACTAACCTCCCTTTCTTAGTTAAAATGACTATAGTGTCCTTACTAGAAATATTTAATACCAAGTGTTCTCCTTTCTCCTCTTTTCCGTACCCCTACGCCTCCTCTTTTCTTCTCCCCCTTTTCCTCCTATCCGCTGCTTTTCTTTCTTCTCCTCCTCTCTCTCCATTTTTTCCTTCCCCCGCTCCCCTTTCTCCCTTTTTCCCTTCTCCCTGCTCCCTTATCCTTCCCCTTCTCCTTCGACTGCCATTAGCCTTTCTCCTCTCTTTCCTTCCCTTCCCTCGTTTCCCCTACCGCTTGTTCACCACCTCCTTAGCAAGCAATTCTAAAAAATCATAAGACAGGTTCAAAATTAAGATTAGATAAAAGAAAAAATTCAAATCTTTTCCTTTTAGTTTGTAGTTTTGGTTGATAAAAATGTAAAAATTTCATTTGTGTGTTTTTATATGTGCTTATTGTTGCAAAAGATTCTAAATCTTTTTTTTTTAGGGAAATCACTGACTTCCTTTTTTTTTTTAATACTGTATTGTTTGAATTAATTGTTGAAAAACTCGGTATAAGGTTAAGGATTTACATATATCACCCATACCATTAACTTGGCTTGAGATAAATTTGGATTTGAGGGCTACTACCAATAACAAGACTTTATAGCCTTTTGTAATAATGTTTTATGGGGACTGTCATTGCCCATTGAAGTTAGGGGTAGCAACAGGTCGGGTTGAGACTTGAGTATAATAGCCAACTCGCCAACCCGAACCCGACCCGCCAACTCGAAAATGTTTAACCCGAACACGACCCGAAACTGGTTGGCTGGTTGGCGGGTCGACCCGCCGACTTGAAAAAAAAAAAAACTACTACTAACATTTTGTAGCTTTGTTTCATTTATTCACATTCAAACACAAATTTTATTCATTGGATAATTAATCAAGTAAATTGTAAGAAAAATTAAGAATTCTACTTATGTTTATCAAAGTAAATTGTAAGAGAAATTAAGTGTATTTTAGTGAGTGACTTCGATATTAGTATGTGCAAAAAATATGTTTGATTATTTTGTGTGTGTGTGTGTGTTTTAATGTCTTTTCTTTCCTCTTTTCTTCAAAAAGAAAAAAAAAGAAAAAAGAAAAAAAAATACCACTAACATTTTGTAGCTATGTTTCACTTATTTACATTCAAACATAAATTTCATTCCTTGGATAATTAATGCCTTATTCCACTTATTCACATTCAAACACAAATTTCATTCATTGGAAAATTAATCAAGTAAATTGTAAGAAAAATTAAGAATTCTACTTGGGTTTATAAAAGTAAATTGTAAGAGAAATTAAGTGTATGTTAATGAGCGACTTTGATATTACTATTTGCAAAAAATGTGTTTAATCATTTTTTTCGTGTGCTTTAATCTTTTTTCTTTCCTCTTTTCTTTCTTCTTCTCCTTTTTTTTTTTTTTTCCGGGTTCGCGGGTCCACCCGCGGGTCGACCCGAACCCGACCTGTTTTTCTTCGCGGGTCAAGTCGGGTCAGACTCGCGAACCCACAAACCCCCAACCTAAACCTGCTATTTTCGGGTTAGGTTCATGTCAGAAATTGCTACCCCTAATTGAAGTTGACCGTGATCATGAATTTTGTACTCCGTTATTCAACATTAAATTAGGACAATTTGATCAGATTGAGTCTTTGGATGGAAGATTTTGGTGACTAGGTGTGAGGGTGATCCATTGTTTGATCATCAAATTAAGTTCGTGGAAATGTTAGGAGAGGAGGAGGTACTTTTGGTGGTTGACTTTGTTGGAGGATGTTATCATGGGGTTGATAACTTGAGTTTGCTAAAGATCTGTGTGTGAGGTTGTCAAAGAACTCGACAAATCCAGTGCTTGAGAAGAGTGGGATGTTAGAGAGAAATTAACCGTTGTAAACTGTAGCAAGAATTTGTTTTTTTTTTCCCCTTTCTTGCAATAGATTGCAATGGTAGGAGAGATGGTGGTGCTGCAAAAATATTTGGGAGATGGTGGTGTAGCAAAAATATTTGGGATTTTTTTGCTTTGAGGACAAAAGTAATTTGGGATTTTTATTAGAAAGTTTTAATGACATCAAAGTTTTGTTACCCAAACAGTGATTATAGGAGAGGTTGGTTTAATTTTTAAAACTTTAAGGGTGCCAGGTGTAATTGTTAGAAACTTCAAGAGAGGTTTCTGAAATTTTCCCTTAATGAAACGATGATTAAGGAGGGAATATCAAAACAAAATTTTATTTAAGTATCGCACGCCAAATTCTTTTTTGTGTGTTGGGGTAGGGGGAGATGATTTCTTTTCTTTCACACAAAAAAGAGAGACTAAAATAAAATGTTCTGAATCTGAACTAAATATAATTACAACGTTGCAAAACCATGTTACAATGTGTACTGTATCACGAATGGCATCTCAAAATTTGGACGCCTGCGTCGACATTCACAAAACTGGAGGACAAAAATTACACTGCGCCTATCTGAAGGCTACATCAATAAATGAGCATGCACAAAGTTGCCACTGACTTTACGTCGCCATTCTCTCACGTCTTTTCATCCTTGTGCAATGCACTCATTTTCTTTTCCAGCTGCATAACAAAAAGACAAATATTGCTATAAAAAAAGTACATCAGCCAAGTTATAGCAAGCCACGGAACTGTACCAGAGTTAACAAACTAAACTAGTCAAATCACGGGCTAGTACAAGTCACCAAATTTGGGGCACACCAGTGAGTCGGAATCATTTGTACAACACCAGAGAACATCATATACAACCTATGTCATGGTCAATTCAGGTAGAGTTGCAATTTTTAAATGTGAAGGGGATCTTTTATCGATTTCATGAATTTCAGATTCAGTTCAGTCTATCGATTCTATTTGAAATAAAAAATTGACATGCAATTCTTTCATGTGAAACATGGGGATTAACGATATAGAAGATACAGAAAAGCACTTTTTCACGAAGATTTGAGGTTCAGCAGACTAAGAAGATGAAAATAAGCACATTCTCTAGAATAGGCAACTAAAATGAGTTTTCTTTTCAAAACAAATTGTAAACACACCTGAGCATTTTTCAATTTCTGGCTTTGCAGTTCCTCAATTAGACTCCCAATGCTGAGATTTCAAGTAAGTATCCAGTTAAAAATAAAATCAAAATGTCATGCAGCAATTTGAAGAACACCAGGATTCAGACAAAATAAAATCAAAATATCATGCAACAATTTGAAGAACACCAGGACTCAGAACACTACCTCTGTTGCAACTGAACCACCTGGGACTGTGGCTGCTTTTACCTGGAAGTAGTAGGCGGTATCTGCAAGTGTTGAAAACAATTTATGCTGGAGTCAATATCTTTTTCTCAGACTAGAATAATTTTTTCTGCATCATAAGACCTAACACTATATTTCAACACACACAATATATAGGGAATTCACCTTGTGTATACCTGCAAAAGGTCATTAATACCGGCCTCAGCAAACTTTGTAGGGCCTAGATTTAAAAGCAAATAAATCATCAGACAAAAGCAAATATAAAGGGAGAAAAATTTAAAAGGAGAACATGAACCAGTTCACTAAATGAGTCAGTATACATATATAGAGCCAATATTAATGATCCAGCATAAGGTACATTACCAGAGGACTGCTCCACATATTTAATCAATTTAATTATCTCTTCCTGAAAAGATAAAGAAAGCAATCAGCAAAAGCCAATATTTGGCTAATATACAGGTAATTCAAAAGCCACTTACCCTCTGCATACTGTTTTGTTGATGGATACATTGCAATAATGGAACAACGGAAACAGCTGTAAGGCTTGATGTCGGTGGACTGGTCCAACCTCCCAAAACAGCACCAAAGAAAGAGTTCATAGGACCCTGCATGAAACAAAGGGAAGGCAATGGTTACAAAGTCATTGCCTGTGAAGAAATTTGCTAACTATCAAACTTACAGCTGGCGAAGTGAAACATTGTCAATTTCCATACCAGCACTTCATTGAGTAGCTATATTACTAAAATCCATACCCCATTCAACATGAATAACATGTTGGAAGCCTAGTAATGTGAGAACAAATATTTGGTTTTAGCATTTTACTGTCAAAATTGAATGGCAAAATATGAGTTAGTTTTACTAATTCAGGCAACTTAAAACACCCCAGACTAAACTCAAAATAAAATCCAAGTTTTATGAGTGAACTAAAGTTAGTAAAGTAAAATTTAAAGAAAAATAATAACCTTCCTGGAGGTTATTGAAGATTAAAATGACCTTTGTCCATTTAATTTAACAGAGTCAAGAAACAAGCAAGAATCACGAGTACTCCATAAACTCATTTACATACCTTAGGGTTCTCCACATAAGGATGTATACACATTTTGCAGCAAACCACCCCCTCCCCCTCTACCGCACTACTTCACTATTGTTTAATATGCTTGACCATTAATCGACTAACCATCCAGTTACTCAAGTAAGGCATACATTTTGCTATCGCATGCACTAAATAGAATACTACTCACAAAAAATACCTTGGGACTCAGATCTGCCGAAGTGACTTTAAAACGCCCCTTTCTTTGGACAACAGCTCCTTCAGACACATCCTCACCTACAAAAGCAAACCTTATGATGTCAAGAGAGAGATAACAAAGAGTTCGGGTCAATCAAAACAAGAAGACAGACTTTTTCCAGTCAAAAGGAAAGAGATGCTTTGAAATCAAGGTCAGCAATATAATATGCAAAATTCATTACCACATGTAGGATTAATGATGTCTTTCTTCTCACAATGCTGCAATGGACCACTATAATTTCGTTCTGCCAGATATTTTGGTTGTAAATATCCCCTTCATGGTAAAGCCGAATCACAATCACCATGAGTCAGCAATGAGATATCATCATGCTAAAACAGAAGCTTTTGATTCGCCAGATAACTTTTTCAGTGAAAGCGGTACTTGCACACCATATTCTTAATCAAGCTAATGTGATTGTGTTAATATATAAGCTGCCCGTTAGTATATCATTGCTAATTTTAATGGAAAAACAATCACCAAAACACGAAATAACTCCTTCATAGTTGATGTATTCAAGTTACTCCTCAACACTTGGAAGGCTCATCCTTGTTTGTTGCTCGCATTTTCCAACTGTAGATGCACTTCTATTATTAGTCTCACTACAGGCTATCCCTGTATGGGATATTCCATATTCCATTAAAAGATGCACAAAATGAGCCATCTTAACATGTGCAGGAAAAGAATACAAATATGCTAATGCTCATTTCCAGTGTGAGTGCACACTACTTTTTATATTTTATAAGGAGGATATACTTCATTTTATTGGAAATGGGGATGCAGAAGTAGTACTTCAAGATAAATTACGTGTCCAAGGCCCTCTGTTCTTCTTGGCATTTGTTAATTTGTACAAGTGATACGTTTCGCCACCACTTTGTGGAAAATCATTAGGTATGAACATGGTCCTTTAATTTGGATTGAAAATCTATTTCTATATTTATATTAGAGTAATTTTTTTCAAATACACACACACACACACTCTCTTAGTTTCAACCTAGAATGGTTATGCTGCCAATCTTATCTTCACCAAGAGGAGATGGCACTATAGAACGGACATAGCTAAACACATACCTGTCTCCATCACCAGTAATTGTTTTGGGAGAAGAAACATTATCCTGCATAATTGAACCACTTAAGAATTTTTTATGCCCTTGAATAGTATAACGTGGCAAGGAGCTATTTGGCCCTGGACTCTCGCCATCATCCCTGCCAGCTTCTTGTTTTTCAGTTTTTGTTGATGACTTGACTTGACACAACTGTTCAAGATCAGGTTGAACACTATCTTTCCAACATGGACTACCAGTACCTGGATCATCCTCACACACATCAAAACAACCTCTGCAAAAAAACATTTGCTACATAAATAAATGGATGAACAATGAAGCCCAAAATGAAAATACAAACCCATGAAGTTTCAAAGAGAAGCCCAACAATTATCATGAAAATATATCAAGCAATTTTATGTACAACAAAATGATAGTGAAAGGTTATATACAGCAATCTATTGCTGTAAAGTACATAAAACTTGTGAAATGCAAAAGGTACGCAGAAACATGCAATGCATCTTTTACGTCGATATATAAGAATGTGATGTAGGACAAGATTGGATAGTCTTGCCTACGAATGCACGCGGAAGAATAGAAGAATATGACACTGTTTCGTGGGTGAACAGTAGCACGTACTGTAGCGTGAACAGTAACGAGGGTGACGGGAAAGAAGAAGAAAGAGGAAATTAGGGAAATCTGAATAACAAAATTAACAAACTAAAATAAACAAACTGAAACTTTATTAATCAAACTCTCACTCTACTAGAATAGCCTAATAACAAAGGTATTTATAAACTTACGACTTACCTAAAAGAAAGAAATCTATTATAAATAGAATTCCTATTTCCTAAGAAAACAAAACACTTATAGAATATTCCTATGACAGCTTTGACTCTAATTAGTTACCTAACATAATTGAATAACTAAATAAAATAAAAACATAGTTGCTGGAAAAATTCCTGCGAACATGTAAAAAGACTTAAATACCCCCGAGACACAAATTCTAGAATAATGACTCTTAAAACATCTACTAATAATCTAACGACACTAATTTCATCTTAAGACCCTAATGATCACCATGGACACCTCCTTTTAGACCAAAATTCCTTCTTGCTTGCAAGGGGTCTTCTAGCTTTAGTTATAGGCTTCCAGAGACGATATTTTTTATCCAACCAGCTTATAGCTGCTGCATCAGAATGTCAACACCCTGGACATCCCATCTAATTGACTGACACATTTATATGCAAAACAGAATGTACATCACAATATCCACTTAAGGTACAATGTAAAGAATACCCAGTAACAAATGACAAATGCTGCTCATGATATAAACAAGCGGCATTATAACTTGGCTTTCCAAGAATGATTGAACCAAAATTAAAAGAAAATAAGCCAGATTCCATAGATGATAGAATCTCATACTTCAGTGCCTCAAGAGGTTTCATGGGAAATGCAGCAAGAGAATTCTCCAGATCATGGATATCATTGAGCCTATCCTGAAATGTGGACAGATAAAAAGGATATGATTAGATGGACAAAATGACACTGCAATCCACAAATATGAATGAAAACCAGGCAAAGCAATGAGTGAAATGGTGGCAGAACCTCAATATGAACAGCAGAATTTGGAATGGACCTTTCAGGAGATGCCCTCTCTGTGGGAGAACTAACATCATGTTGGCCATCCCCTTGTTTTCCACTCATACTTGGATCTCCAGCATTTGAAACATCAGCGTCCGGAATCTGTAAGCAAGACAGAGGATTCATAACCCTTTAAAAGAACCATTAAATCTCCTCGAAACAAAAAGGAATTCAGAACTGTACAAAGCACTAGTACATACAAGAGCAGTTTGATTCTTCAAATCCTCCAGATTAAAATTCCAAGCACTGATACCCCGGATGTACTCTTGCTGCATAATTAGTAAAACCCAGCTTAAATAATGGAGATGTACTTTTCACACAGTCAGAACATAATATCATCTTATGCACCGCATCCATTTGGTTGTTGCCTTTTCGTCTAATGCTTTCCAAGTACAAACAAATACAGGAAGAAAGTATATGCACAGGAATGTCTCATAAACATATGATTAACTGCAGAAGCCTATTAGCATCGGCAAAACAGTCATTTTAAAAGAATGGACTGGACTTGCTCAATTACAATAATGCTTTTTTTAATTAAGAAAATTCCTTTGAATTCTAATAACAAAACACCTGACAAATTACATGCTAGTGATAGCCAATCACTTGCACGTTGCAAAAGGCTAATCACTAAAAGATACAAGGCTCAAAATGTTGCCGAAATAGCCGACAACATATCTGGACTAACAACTTCACAACTAAAATTTTTTAATGCATTACACTTGTCTGAAAATCACCTTTAATACCTTGACATGGCTTTCTACTACACAGCCACTTTGAGCTCATACTGGCCTTGCCAAGAGCCATATATAGAGTCCTTTCCAGGCTTGGTCCAAAGCAGACCACTTTCCTAGCTTAGTCTCTTCCCTTGCACAACCTGACTAATCACAAACCACCACTCCTGGGATTCCGAAAGCAGAAGAACATATCACTTCGCCTAAGATATTAAAGATTGCAGTCTAGGTACTAGGAGCAAAAGCCTCATCAGAATGGCAGAGCAGGTGCTGATCCACCCATAAGAAAAAAATCTTATAAAGTCCCTTATAGTCCATGTAATCTGACTTTTCTATTTCTACCTCAGGTGCTTACTGCATTCGATTTCCCTGACACGTTTATACACACAACCGGCCCCAGTTTGCTCCGAGCATTACCCTCATATTGAAGACCTCCTACCAGTCCGGATCTAGTTTTCCTTGCCAATGCATAAACGTAATATCCTTCTCCAGACAGACACTCCTCTCTTCAATGCATTCAGTGTTATTCACTATTTCTCAGTGCATGCAATCACTCCTCTCTCTGCTTATTTTCTCTCATCTTCCAATAATACATGAATTGATGCTATGACTGCAAATCATTGTCACAATTGTACTAACTTAAACCGTCTTTACAATATGGACTGGATCTTGTGCAATTAAGAAAGATCAGTGTTGTAAACGTGAAACTTGATGAAACACAGAGCAGAAGAATAAAATAACTGATCTCAGTTTCCAAATGCATTAAAAACATTCATGGATTTATTAGCATGAGATTCAATAGTTTCACACTTAATAAAGACTGCAGGAAACATCTAAAGCAGTATTGCAACAATAAAAGTAGCACATTTTTACAATTACCAGTAACTATGAATTTGACAAGAATGTCGATAAACTCAAAATTTCCAAGATGTCTTTATTTATTTATTTATTTTGTTTTATTCTTGTTAGAAATTGTGACAAATCTGGCTAAGAAATTTATTCTCATTTTCATAAATCTATTTGACACACACAAACACAGATTGAACTACATCAGAACAGAGGCACATTTGAATGAGAATAAAGTACATAGTGTAAGAAAGTTTACAAAGCAGTAGCAAATAACTTTAGATCATACATGATACTATTGTCTCATCAAAAGTTTTTTAACTTTCAACCTGAGATAAATGCTCCTTGTCCTCGTATGCTGACTTATTCTGTACCACAAAATCTGCTTCTTTTACCTGAAAAAGAATTTGAAGTCCAAAACCATATCAAAGTGTTCTAGATTAGGTAATTAACCTGAAACAAGGTATACAATCTTGCAGAAGCTTAGAAACTTGAAGGGCACTGTTAAGATGGAAACAAGACCTTAAGCATCCTAAAACGATCACCTAAAAGAGCAAACCCGTCAAGAATTGTACGTGACAAATACCCATTTGACTGGGCATGTTTAAAGAAAGAGTGCTTCAAAAGCTCTTCTGAGGAGGGTCGTTTCTTTGGATCCTTGACTAAGCAAGCAGCTACAATTTCTCTGAAGGAATTTAAAAGGCACCAAATTTCAGGAGGACAGCAAAAACCACTTAAGAGATTGTTCTTTAAAAAGACAAACCTTTGAAAGTCTCCTATCTCTTTCATAGTCCAAAGCTGGAGGTGCATTTTGCAAGGTCATGAGAATAACCTGCATTTATGAGGCCAAAAACAGTATCAAATAGACCAGCAAAATATCTGTAGACACGCAATACAAAAAGTGGATTGTCCGTGGAGTTGTTACAACAAACCTTCATTGGCGGGTATTTAGAAATGGTGCGTGGCCATGAGCAAGTTCAAGTGCTGTTATTCCGAATGACCAAATATCTGCTCTGTTTAACCAAAATAGTCGCTTATAAATACACTGGTGTAAATAAGAAACCAAAAACACTTATAAATACACTGCATAAAGAAAGAAATAATGAGCCTTTCGCTGAATACAGAAAGGGTGCTTAAATAAGATACTCACTTAAAATCATATCCATGCAGTTGCTGCATAACTTCGGGCGCCATCCTTATAAACATTCTAGAAATAGAAAGTTCATTCTCTGCAAAGATCATAAGGGAAAAACAAAAGGAGCTCTGAGTATTGCTCACAAGGAGCAGTTACTTACCAGCATGGACTTCCGACAAACGTGTTTCTTGAACGTTGTCTATCACCAGTGTCAAACATGCATGCAGCAACCCCAAATCTGCTAACTTGACAGTTCCATTAATATCAATTAGTATGTTGCCAGCCCGAAAGACAAAAGTAACTTGAATGTATTTGGTATAAAAGATAGTGGTGCTCCCACGAGAAACCAGAAAGGACATAAAATATTACTCATATAAAGGCAGTAGTAGGAAATTGATACCTTAACTGACAAAGAACTTGATAAACATACATACTAGGAATAAGATACACTGGAAAAGGAAAGAATAAAATGCCAGTAATAAGAAAACATGTCTTATTGAGACATAATAACCCCTTATCAAAGATAAATGAACAAGATATCCCTGTCTCTTATCACTGCAGGTCATGCTTGTCATAGAAGAAAACTTATGGGAAGAGAACAACACTTTAAAGTCCTAGTTTTAGCATCTACCGAGAGAGAGAGAGAGAGAGAGAGAGAGAGAGAGAGAGAGAGAGAGAGAGAGAGAGAGCAAGAGAGAGAGAGAGGATACACAAAAGGAAAAAATAATAATACCTTCACGTCTCTATGTATGTGCCCATGGGCACGAAGATAAACAAGAGCTTTAAGGACTTCACGTAATAATGTAGCAATAACGGGCTCTTCAAAACCTTCAGGATAAGCAGATGTCATCATATGAAGGCAAGATCCCCCAGCCACCTGCGGCATGACAACCCAAAGATGGTGGCCTGTAGTGAATGAGCAGTGCGTACGTAGTACATTAGGATGGTCAATCAAAGTCATAGTTTGCACCTCTCGTCAGATACCATCCTAATAAAAACAATAACCAAATTAATATAACTACAAGAATTCTCTTACTGAAGAGATACCAATTTTGGGCAATTTAATCAAGCATCAGTAGCACATGCACACATTCAGACATTCATCCTGCCATCATATGGGCATAGAGTCCTAAATGTGGCAACATACAAGTCACATAATGCCTGATTCAAGCCAGTACAAAATTTACATTAACTTTCATTTACTTTTTATTGGTGACAATAATAAACTTCTTGCAAGTGAGCAGTATGAAAAACATAATCCACGTGAAGAACAAGATAAAGATGAATTAAAGTCTCCTCAAAACTATTACTGGAGGTAAGCAATGGATACAGGATGATAGTTTATGATATCACCAAGTGAAGAAACAGAAACTGGTATCACCAGGTGCAATTTGCATGATTATAATTAACTATGAAATGCATAACCTAAACAAACCAGAAAACTAAAATACCAAATTGAACATGAGCCCACTTACCAGGTCATTATTACACTTTTCCAGATCAAGAACCTTAATTGCAACTATCTCATTAAGTGGAATGCAGAGAGCTCGATAAACAGATGCGCTGACACCTTCTCCACCTTCCTCGTATAACTTGTAGTCTTTTGCATCGAGAGGAAACTTTTTATCCATCACCATTTTCATTGCAACTATTTATACTGTAGTACTAGAACCTCCTTCACACTTAATTGTCCATGAAAACAAGTAAAGAATGTAGACAGAGAAGGTTGCAGTCAACAAAATGTGGGATTTCCTCGAATAATTTAACATTTTCCTTATGATCAGGACAGAATTTTACATGGCTCCAGAAACTTGGTAAGATGATTCTATTCAGAATTCTCCAGCTCAAAAGCCATGAAAATTTGAAACTACCCAATCAAAAGCAAAGAAAGATACTAGCGAATCTTGGGAAAACAAGACCTAATATCCCATTTACATAGCAGTAAC
Source organism: Mitragyna speciosa (assembly GCA_024721245.1). NCBI lineage: Eukaryota > Viridiplantae > Streptophyta > Magnoliopsida > Gentianales > Rubiaceae > Mitragyna > Mitragyna speciosa. The sequence goes on along the minus strand of CM045561.1, from coordinate 1,397,519 downwards.
TACATGCAACGACTAAAAGATGATTCCAGACTGACACCACTTAATCACCAACAAACAGATTGTGATCCCAAAAATTACATTACCCTGCTGAATCACAGCAAACAATTGTTTCCGAACTACAGATGCAAATGCTTCCAATCAGATTCAAATAGAGTATCTCTAACCTGCATAGCAATATGAAAGACATTGAACACTCAAAATCATTCAGAAGTGAAAGAAGCTGGCAAGGACCAAACACACATAGCAACTCTCCAACAGATCATCAGAGCAAATATTACTTGATGTCAAAAATTGTAAGAACTAATTTAGGTCACTTGAGTATCCTACGTAATTATACTATGATATAGCAAATTACTTATCACGAATTTCAATCAAATACACTGGTTGATAAATTCAAAATTCAAAAAGACATTGCCCCAACCAGCAAGAAAATAAAGGAAGCTGACACAATCGAAAACAAAAATCTGAAAAACAAAAAAGGCTCTTGGTAGTGAAATTCATATAGAACAACTAAAGAAGGGACAGAAGTATTATGTCCATATGCACACCTAGGAAGGCAAGAAGCAGACAACACACAGAGTGAACACCCAGTGTTTGTCTAATTCCATGGCTTTTCTAAGATATCGCATTACAGTAGTCTCCAAGCTTTTGTCTTCAATCATCATACTGAGTAATGCTTGGGGTGATTAAGAAATCTTTGCAGAAACTCTTAAACATGACCTTCTATAAACTGCAGAACAGAACGACCACATATTCTGAATTTTCAAATGTTGTGGAGAAACTGTTTCATCCAAAACCAGTCACTTTTTATTGCTCTTTGTTCTGACTGCTGAACATCAAATTATGAAACCTAAATTTGCTTAACAATCGCAACAAGCATTTCTAAACATAAAAAAGTTTCTTCTTCAGATCAAATAGTCAATTCCTGGAGCCTTACATAACTAAAAATAAAAGCTAAAATACAATGTCTACGTGTTGAAATGACAGTAATGTTAGAATCCGAACTATAGCAGCTTGCCTAGATCAATCAAATGCCTTGAAGAAAAAAAATACTACAATCCAGCAAATCAAATTCGAACTGTTTTAATTAGCAATTTGAGCAATCAAAATATCCACTAAAAGTTACTCAAAAAAATCAATGCAGCCATTTTCAAGTATTCAACCTTTCAAATCCAGTCTTAATTTTGTCAACTTAAATCCGCAATAAGCACCAAACGAGCAAAGTCAAAAGAAAAAATAATTAAAAAAAAGAACAAGCTAATTCAGATAGAATTTGATCGTGTCCAATATTTGAAATAAATGGAAAAAGAAACGAAGCAATTGAGGATGATACAGCTGACCTAGGGTTCGTATGGCAGGGACCAGGAGTAAACTGGTAGCTAACCGAAATGAATCGAGACCATTAGGTCTGATTAGAATGCAAAATCCTAGGCCGAGGGTGGTGGAAATTGAAATTGGAAACGGCTGACGTGGGAGGCGTTTCCAGTTGTGATGCTGATAAAACCTCCGGAACTCCAACTAGTCCGCCATAGACCGTGTACATAACTAGAATCAATAGATATATACGCACGCTCCTGGTTCTTCTTCAGTCGTTGGCTTTCACTCTACAGTTTTCGTGATCGAATCTCCGCCGTCAATTTCACCAAGGAAAATGTACATCTTCGCTCGCGATTAAAAAGCCAACTACCTTCTTTTTTCCACCTGGCTAATTACGGATTCCGATTTAGCACCGAATGAGCCTTCGAAGTTGCGCTTTTCTCGATTTAGTCCTCAGAATGTGCATGTCGTACCAATTTAGTCCCTCCATCCAACTTTAAATATAATTGGTTTTTTGCCTTTTTTTGGTATAGTGAATTTATTTTTGGTTATCTTCCTCAACATATTATGGCACAACTTATATATCTTGCAATTGTTAAAATAATTGGAATTTCGGAACATTTTTAATAAATTCTTTTTTTATATTGTGATATTTTTATAACTTGAATAGATCCATTCAAAAACAATTAGATTATAAAATGGGAACGAATAGAGGATCAAGCGATTAGAACACTATGACTCTACCCCAGAGTTCGAGAGTTCGAATTCCACTATTCCCTTTTCCTATGTAATAGTGTAGGTATGTTTAAAAAAAATTGAATTATAATGAAAATACTGGTGATTGGAATTCCTTATTTGCTAATCAATAGTTCCTTGGTTTGGATTAAGAAATTGTTGAACTCATGCAAAATTAATTACCCATAGAAGAGGCATTTGTTACCATTGAGAGAATACATGACTATTCTACGTGTTCCAAAAACTTTTTTTCAAAAATAAAAAGCGCTCAAAAAAAATAATTAGCTGTCAATCTGATGTTTAAACGTGGCGGGGCAACATAAAAATGCTTGAGCCCAATGGGCTGATAGACATTGGAAAACAAGGTCTCGTTTGCAATCAGCCGCTTCATATGACAATAGCCCATATACAACCCAATCCAGGTTGTATATGGGCTATTGTCATATGAAGCGGCTAAGTGAATACCTAAATCGGGAAATTGAGAGACGTGACTCATGAAGAATGAAAAGTCATTGTCATTTCCTGCTCGGGGCCCATCCATAAGCTCATCATTGCTGGCCAGGCTGTGCACGTGTCGGTTGTGACACAAATTTAGAAAAGACAGATATCACGCTCGATTCACCCAGTCCAATCGAAACCCATCCTTGTCATCCGTGGCCCACATATGAGCCTATCTTTCTCGACGCAAGACAAACGCACTTGACGACGTCGTTGCGTGTCTTTCGGGACATTTGACTACGACGTACGACACTTTTTGAGTTTTGACCAGGCAACATTTTACTCGGATAATCTGCAGTAGCCTGTCAGAATATTATTCACCACGTGACCGCCCTTGATGAATCCACGTCCCATATGTGCCCTTTCAGTAAATAAAGGTTTTCTTGAATAAATATATACATAGCTCTTCTATATTACATGCTGACCAGTAAACTACCCGTCTATCTTAATTTGACTCTTTCTCTATTAAATTGGCGCACAATTAAGTTATTTGTTGAAGAATAGTAAATTTTCTCGAGATGAAAAAATAGTAAGTCATTAAAAATTTTTATCTATTATTAAAAATTTTACCATTTTCAGTGACATAACATTATCCCAATATATTTCTTCTTTATATTATTAATCATTCAGTATGACGCCTATTTGTTTCTAACCTTGCAATAATTTATCAACTAGATGGAGACTTGGAAAGCTTGACAATTTACTTGGAGAGGCCTTTCACCAATTACTAACTTTAATTTGCGTCGTTATCAGTAAAAGAAAGCTCTAATCTTTGGTTTTTTAAGTGCAAGAAAGAGTAATACCTAAAAAAACAAAAGAATGGCCACTGAAAACTATAGCATGAGATCTAAAATTCCACATTCACCATCGGCAAATTCTTGATCTCTTTTGTGTATCACAAGTTGGATTTGCTTAATGCATAGGCCTTGCGTGAGAGTTTTTTAGCACAACAATTGCACCTCAAATTAACCGCAAGAACTTGGACGTGATACTTTCAGTGTTGTTTTTACCGATTGACTTACTATATATTAAACCATAAAACTATACCAAACGCACTCAATATTTTATCATCTTGAAGAACGGATCATCAGGCTGAGTGATTAATAATACAAGAAAACTCAACAAGAAAGGCCGCGATTTTCTTAAGTAGTTGGCTCACTTGTCTGAACCCACAGTAGAACGGCTAGCCCAAAATTCACCTGCTGCGCACCCCCCCTGTCTGGCTGTCCCTCTCTTTATAATCTGCTGTGATTATGAAAACGGTTAAGCATTAAGCAGGAGTAGCTAAGTAACCAACTTATTTTACTTGCATAGCTATGCAGGACTCACGCACGCAATCACATATTCTCTATATGTTTACTTCCATGTAGCATACGCACAAATTCATCTTTTGGTTTTTTTTTTTTTTTTTTTTTTTTTTCATTAACTATGTGAACCAATGGTGGAAGCAAGAGATTTCTGGAACGTGAGATGAAAGTAAGGAATTCTAAAAAGAATCCTTGTTAAACTGGTGGGTTTATCTCGTATTTCTGAAAACACAGCATGGTTAGTGTTGAAAATCTCAAGGGTCATTATCATCTACATGGGAGCTTGATATGATGGATGATAGATAATCCCAATGTTTTTAGCAAAGACGTGTTACATGTGTATCGTAATTATTATTGGACTTCCGGATAATTTTGCCCCAACTCTGATCCTACTAGTAGTCTTTGATTTCGCATTATTTTTGGACGGACTTTAGATTTATATTCCCCAAGGCCAAAAAGAGACAAGAAAGCGGTGAAACCTGAGAAAATGGCTGTCGGGATAAGGAGGACGAAGAGTAAACTACATTTTAGCAAGCTCTATAATTTTTCATGTTTTCGGCCTTCGTCAAAGGACAAACATGTTCAAATTGGGCAGGGAGGTTTCTCAAGAGTGGTGTATTGTAACGATCCAGACAACTCAGAACAGCTTCAGCTAAGATATAGGGATAATTATGTTTCAACGACGAAATACACGGCCCTGAATTTTATACCCAAGTCATTGTTCGAGCAATTTAGAAGGGTTGCCAATTTTTACTTTCTTGTTGTGGCCTGCGTTTCTTTTAGTCCGTTGGCTCCGTTCTCAGCTTCTAGTATTCTTGCTCCTCTGCTGGTGGTGATTGGAGCAACAATGGCCAAGGAGGGTGTGGAAGACTGGAGGCGTAGGAAACAGGTACGTTAAAGTGAATTTTTATAGGTGGTTATTATTGTTACTCCATTTGATTGTTGATTTCACTTGCTATCAGTTCAGTATTCTGTCTTTGACTAGTATTTTTGTAGTTACACAATGCAAAAAATGTGCAAGTGAATGTAATTTATCTAGATGTTTGGTGGGGAATGTGGTTTTTGAGGATGTTTTAGGTATATGATGCCAGAGCAGAGATTACAGGTAGGTCAGGGAAACAGTAGAGTCTAAATTTGTGTTGCAAGCTGAGAGTGTTTGTTCACGCATTTCCTGGTCCTATAATTATGTTAAACTCATATTGGCACTAGGAAATTTCATTCTTGGCGATCATTTGGTATTATATTTTCTGTTTCTACCTTTTTTTTTTTTTTTTTGGTATCTCTACAGAAGATCAATAGAGCAGTAAACACCCCTGCCCCTTTTCTCAGTCCTCCTTTCCTCTCTCCTCGTTTCCTCTCCTTTTCCCTCTCTGAAGAACCAAGTTTCCCTCTCTGAAGAACCAAGTTTCCTAGGTTGACAAGTCTAAAATCCCTTATTATGCAAGTTGGAAATTGGCGGACCAGTAATTCTTTCCCTATGTGCACAAGCAATCTGAGGGATGCATTATACTTGTCGTGTTTACTTTGGGGGTCAAGTTTATAAAAGTTAAACATTTTCTTGAGTTTATTATTATATGAATTAGCCTATATTCTTTTCAGGATATTGAGGCCAATAATAGGAAGGTTGAAGTATATGGTAGAAATCAAACTTTTGAAACAACCAGATGGAAGAATTTACGAGTTGGTGATCTTGTTAAGGTCTACAAAGATGAATATTTTCCTGCTGATCTGTTTCTTGTCTCCTCTAGCTATGAAGATGGTATTTGTTATGTTGAGACGTCAAATCTTGACGGAGAAACCAATCTGAAGGTGAAGCATGCTTTAGATGTCACAGCCTCCCTCCAGGATGAGGACGCATTCCGGCACTTCAAGGCATTGATTAATTGTGAAGATCCAAATGATGATCTTTATGCATTTGTTGGAACTTTGCGCTATTATGATTGCCAGTACCATCTTTCTGTGCAACACCTTCTTTGGAGAGATTCGAAACTTCAAAATACTGATTATGTATATGGTGTGGTAATTTTTACGGGTCATGACACAAAAGTTATGCAGAATGCTACAGACCCTCCTTCCAAGAGGAGTAAGATTGAGAGGAAAATGGACAAAATAATCTACATCCTTTTCAGTACCTTGATTGTGATGTCTTTTGTTGGTTCTGTATTTTTCGGGATTGAGACCAAAAATGATATTCATGATGGGAAACTAACAAGGTGGTATCTTCGACCAGACAATACAGCTGTATTTTATGATCCCAAAAGAGCTTCACTTGCTGCATTTTTTCATTTCTTGACAGACCTTATGCTGTATCAATATTTGATACCAATTTCACTATATGTGTCTATTGAAATTGTAAAGGTTCTACAAGCCATATTTATTAATCAAGATCAGGACATGTACCATCAGGAAACAGATAAGCCAGCTCGTGCACGAACATCTAATTTGAATGAGGAACTTGGTCAAGTTAATGCTATCCTTTCTGACAAAACAGGTACTTTGACGTGTAACTCCATGGAGTTTGTTAAGTGTTCTATAGCAGGCATCGCCTATGGCCGTGGCTTGACAGAAGTAGAGCGGGCTCTAGCAAAGAGAAAAGGGGACAGGCCTGCTGCAGTTGGTGATACTTCCTTAAATGCAGAAGTGGCTGATGCTAAGCTTTTGAAAACTAGCAGACCAATTAAAGGTTATAACTTCAAAGATGAACGGATTATAAATGGTCAGTGGGTTAAGCAAGCTCATTCTGATGTGATACAGAAATTCTTTAGAGTTCTCGCACTCTGCCATACTGCTATTCCTGATGTCAATCAGGAAACGGGTGAAATTTCTTATGAAGCTGAATCACCAGATGAAGCTGCCTTTGTTGTTGCTGCAAGAGAACTTGGCTTTGAGTTTTATGAAAGAACGCAAACAAGTGTCTCACTGCATGAACTGGACCATAAGGGTGGGAAAATAGTGGACAGGTAAACTTTGTTGTTGCTAAATCTTTGATGCTTGGCTAAGTTAAAACTTTTGCACTACAAAAATTCATTCCAATCTGGAAATAGTTGTTCCAGATTTACAGTAGCCATTCGTGGATTGTCAGCTGTTATCTAGGTGACCTCTGGGGGTGGATTGTTGGTATTATTTAGAATTGGCAGCATTACTCTGCTTCTATAAAAGTGATGTCTATGGTGCTTGAGTTTGTATTGACTATGTTTCAAGCAAGTGGTTCTGAACTGATCAGTATATAGCCTTCTTAGTGATACTTGATTCTTTAGTGGTTGAACCGGCTGCAATTCATAATAATCTGTAACAAAGACTTTGATTGCATCCATGCTGACACCAAATTTATATGTTCTGTATGATCATTACTGTTTCTAATTCCTATCAGGCAACTAAATGGGGATTTAACAAATGAGTTGCAACTGACTATAAAACATGTGTTTAGGTTTTCCGTGAAAATTAAAGTAGCTCCAACGAACTAACAAATTGCTCCTGCTTTTTTTCGTTCATGGGCAAGAGTCAAATTATTGAGTGGCTGTTTTTGATTTTCAGATCCTACAGGCTTCTTCATGTCTTAGAGTTCAGTAGTGCCAGGAGAAGAATGTCGGTCATTGTGAGAAATATTGAGAATCAGTTGTTGCTCCTTTGCAAGGGTGCCGACAGGTGACCTATCATGACCGGATCCTGTGAATGAAGTACTAAAGAATTTACCAAGTTACTAATACAACAATTTGCTTTGTCCTTGTTTTCGCTTTTCTCCGTCCAGTGTGATGTTTGAAAGGCTGTCTACAGAAGATCAGTTTTTCAAGGATGCCACAATAGATCATATTAAAAAGTATGCTGAGGCTGGTTTACGGACTTTAGTAATTGCATACCGTGAGCTTAGTGAAGAAGAGTTCAAGTCATGGGAAGAGGAATTTCAGAAGGCACAAACTTCATTGACTGTTGACCGAGATGCATTGGTGAATGCTATTGCTGATAAGATTGAAAAAGACTTGACTGTCCTTGGTGCTACTGCTGTTGAGGACAAACTTCAAAAAGGGGTGAATATTCATTTGCTTATTTATTACCATCAGGGATAGTATGAATAAGTAAATTCTGTACTTAATATTTATGATATCTCATATTCTTTTGAAATGGACGAGAACTTTTGGTAGATCTTAGAGGTTGGAGAGATCACCTGAGCATTGGCTTTGGCCTTGTCCACAATTAATTCTGACATAATGTTATTCTGTGGTGCAAAGGTTCCTGAATGCATTGAGAAACTTGCAAATGCTGGCATAAGGATTTGGGTTTTAACTGGTGATAAGATGGAGACGGCAATCAACATTGGGTATCATTGTCAAGTGTTTTCCTAAACATCTTTTATCATTTCCTGTAGGCTAAGCTGAAATATGCATAATTTGAAAATAATATGCTTCTATGCTTCCTGCAGGTATGCCTGTAGCTTACTGAGGCAGGGGATGAAACAGATTGTGATTACTTTAGATTCTCCTGATTTAAATGATTTGGAAAAGAGGGGCGATAAAAAAGCTATTGCAAAGGTACAATATCTTGGGTTCTATTCCAACAGATACTTTCTTGTACATGCTCTAACAAGGTCAATTTTCACAGGCTTCAATTTCAAGCATAACTAAGCAAATACAAGAAGGAATATCAGAACTCTCAGCTACAGAAGGCTCTGTTTCATTTGGATTGATAATTGATGGAAAGTCTCTTTCCTTTGCCCTTGATAAGAATCTGGATAACTCATTTTTGGAGCTCGCAATGAAGTGTGCATCTGTCATATGCTGTCGCTCCACCCCAAAACAGAAAGCTCTTGTAAGTGTTTTGTTTGTGTGTGTTTGTCAATTTTGTGGAAGTTTCATTGTTTATTTCGTTGAGAAATTTCTCTGTTTCTGTTGTAAACTACAGTTTCTTCATTTTTCCTGGATAATAATTGTTTGGTTGCAGGTATGTTCTGGCATCCAAGTAATCTGACCAAAATGTTGAAGGTATGCAGGTAACAAGGTTGGTCAAAAAGGGGACAGGTAAGACAACATTAGCAATTGGCGATGGTGCAAATGATGTAGGCATGCTTCAAGAAGCGGATATTGGTGTTGGTATTAGTGGGGTTGAAGGCATGCAGGTTATTTTTATATCTTTAGTTTTTTCTCCTGCTTCTTCGTCGTCATCTTCACTTCTGTTGCTCTTGCTCCTTCTGCTATTCCCTTGGCTGTTATTTCCTTCCTTGGGGATTTCAAAGAGAGAAATTTGAAATGGTGTTAACATTCGATACTTAATAATCATTTACAGTCAATCACATATCTTTTGGTCCAGAAGAGGATTCCTTCTGCTTACTTTTCAGACTTTTTCTTGGTATGGGAAAAATGAAAACATAAATTGTATAAATGTGTATGTTGAATCTAGTGTTTCCCTATAAATATGTAGTTCATGTTGACTAACTATTTCACTAATTTTTTCTTCTTCCCAGGGATGTCCATCTTTTTGTGGTTCATGAGCATACATAGTCGATTTAGCTTAAAGATGGTGTAAAATGATTCTTGACAAAATAGTTGAAAAACTTGGCAAATGCTTAACATTTTTTCTCATCTGTATGTTCAGTCATTAAGATTGTGGGCAAATGCATAAGGTAGATGGGTAATTGAAGCATGAGATAGATGGGTGGTTGAAGTTATATAGATGCAATATATATTTGCTTTGTCTTTATCTTTCTTTCTCTTGGCTGTACGTAAATTTTTGCTGTGTGTGATGTGGATAAATAAGGTCCTGTTAGATAAAGTGTTGCCTTTAAGTGGATGGAAATAATTATCCTAACTCGTACAATGCTTACTCCTCTGAGGCTGATTAAAGAGCGACAAAAACAAGAATACTAAAGGTTACAATCACTTAATAAAGCATTCTCATGTTATATGTTTCTTCAAGTAAAATCAAGAAGATCATTGTTTGGTATGATTGGCTGATAGTTGTGCATTTTTTGGTTTAGGCCGTGATGTCAAGCGATTTTGCAATCGCTCAGTTCCGCTTTCTTGAGCGGCTATTGTTGGTTCATGGTCACTGGTGCTACAGGAGGATATCTCTGATGGTAAATACCTGCTTCCATGTGATCTGTATGACTTGGCAGGGTGTTCTGGCTTAAGTTGTAGATTTTTGCGGAAGAAATCCTTTCTGTCTTCATAGGAAAGCCTACATCCTCTTAGTTTGTTATTGTCGAAGTGAAAATGGGACTCTCATCTAGTTTTTATAGCTGTCTCTACCCAAAATTTTTTTAGATTTTGCTTTAAAATACCATCTTAGATAGGATCTATGATATTTTTCATGATGTGAAAAGTTACAATTTTAACTATCAGTTCACTAAGTTGACATCTTCCTTTATTTTCTTTTATCCTTATTCTATTCCTTTTGGGGATAAATGCAGATATGCTATTTCTTCTACAAGAACATCACATTTGGTTTCACCTTATTTTGGTTCGAGGCATATGCATCTTTCTCTGGCAAAACCGCTTACAATGACTGGTATATGGCAGTCTATAATGTATTCTTCACTTCACTTCCTGTGATCACTCTCGGTGTTTTTGATCAAGATGTATCAGCACGGTATTGTCTCAAGGTACTTACCAAAACTTTTCTGGAGGAACCCATATATGTTGTATGGTATTCAACCAGATGCATGGAAGTGAAATTGTCACACAGATTTAGCTAAATCGAGTTAACGTGGTCTATGATGATATGAATTTAGCCAATTTAGTCTTTAAATGGGCATTTACTGAAAGAAATTGATGAATTCAGTCAGACATTGAGAAGCAAACCTAAAAAAGAACATGGCAGATAGAAGCAAAAGCACCTTTTGATCTAGTGTAAGCTCTGCTGCCTTGATCAGCTACTTAATTCCCCTATTGTCATATATTAAAAATCATTCTAAATTCTTGAAGGGGCATGTCATTACTTAACACCATAACCACTCAAGCACAGAGAGAGAGAGAGAGAGAGAGAGAGAGAGAGAGAGAGAGAGAGAGAGAGAGAGAGAGAGAGAGAGAGAGAGAGAGAGGAATTTTATTTTCTAAAGATGGATCATTCCTGATTTTTTTTAGGTGTTTAGTGCCTTTGCTTCCATCTCATCATCTTGCTGTAAGGTTTCTGAGTGGCAATTCGACTAGGTTAGGTTTCTGGAAGTTGGGAATCCTATATCAATTTCACTTTGATTTGCCCCAAAAAAAAAAAAAAAAAAAAAAGAAATAAAGAAGAAGAAGAAGAAGTTTTTCTTGGTGATAAGTTATAAATCTTGGAAGAAATGTATTCTAAACAAATCGCCTATCCGTTTGCTTGAACTTTTGTAATTGCTTGAAGCCCTGTGAGAGAGTTTGGGAAGACAGGTTTGTGACGTTTCACGTTTTTATTTATTGCTTTGCAGTATCCTTTGCTATATCAAGAAGGAGTGCAGAACATTCTCTTTAGTTGGCAGCACGTCCTTGGCTGGATGTTCAATGGTTTTATCTGCTCCATGATCATATTCTTTTTGATAGCAAATTCTATTAAAGAGCAGTCTTTCCGCAAGGATGGTAAAGTGGTTGATCTTGAAATCCTTGGAGTGCTGATGTATACCTGTGTGGTTTGGACTGTGAATTGCCAAATGGCATTATCTATTAACTACTTCACTTGGATCCAGCATTTCTTCATCTGGGGCAGTATTGCTTTATGGTACTTGTTCTTGGTCGTTTATGGTGCCATATCACCTATCTTATCCACGACAGCATACCGGGCTTTTGTTGAACCTTGCGCTCCAAGTCCCTTCTACTGGATGGCAACCCTTCTTGTTGTGGTTTCTGCTCTCTTACCATATTTCTCATACAAGGCTTTCCGGACTAAATTTCGGCCCATGTACCATGATATTATTCTAAGAAGACGACTGGAAGGCTCAGAGACACAAGAGTTGGACAAATTGTCTTTCGAAGTTGAGGGCAAAGAAAAGCAGCCAAATAAGAGATCGAGAAACCATATGCCAAGGCTGTGATGGAATGCTGGTATTGATCATCTAGCTCCTGTATATGTTGACGTAGCATAGATGCTTATTAGATAGCAAGTTGGCTGACAAATATGGCCTTGGGTATTGGATGGCGAGTTGGCTGAAAAATATGGCCTTGAAGTCCCTGAAGAGTTTGCTATTCTTTTAAATCTTTATTCGAGGTAACATCGCCTTTGTAGTTAACTACAGTTGCCCAACCCTCCCAGCCCAAAGCCCCATTAGGCAGCTAAACATTCCCGGTATTGTTCCCCGTATGTATATGGATCCTCCAGGTGCATATTTTACACATATACATTGGAAACTTTTTTTTTGGGCTATTTGTTAAGGATCTATGAACAAATTCAAGATCCAAGAAGGATGGAAAAATGCAATTAATTCTTTTTACACACCCTTCCTTCTGGCTTTCCGTAATGGGATAAATATTACCAGTATGGGGTATGAAAACAAGATTGGTGTCTGAGAATGACACTCGAAAGGAGGGTATGAAAACATGATTGGTGTCTGAGAATGACACTCGAAAGGAAAAGGAGTTAGCAGTTCTGTTCTGGGATGGCGCGTAATATACAAACAGTTCCATGAGATGACAAATTTTCGGACTGGAGACGGTAAAGAATCGATTGAATTAATAACTAGAATGGGCCCATTTGCTATTTTGCATTCGGCCAATGCGTTTTGTTTAGCGCTCTGGGAATCGAGCCCAAAAACTAGTAAGGTTGAAAATGGAAAAGTGGCCTAGTTAATGACAATCGTCTTGTGTGCCAAATGGCACACATGACGGACATTTCAATTTTAGATTTTTTTCCTTTTCTTTTTCCCTTCAAATTTCGAGTGAATGAAAATTGATGAGATAAAAAAGGGGAAGCGGTAATCGAATTTCGTAATGCCAACTATGCATTTTATCACATCACATGATCGAAATATTTTCTTGATGAATTAGTGTTAAAGGAGCTAAAATTGCACAATGGAGGAATATAAAGTCAGCACACAAATCAACATAAATATGCCCATCGGCTATTGTGACTTTTTCGTTTAATTTCACTTTTTTAAGAATTAACATTTGAACCCTTTTAACTGGTGTTCAAAAGATACAGATCTGAACATTTTCAGACTAAAAATGTACGTTTAGATTTAAAACAAGAAGGTTAGCCCCTTCCAAATAAATACAAGAATCTGATTTTGGTCGCGTTCTTCCCTTCCCCCACCCCCCGCCCCCCTCGATAGTCGTACTCGTCTGCATATAGATTATAGAGGCATATCACTTGAGAGTGATTAAGTGGTGCAATAGCAAACTTCATTTATTGTCAAAAAAAAAAACTTCATTTCACTACCTTTAGACTGTCACAAGAAACATGGGAAATAGAGTCCATCACTTCACTGCACAAAGCGTCACCAGTTTAGACTTGTGTGGCAAAAATCACAAAATAAGGAGAATGAGGTCCACAAATCATCTGGTTAATCCGCATTAATAAGAAATTTGATTAACGAAACCGACCTTTTTGTATTTTTTCCTTAATTTTGAAAAAGATGCCACCATAAAAGTCCAACATAAGTAGCTTAACATCAACTTCATGCTGGACACTGTTGTGTGGAACTGCGGTTGTCATTCTAGAAAGTCCACGTTTCCCTGTTCTGGATAATCAGATTGGAATATTAGAAAGCTACACTTGCCGTATTCTTGGTCTTTTCGTTAACGTAAAAAGACTTTATCGTGCTCACAGCTAGCAAAGGCTATTTTCAAGGGACTTTACAATGCAGCAAAAATTCAAATCGGATTTCACACTACTTGTAAGTTATCCATTTTGTTTTATCATTCAACGGGCCATACTAGTATTTCTTTTTCTACCATTTTGTCAATAGAAGCATCTAAAAAATGGCGAAAATATTCACAAATTTTGACCGTTTCGTCTCTTAAGTACTACTTACTATTACTAGGATGCAGACCGATTGATTTTGCATCCGTTGAGTTACATCGTTATTGCCCTGACCTTTATGGGGTTACTTATTTACTGGCGTACAACATTTCTTAATCCTCTCATTTTCACAGTTTCGAAACAGGAGAAAGTAAAATAAGACTGTATGTTAGGCGGTCATATACCGCGTTCACTGCGCACGGGATTTTATTTTAATGATTAGCAACCACAAAATAGAAGCTTTAATTTGGCATTAAAGAAGAAATATGTGAATTTTTTTTTTTTTTTTTGTAAAATACATATGCATGTGTACTACGTGCATTCTCATTTCTAGTTCTGTCAAATTCGTTGGTGCAGCCATAGAGGTTGCCTATTCGTGTGGGATCTTTGTAATTATTAATTTTTCTAATTGAATTGGACTAACCTTCTCTCTTTCTATATTTGTCACTTCTTTCATGAGAATTTTTCTTATCGTTATTCTATAATTCAATTCCCAAATAAACATATTAATTAATTGCAATGCCAAAAGTCAAAGAAATACACTAAAAATTATTAGCGCTATTGGTTGATGATACTCCAATGTTTATCTAATACATATGAATTTCAATGCTTTAGAATTTTGGGTTTTCTAGAATATAACAATCTTAAGTAAAATTAATTAAATAAAAATTTCGATGCATACGTTGAAAAATTAAACCAGTTATCAGTTTCTCAATCAAAGTTTCCTTTTTCCTTTCCATGTAATAAAATATGGATGGAAAATGGTAGATTTTTAGCTTGTAACATTGGTGTCATTAATATTGTTGAAGCTCTCCTCTTCATCTTAACTTGCATATACCTTGCGTCATGCACTGGCCTTCTCTTGCTTGTTTTAGGTTTCTGAAAATGTTATATTAAAATGCCTGCGACGAGCTATGATTAACAAACAAACGGAGTATTAATTTTTGTAGATTAAAATAAAATAAACACACATATAAAATAAGTGAAAACTACAAAAAAAACTACAATTAATCACGGGAACATGACAGTTATGTCATGAGTTACATCAATGTCTATTTCTTAAATGGCGTTCCTGAACAGTTGCCAAGGGAATAGAATGCTATTAATGCCCAGCTATTAGAAAAAAATTCACGACATCCGTTCCCAACTATTAATTTGCCAAAACAGTTACCACAAGAAAACCAATTGCGTCATTGATGACTGATAAACTATACTAAGGTTCGCTTGGTTCGGAATCGAAATCGGAATCAGAATCGAAATCGAAATCAGAATTGAAATAATTCATTTTAGAATTGGAACGAATGCTTTTATTTTAATATTTTTACTTGATTAGATGTCAGAATAGGAATCATTCAATTTTGAAAATTTTATGGTCCTAAATCATCTAATTTTATTGATTAACAAATAAATTATTATGTTTACTATAGTTTATCATAACAAAACAATTGAGAAATAAAAAAGAATTAAAAGTTGTAAAATTTAAAAATGATTCCAATTCCTTCCAATTTAATCAGAAATGGAGAATTTTCAAAACTTTTAGAAATAATTATGATTTTTTGATTTTTATTCATTCCAACTAGACAGCCAATAATAAATTCATTTTGATTCACGATTTCAATTTCCATGAACCAACCCGCCCCTAATTACATCAGGAATGATGAAAGCATCCAAAACGGTAAGTGATGAACAAGAATTTCTCCTAGTGATTTCCACCATTCTTTTCGTATTCTTTTTTTTTTTTTCCTTGCTCCCCATTTAAGTGCCCGGGTGTGGAAAATATTTTTTCGGAAACCACGTGTGAACTTACGCGCGGGTCTTGTGAATCGCGGAAAGCAAGTCCCCTAATTCCCTCAACTATTTTTCTCAGCCAATGGGGCTGCTAATAGGTTACTAGTTATATTTCCTTTGACTTTTGGTATGAAAACGAATTTATCTTGCCATTACTTCTCTCTCTCTAATTATCTTTTAATCTATTTATATTCAAAATAGATGAAATTTTAAAAAATAATTTGATAATGGTATTACCTTTAATTTGAGATCAAAGTAGATCAGCATACTTGCAAATCAAATCCGGATAAGAACGTTTCATTGTTCAATTTGTTCGAAACATTTGAATGGTAAAAAATGAATTGATATCGTAAAAAAAAAATTTATAAGGATTATTGAAATGTCAAATTTTAGTTAATTTAATTTTAATTTGTGTAGATAAGTAATGATAGGTGTGCAACTAAAATAAGTAATGATATATAATATGAACGGTTCTGAATTATAATTTAAAATATAATCATTAAGATGTAGGGTGTGTTTGTTTGGACTGAAAAAGTTTTCTAAAAAATATTTTCTACAACTTCTGGTTTTTGGTTATATTAGAGAAAGGGAAAAAATTTTACTGTGGAAGTTTTTTTTCCCAATTTAACGGAAAACAACTTCAGTAAAAGAGTTACTGAAGTTGTTTTCTGCAAAGGAAGCTTGCTCACTTTCGGGAGAAAACCCAGCAGTAATGGTTTAGAGGACACGGGAATTTGAGGACGCTGTTGCACATGGTGGGCCATGGTGGCAGATCCATTACACGAGTGGGTGCCGAAGTTTGTGGGGATAAATATTTTCAAAAGTTTAATCAAACATTAGAAATTTGATGGAAAAATCTATATATTTTTCTGCAAACTATTTTCTTAGGAAAAATTTATTCGTGAAAAATCTTTTACGTTGAATCAAACGGAGCCGGAATGGAGAATTTTGAATCCAACTAAAACTGCTTAATGACTTAATGACTAAGGGAACGTCAAATAGGTCGCCAACTACCCAAATATGTATATCCCCTTTCCCAAACAAACTCACACCAACCACTTAGCGGTAGCCCACATTTCCCTCTCGTATATATATATATCCCCAAAACAACTAATCCCCGCCATTCTCCCCTCGTATCCCACAAAAATCTCAATCGATCTACTAATACACAGCAGTAACACGTAAACAACCAGTCGGAGGAGCAAAACAAACATGAGTGAAATTCAAGACGACCTTTCTATTTGCCCATCTTTCAGCAGCTATTCTTCTGATAGGTTAGCTGAAATAGCCGCTCGAGTCACCGATGAATTCAAGAAAGAATCTGAATTCACGCAGGACAATTTGATCGTCCATCCTGAGGACGAAAACGACGACTACGAGGATGACTTCGAGTTCTCTTTAGTGCGCGAACGTGATGATCACCAAATGTTTTACGACGGTCGAGTCCAGCCCATTTTCCCCATCTTCAACCGCGATCTTCTGACGCATGACGGTGGTTATGGTGATGAAGATGATAAGCAATCCTCGTCTGATGCGGTTGAGACTAAAATTCGAATTCCGTTGAAGAGTTTGTTCTTTCAAGAAATGGAAGAACGCCGCGAGCCTCCATCGTCGTCGTCGTCGGAAGCCGATGATATGGACAGCATACCTCCGGGAACCTACTGCGTTTGGCGGCCTAAGAAGCTTGAACCGTCGCCGAGTTGGTGTAAGAAGAGCAACTCAACCGGATCGGCATCCAAGAGGTGGAGATTCCTGAGTTTGCTCTGGCGAAACAATAGTGAAGGCAAGGACAGTTACGTCTTTTTAACTCCCAAACACGGAGAAGTTACAAAGTCCGACAAAGCTGAACATCCTAAGCCAAACCAAAATCCCGGCGAAGACGTTAAGGTGGAGAGAAAATTAAAGGCCAGAAGCGTCGTGACGTCGCCGTCGGCTCACGAGACTTTTTATGTGCGGAACAGAGAGATTAAACAAGGAAACAAGAAGAAATCATATTTACCGTACCGAAAAGACCTCGTAGGGTTTTTCGCCAACGTCAACGGTTTAAGCCGGACATATCCACCGTTCTAGAAGGACGGCCTCAATTAATTTAATAACATTAAATATTCCGAACCAGTTTATATTCCATGAACAGTTAGATACTCCTTAATGATTAAGTATTATTAAACCATGTTAATTTTTTTTTTTCATTTTAGCCATCCATTTGTTTTTTCGGTGTTACAGATTTAATGCCACTCCTTTCTCAGTTTCGGTGTTAAGTTGTAAAGTGAGTTTGTAGTTAGGCCTTTGGAGCGATTCCAGCTGTCTTGGGAAAATTTTGATGTACACATTAGTGGTTTATTATATAAGTTTACAGAAAAAGTAGGCGTAAAGATTTGAGTGCACGGCATAATAGTTTAAATTGGTTTAATAATAATCTTTAAATTTGTTACCTATTTATCTATCTACGTGCCCAAGCATCGCAATTTTTGTTTACGGTTGTTTTGGAGTTAAATTGTTTACTTTGATATCTTTAAAGGAAATAAGAAAAAAGAGAAAGAAGGAAATAAATAATGTGATAATTTATTAATTAATAAAAAAATATCTATCGCTCAACAAACTTTTCGACAAACTTAGAAGAAATATGAGAAATTTTCATTAAGGTGCAGTTTGTTAGAGCAAATAAATAAATGAATAAAAAGAAAGAAACATGTTACGTGATAGTTTGAATTCTGGATATGTATATACATGTACCTCAAACTAAAATGGGTTTGCCAAAATAATAATAATAGTTTGAATTCAGCAATGGATGTCTACAAATTATAGATTGTTGATTGAGAAAAAGTTGGTATGGAATTTTCTTGCTAGTATAAATTTCAATTTAACTTTCTTCATATTATCCTACAAGCAAACACAAATGGCTATGATGTCCTTTATGGCAAGAAGAAGAAAAATAGTCGGACAGAAGTAATTTAGGAAAGACACGTCATGGGTTATTTGATATTTGAGATCAAGAATTTTCTTTCAACAAACAGAACTTTCAATGTGAACTCTTGGACGGTCAATTTGGTATGCTTCTCGTGGTTGTCTTTAGCTAAAGAGTTAGTTCCTAAGGACTGAACGTTTTCACAAGGAAAACTTTCTTGTTTCTTTAAGTTCACGATGAAAAGAAAATTATGTTATAAACCCAAGGTCTTTGGAATAATATCATGGATTTTCTAGAAACCAGACCTACATGAGAAGATTTTCTTTGACAATACGATACTTTATGTTATATAACATTATTTTTTCTTTACAAAAAAGAACCAACAACCTGTGGACCTTATAGTTCAAAATAAGTCACATTTTTTATGATTTACGTGTAATTCATACTATAGCCTACCTAATTAACTAAGTGATTGATTTTGGACGGCAGAATTTGCGGTCCCACCCAAATGCTTAGACAAGATGGACTGACTTATTCTCTTTCTCTTCCCTTGTTTCCCAAAATTATTGAATGAAAAATTCCATGATTTTGCAGCGCTCGTATACATTGATAGGCATTTCCTATTATAGAACTCCTTTGTATGGACTATGGATCCACCACATAGTGAAAATATGCGTTTTTTCACTCGAAATATTTAGACAAGAACTGACTTCTCCTTCTTGCTTTCCCTTTGTTGAATGAGAAACTCCATAATTTTGGAGCTCTGCTAGACATAATTAGACATTTTTGAGCGGGCATTTAGATTGTACTCTACGTCCTGGTAGTATTCTCATCCTTCGTTAAGGAACTTTATCGATGTAATCCAAATGTCGTATCAACTTGTATAGTTGTTTTCTTTTTCTATAGCACCCCATAATTGGGATTCTACCAAACTTATTGTGGAGAAACTTGGAATTACAATGATCTGCTGTTTTAAAGCGATATACAAGCATTTATAAGCGTCAAAATTCTCTCTCTCTCTCTCTCTCTCTCTCTCTCTCTCTCTCTCTCTCTCTCTCTCTCTCTCTCTCTCTCTCTCTGTTTCGTTGCTTAGGATCCGAATTTTGACAATTTCGTCGACTAGTCATTGGCACATTGCATTTGCAGAACCATGGATGGAGATAATTCCGTTCCCTGGGCCGGGGCTGGTGCTAGGGCCGGGTTTGGTGATCCAAGAAATATCTCGAGATCCATGTGGAAGTGGAGCCCACCGAAGCGCATGTGACACGTGGCAAAAAGACTCTCTCTCTCTCTCTCTCTCTCTCTCTCTCTCTCTCTCTCTCTCTCTCTCTCTCTCTCTCTCTCTCTCTCTCTCTCTCTCTCTCTCTCTCTCTCTCTCAATTATCCAACCACAACTTGGCAACTACCATCTTCCTCATCCGCCAGACCACCACGCCTCACTAGTCACACACACTCACTCACTCCTTAATCCTAATATTTACTCCACTCTACTACACAAATATCCTTCACCCTCTTTTTTATTCTTTAATCAAAACGTCAAAATTTGTTTGTTCAAAAATCCATTCAATTCTGTTAAGCATTAGTATCATTTTCATTGTGATTGGCTAAAGAAGAATAACAAAGGAACTGACTCAATTACTCCCTCGAATCAAATGTGTTCGTTGCAATTACCGAACTATAGGAAGCCGGGGTCTCGCCTATCACCCTTCTCCAGAACCTTCTCATCTGTTGTGGAGAAGAAGCAGCTGCATATGTACGTAACCGTGATTTACTCTTCTTCTTTCTGGGGCAAAGATTTGTGTTTCGGCAATGGCTGCTCAGCCGTTAACAGCTCACCGGAGAAGCGATTATCCAATCGAAAGAAGACTTTTTCTAAGGTATTTGCAATGTCTGGGTCCGCCGCTTTTAAGATGAACTTGAATGAATATATGGTGACACTCGAGAAACCGCTCGGCATTCGTTTAGCTCTCTCCGTTGACGGAAAAATTTTCGTCCACGCTCTCAAGAAAGGGGTCTGTTTTACTGAATTTTTTTTTAAATAATAACTGTCGTCATCATCTTATCAAGTTGTTGACATGTGCTTAGTATATAATTTTTCTAGTGTTCTTGCAAATATTGTTAAATTGTTGCGGAGCAGGGAAATGCTGAAAAGTCGAGAATAATAATGGTGGGGGACACTTTGAAGAAGGTGAGCGAATCATCGATATCATCAGGCGGGGGGCTTATTGAGATCAAGGACTTCGGTGATACAGAGTACGAATGTACTGCACCTTATTGTATTAGCAACTTATTGGTCCTAGGATACTAATGCTTTCTTGAGATTATAAGGTTTTGAATGCTAGTAGCATATTTTATTTGCCAAAATATAAAAATTAAGAAATACGCGCATAACAATTAGCATTTGCTGGGATCTAATATAATTCAATAGTTGAGTGCCTTTGTTCCTCGTCTTGCAATGCTCACCTTCCCATTCCCAGAATCCCAATAAACATATAATTAGGAGTTGATGACTGGTTAGATGTACTTGAAAACATGAAGGCTGAGGACAATGTCAAACGTATCATGGATGAATCCATCTGTAATGTATGAGCACGTGATTCTGTTTAATTTTGGTTTGCGCAGGAAGATGATGAAAGAGAAGTCGGGGACATTTAGCCTTGTTCTTGAAAGACCCTTTTCCCCCTTTCCACTTCATCAGCTGTTTCTGATGAACGACCTTGATATCTTGTTTAATAGAGGTCGTATGCCTCTTGCCACTTGGAACAAAAATTTACTGACGACAAACTTGCAAAGCTCTAATGATGATGGTGGGAATTCCGGGTTTGTTACATTTTCATCCAAGTATGTAAATTCTCGGGGATGGAAGTATTTGAGTGATCAAAACAAAACCAGCCACCCACAAATGTTAAAAACCAATGGCCCTGCTGTACCATTTAGTCCACTAGTCACTATTTTCTCCGAGGAAGAATCTGTGGATGGTGAATGGGCTCATGGGAGTTTCCCGTTGGATGAATACGTCAAAGCATTGGATCGAGCAAAGGGGGAGCTTTACTATAATCCCTCTCTTGGTATGCGTTATAGTAAGGTGTGATATTTTAAGCTTGTATTTGTCCAATACTTTTATTGGTTTAAGGATCATACATTAAACTAATAGCAGATATTGTTCTAGAAAGCTAATAACACCTAGGCCCAAATAAACTACTCCTAGATACAGAAACACGCGAAAAAGAGTTTTTTACTGCAAAAATCCATTCAAATATTGATTTCTTGTGCAACTTTAGTTACTGAAAGAGTTGATTGTTTTTGTAAAAAACAATGGTGAACTCTTTGCTGGATTAATTATTGAACTCTATTTCATAGTTTTGATTTTCAATAAATGGTTTAGGAAATATTTTATTGCACATCAAGCTCAATATCCACAGTCCTTTTACTGTTTTTTTGTTTTTTTTGTTTTTTGTTTTGGATTAGATCACAGAGCAAATATATGTGGGCTCATGTATACAAACAGAAGCTGATGTTGAAACTTTGGCTACCACTGCGGTAAGGGTTGCTACACCATTGACTTAACGAGTAAATTCCTTAAAACTTGACAATAATCTCATACATCCCAGTCCAGAACTTGCCACATCAATCATCTCTGGAACTGGAATGTATGAAAAGATAATAGGTAGTCCACCAATGATAACTCATTTAATGCACATATCTATGCCTACACTGTAGATGCTGGCCTTTCTAATGGCATAATTCCAATTTGAAAAGGCAACTGAAAATCCATAAGAGCATAATATGAATATGTTGATCAAGATACTGTCAAGAAGTCAAAATTTGAGAGTTTTATCAATGTTACTTGGACTTGGATACGGGAGTTGTAGACATGGTTACGCCAAGGCAAAGTAAAGAATACGTTAAAATGTTGACACGACACGACATAGGTGTGGTGGGGGTGAGAACAGAGCCTAAGTAACATAGATTTCTATTCCTCAACCTCTCATTGGTGTTATATTGATGTTGTCTCACCCGTTGATGTTGTTGGTTTTCAATGTTGCTTGTTCAATTGATAGTCTGTAACAGTCTGGAAATGTATTTATCAGGGAGTCACTGCTGTGCTGAATTTCCAAAGTGGAACTGAAGCAGAAAATTGGGGAATAAATTCAAAAGCAATAAATGAGACGTGCCAACGTTGTAATATTCTTATGGTCAATTATCCAATAAGGTAATAGCTGTAATTTTACTTGATACATGAGAATTGGTTTCCTATTCCTTTCTGACGTTTCACTTCGCGAGCGGAATGTACATTATTGCCAATGTGAAAATTAATTAAAGTTTTTCTAAACATTGGAAGGTTTCTGCATCCAGTAGTATGAACTGTAAATACGAATAGACATTTGGACGTAAATTTTTTTGATTTCTAAATGTCTATTCAAGTTTACAGATTCATACTACTGGACACAACCATAAACCTTCCATGATTAAATGCTGCTTCTCCTATGATTCAAAAGTTAATTTTAAAGAGGCATGTAAATTTTTCGATTATGATGTTAAAATGCATTCGTGAATTAATTTCTCATGCAGGGAGGTTGATTCTTTTGATACAAGAAAGAAACTACCATTTTGTGTTGGTCTTCTTTTGCGCTTACTCAAGAAGAACCATCGTGTATATGTCACTTGTACCACCGGTTTTGATCGATCCCCTGCTTGTGTGATTGCGTATTTGCACTGGATGACTGACACTTCCCTTCACGCAGCATACAACTTTGTCACTGGGCTGCATTCCTGCAAGCCTGACAGGTTCTTCTCACTAATTGCCACTAAGCCTTTCTATGACAACGTGAGCCTGATTATGTAAAGTTTGTGAAGATTAATCTTTCATCAGGCTAAGCAAAACCAAGGAGCATATTTGCAAAGTTTATTTAAGTTTCAAGGATGGCAGATGTACTAATATGCCTGAAAGGACTTGCATTTTATCCATTGGTTGTTGTATGTGCATATTTTCATCTTTTTCAAGATTGATTACCTATCTCCTTGAGTGGATGACACTCAAATTCTACATGATGACTAAATTGACTCAAGCTGAGACATACCACAGTTTCAGATCTGCTGTATGTTCTTGCCATTGGCTGGAATCCATAGTAGTTGGCATCTTATCGTTGCACCATGACTATGGCTTTTCTTCTTTTGTTTTTATGCATCTTCTACGTATATGAAATGTCTATTTTAGACGTTGATGCAGATACTAAAGAAATCTTCCCCCCCATCTTATGAAATATATTCTTTAACAATTCAGTGAAAGTTCTCTTTTGTGATTGACATCTTAACAATAAATTATTTTTTATTAAATGTATACCTTTTTCATCAACCCTGGAGTAAAATGTTTGGTTGCAGGGCAGCAATTGCTTGGGCAACTTGGGATCTAATAGCAAGGGTAGAAAGTGGCAGACATGATGGACCCGCAACTCATGCCGTGACTTTTGTGTGGAATGGGCATGAGGTAATTAATGATTTCTGTACTCAATCATTGCCTGTAAAGTGATATATTGGTGTCTGAAATGCAGATCAGAAATTTGACAGTTTCTGCTTTTGTTTTCATAGTTATTAAGCTTTGGTATTCTATTGGTGAGATTTAATTTCTGGAAAGAGGTGTTGAAGCTTTATCCCTTTATCAATTTTACTTGTCGAGAGGATGATACTCCACATAACCACAGGATTTTGTATTCATCACTGCATTACAGCACTGACTATTTTGCCTTCTTATAAAAGGGGGAGGATGTTTACTTGGTTGGAGATTTTACTGGAAACTGGAAAGAACCAATTAAGGCAGTCCATAAAGGTGGCCCAAGATTCGAAGTTGACGTTAGACTTCCACAAGGAAAGTGAGTCTGCTTTCTACTGAAGTTGTTATGGGCTTGAGGGAAACCCAAGTTTGTTAACTAAACTTTTCAAGTGCATGTATTCTACATTTCCTTATTCTGTATAAAAGGATCATGTCCTCACTGAGTTCAGCAAACTGTCAAAACAAATATGTTGGTTTCCTAAATATTCAATTGGTCAGAACTGGGCCTATATTCTTTGCAGTTGTGTTAGGGTTCTTTCTGTATTAAAACCATTGCATGTTGTTTTGAATATGTTTTCCCCATGAGACCTAACCAGTAGGTGATAAGGCAAGGAGCTTGGATGAAGCAAGGCATTTAAATATTGGAATTTTTTGTTTCTTAACTTTCTTAATTTATTTTCTCCTCCTCCTCTGTGAATTTATTAATGCTTTCTCTCCATTAATTTTTAGTTTGTTCTGTTGGGTTGCCGTACAATATTTCTGTTGTTCTGAGCACAGCATTCTGTGTCTCTCAGGTACTATTACAAATATGTAGTTAGTGGGCAGTGGAGGCATTCGACAACTTCACCAACTGAAAGGGATGAGAGGGGGAACGTTAACAATGTAATCATGATTGGTGACATTGCCAGTGTGAGGCCTTCATTCCAACAACAAAAGAAGGTATATTCTAAACCATAAGCAATATATTCTTTTTTCCACTTCCCAGAATTTTGTCTTTACCTAATTTAGCTTAACAAATTCAATTAGTTAGACATTAAGTTCAATCTAATACGGGTGAATCTGTTGTTGAGGTTGATGCTGATGCTGATACAGAAAGGAACTGAAAATTACAGACATTGTTTCACTTACACTTTTTTTTACCATGAGTGTAGATTGGGAATTTTCCTTTCAAAAATTACAAGTCAAGACTGAATTTGTTACATGCTCCCCTGTTTCAGGATGCAAATATTGTGAAGGTTATTGAGAGGCCATTGACAGAAAATGAGCGGTTTATGCTCGCGAAAGCTGCTAGATGTGTTGCATTCTCTGTCTGTCCCATAAGACTGGCACCAAAGTAGGTGGTCATTCTACTCTTTCCATGTAAATGCAGTGTACCATGCTAACAGGTCTTGATGGCTCTGCAAGGCAGGCCACAAACTCTCAATAATGCCCAAAAGTATCCAATGTTGGTGCAAGATTTCTAGGTACTTAAACATGGAATTAGAATTTTTCTGGATTTGTCAATCGCAAGACAAGAGATGGACCTAATTAAAATGAAAAATGAAGTGGAAAAACAGAAGACAGGAGAATATCTTTGATTAATATTAGTTGATGCGGTTGTGAGATGGATATCTCACAAGGTTTCCAGGTCAGATGAGTTATTATTACGGTTTGGGTACAGATTCTCTCCTACTCTTTTTTTACTGTAAGAGTTCTATAAATCGAAGCTGCATTGTGATTCACATTTAGCTAATAAATTTTCATCCAGCAAATGCAGATGTTCGTCTATTATTTTATCTTTTTGAATACCTGAGCGAACAATATTTTATTAAAGCATCTGGGGGGCTGCAATAAAAATTCTGTGTATTGTATATCAGTTGAAACTTGTTTGTTTTCTAATCTCTTCTTTACAAATTTTTAGCAAGTACAGAGTGATGATCCACCTTTTTGTTATATTTTGCAAAGCAAATGTATTTATACCTCCCTATGACCAGCATACCACCACTTGGAGGACGAGAAGCACAGAAAGTTCCTTTTGGAAACTTTTCTGCTTGGGTTCTTATGAAGTGGTGTTGGCTGGAGAATTGGCCTACCAGCATATCTTAAGATAGCTGTACAGTGCGCATTACAGTGATGAAGCAATTAAGGATACAAATGCATGACTGGATTATGTTCAGTATCCAAACATCAAAAAGTACACATAAGATATTCTAATTTCCGTGGTAGTTTTCATATTTTTAAGTTGCCACCTGATACGCCATGTCTCATCATCAAACTTAGGTTCTAGGGTTACAGGTATCTTCTCTATATGATCTCCACGCTGCACTTCAACAACTTGTCGCAACATGAATATTGAGACTGCAATCAGCACAGGGAGGAGCAGTTTAACTGTGCACTGACCTTTTCATCCACTTTACATTGGTCAAGAATTCTGTACAAATCACTACCTTTGGAGACCACCTTCCCGTTAACAGATGCTATAATATCCCCCGGTCTAAATTTACCATAGGAATCACGTTTAGTTGGCTTGAGACCCGAGAGAAAATAATCCAGTCATTTCCTTTTTTTTTTTTTTGTGTGGATCAATTCAGTACCTTAAAAGTTAACACTCAGTTTTCGTTGCAAGGCAAATGGGTAAGCTGGGTAAATTCCTGAAAGAACAAAGCCCAAGTTGCAAAGCCCAATTGCATCCTTGTTTCCTTGACTGGGGCCCACTTCTTCAAATACAGCAAATATTAAATAACGGAGCGATTACAACTCTATCCATAAAAAAAAAAAAAAAAAAAAAACCACCACGTTAGTTAGTTAGTTAGTTAGTTAGTTAGTTTGCATGACATAATTTTGTCCTCAGCTGAAGGCAGAAGCCAGTAGTATAGAACCTTCCGGCTTCCACTTCCAGACTAGCCAACTGGCATTCTTTTATTCTTGTCACTGTACTACGTAAACTCGTAATCTCTCGCCGGCTCTAATATCTCTGAGAGGCTGAGTAATGCATAAATTACAAAACAGTAAAAGCAAGAAGCTTTTGTGATTCAGCATCACTCCTGTTGGAAGAACAAATATCGTCAAATTTTGTTCACATCAAAGCATTTACCTCCGTGTACAATAAGCCCTGGGAAGAGCTTCGGCAACGTGTCAAATCGACATACATGCATATTTTGACCAGGATATAGTGGAGGAAGACTGCAAAGTGGAATCCAAATTGTACTTTGCCATATAAATGCAGGAATCCAATCTTTTGTCTCCTTAGTTTCTAGTTCTGGCTCTTTTGCTCGATTGTCAGTATTTTCATCGTCACATACCTGCATATATTCTGACCAGGATATGGTGGAGGAAGCCTGCAAAGTGGAATCCAAATTGTACCTTACCATATGAGTGCAGGAATCCAATCTTTTGTCTCGGTTTGTATCTAACTCTGGCCCTTTTGCTTCATTGTCAGTATTTTCATTATGATAATGTTTGGACTTTGGATTCTGGAAGAGCCACCTAGTCAAAAAATAGGTTGGTCTAAATTCTAGTGACCCCCACAACAAGTTGGTGACAAAGTGGAGGTGGCCCTTGCCTTCAAGCTCACGGGATTTCCTTTGATTAATGGGAGTTCTTGTTTTACCAAAATAATAAAAAAGACATCAACAGTTTCAAAATTACATAAGCAACATCATAGTACTAAAAATTAAATATACACATTTCATGGGCGCAGACGGTACTTAATACATGTATCAAATAGTTGTGCAATTAAATTGGTTTGCTCGAAGATACAAAAACAAATATACCAGCTTTTAGAAATAGCGGGTGCAAACAATATAGTGGAGAGAAAACCTACGCTTTGGATCGGTGGAATGTGACATATAGCAGTCACTTTCTTCTTTTCTCTGCATTTTTGGTGGCTGGAGCTATGAAGTCGAGAATACTACCAGGTGCCACCAACCCTCAAAAGTGTCGTCCACAAATTCGAGGAAAGTGGGTCCAAACTCACGTAGTTATCGAAAACATCTCAACCAAATTGGAAATCATAAACTAATTTTACGATTCAATTTAAAAAATAATTACTGACTTAAAAAATAAATTATGGGGCTTAAGTACCTCTCCTCTTCTCCTCCTCGTAGATAGTTTGTCGAAAATATTCGAAAAAAAAATTAGAAATCATAAGCTCACTACTGCCGCTTAAATAAATTTTACATAGGGAGAAGGAAAATTCAGGAGGCCAGGTATTAAACTTTTATGAGCCCCCATTTGCATTAAAGGTCTCTGCCGCGTTTACAGGAAAAAGTACACCACTCAAGTGTTTTCCTGCAGCCAGCGGAGTGTGGTAGGGACACAAAATCCTAGCCATCCAGTGGGACATTCAACCAGTATTAGTTTTCATTTCAATTTAAATTGTACGATTGACAATATTCAAGGCTTGTTAGAGGGGGCATTATAATTTTTTCCAAGAATATTCTGAAGACTTGTTTTTTAGTATTGAGGCCTGGCTCGGCCTAGTTAATGTGTCTCAAAATTAAATTAGAAATAGCACGAAATAATAAAACTTAACAATTGTTGAGCTCTTACTGATGGGGATGAATTAATTCAAGGGGTATGGAGTTAATGGAAAACACCACCCATTGAATCGGTGAAAGATGTTATTCGAATGATACAATGCTCTTTTGTTTCATCAGTCCAATTCTATTTCAGATAAGTAAAATATTGTTGGAAACGTAAAATACAAATGAATAAAGGAAAAGTTAAAAAAAAAAAAAAAGGGAGTCAAAAACAAGTGGGAGGAGGGGCTGCATGAGAGAAGAAAGAAAGGATGAAAGAAAGAGGAGACGGGAATGGCGCGAAGTTGAATGATGCTTCATGAACCGCAGTCAGCTGTGGCGACTCGGGAATGAATTCTTCCTCACTTTGTACGTCTCTCATCTCTGGCCTCTCATTTCTTTTTCTTCTCTTTTTAAATATGTCCTCCAATTTGAATTTACCCCATCCACCAAATTACTTTCTTGCTTACGACATCTCTGTCTCTCTCGTCCACTCTCTTTTCTCTTTCTTTTAGTTCTTTCTTTCTTCCTCATTTTCTTTTTCCTCAAACAAATTCGCCAACCTACGATTTACATCCAACCATAACCAAATTTTATCTGTAGCCTTATTTTCGGAAGGTACTGCTTCTGATTCTGCTTAATTAACATCACAACTTGTAAGTCATGCCTTCTGTAAAGTAAGCGTTCGTCAATATATTCTGATTGAATTGAATGAATCGCAATAAAGGATTGTTCTCTGTTCTCCTTTTTGTAACCTGGTTGTGGGTAGGTTTTGTTATGGTAAAAGAAAGAGTAAGGATTAAAGAACATGGTTTTCTGTTGCTTGTTTGTTGAAATTGCCGTCTTCCACTTTGACTTTATAAAGTTTGTATTTTTATTGAAGTGGTTATTACTATATGGTATATAATTTAGTCTTTTTCTGCTTTAGATTGAAATTCATTCGTTCACATTAAGATCTGGTCTTTAGGTGAAGGGAAACTGGGGAAATATGGGGAAGGATTGCTTAGTTGACAATGGTAAATGGATGGATACCAGTTTTGTATACAACTTAGAGGCTGTAAAATTGATTGTCTGAGAGGAAGAAGTTTATGTAGTGGTGGCATATATTCTTCCTAATTATTCCATCTTACTAGAGACTTTTAACATTTGAGGAAAGAAGGCTGAAAATTGAACCTTTTTTCCACAATTCAAGATGGAATATGTACAAGGGTTTGTCTGGTAATGCCTGTTTTTATCCTTACGTCTTCTGTTGTTAGTCATAAAATTTGCTGGAAGTAAGTAGAGGGTAGTTGCTTTATCAATTTGATGATCTTATTTTAATTCCTATCTTAAAAAAATATGTTGAAAAGAAGAGCGCAATGACGATGAGCATAGCTCCAAGTAATGCCAAGCTGCATTTTGGAGAGAGATATTGCAGAGGACAAGGTTGCAGACGGGCTCACTTGGTATCCAGTATAGCCATCACCAGATGCGGGCAAAATGGTCTTTCTTGGTATGCGTATATGGTTCTTTGCTCTAGAAATTTGAGTTTTTATGTGCTTGAGTGCCCTGAAAATTTGCTTTATTTGGTCAAAGTTCTGTTCTTTTTGCATGTCTTCAGGGCCAGATGTAAGATATTTTATGGACGTTTTTCAGGTCATATGGGGTTTCCACGGGCTTTCAGATTCCTGGACATCGCAATCTCCATTTGCAAATCAATCAGGATTGGAAGCCACACAGGACAGCAATCTCATCATCCCTCAGTGATGGTTCTGCAAAGCACTTTGATTTTGCTGTTATTGGCAGTGGAGTTGCTGGCCTTCGATATGCTCTTGAAGTTGCAAGATGTGGTACAGTTGCTGTTATAACTAAGGCTGAGCCCCATGAGAGCAACACCAATTATGCACAGGGTGGTGTGAGTGCAGTATTGTGTCCTTTAGATTCAGTGGAGAGTCATGTGCAAGATACAATAGTGGCAGGTGCTTACCTATGTGATGAGGAGACCGTTAGAGTAAGTTTCTTATATGGCAAGTTTTTGAATAATGATTTCAATTTTGTGTGTGAATATTAGTCGGCTTCGTCAGCTATCTTTACGGTATTTTCTGAATTATTAATTTCATTTTTCAGGAAAACTTGAAAAAATCCTGTTTTCTTTTTCTGATTATTGCTTGTTCAAAATGAAACAGTTGATGAGATTGAATTCTTTCAACATTGAAATTCTAAGCATAAACTTGCTTTTTTTTAATCATGGATTGAGTAGATATAGATTTCATTAAGCTTTCTTGCTCAATTCTTGTTAATTTCATGTTTAACTGCACTTTCCAGGTGGTGTGTACTGAAGGACCTGAAAGAATCAGAGAATTAATTGCTATGGGTGCTTCATTTGATCATGGAGAGGATGGAAACTTGCACCTTGCAAGAGAAGGTGGCCACTCTCATCATAGAATTGTTCATGCTGCTGATATGACTGGGAGGGAAATAGAGAGGGCTCTACTGGAGGCAGTTCGCAAGGATCCTAATATTTTTATGTTTGAACATCATTTTGCAATCGATTTGTTGACTTCACAGGTTTATTTCATGTCTTTTTCAAAACTTTCTCGAATTATTTTTCCACAATATAGCATGTGGAAATGCTTCATTGTGGGTTGGCTTATAAGTGGATGGATGTAAAACAGAATTGTCATTGCATTTCATGTGAAAGGAATTTTGTCCATTCTCATAATCTTGGTGGCAATGATCTTAATATCCAGATGTTGAACATTACAACATAGAAAAAATGCTTCAGATACTTTGTTTCTAATTTGAATACAAATGTTGGCTTGCAGAATGGTTCTGACACAATTTGCCATGGAGTGGACACATTAAACACAGAAACACAAGAGGTAGGAAATTGTTCTGTTCAAACAATTCCATATAACTTCAAACAATTTTGTCGGAGTAACTGCTACTGATACCTGTGCTTATCCTACTTTTTGAACTACTAGGTTGTGAGATTTATCTCAAAGGTGATTTTGCTTGCATCTGGCGGAGCTGGACATATTTATCCATCTACCACTAATCCTCTGGTATTGTTATTTCTCTTTCTTGTGGATGGTGTTCTTCAATGGTACTGGGGTATTTAGTGATGTCATTTCTACTGCATCACTAGATGTCCTTTCACTTCTGCAGGCGTGTTGTATGTATGTAGGGAAACTATTATTCTAAATGGAAGAGAAAGAGAATAATTTGTTCCACAAGATTAAAGTTTTTGCACCTTAAACTGGGAACATTTGAGCTTGGCATTTTTTGAGGTTTGAGAGCAGTATTGATGACAGTTTCTTGACTGTGTTGGGTGGGGATTTTGCATGTGGCTTCAGTATAGTACGAAATGTAATTTGGATTTATTTTTTATCTGTGCAGCATTTTAACCCTGTATTGATATTCATTTCTCTCACTAGAAGTAATGCAGTGAAATGTGAAAGTATTTCGACTGTGTTAAGTGAAACCTTCAGGGACCTGTAGAACACAGAAATATGGAATCCTCACAAGTTGAATGATGTAGAAAAGTAGTTCATCTAAATACGTATCACCCTTGGCAAGACATCAAGTAGGCTCAAATTGGATTCTTATTCTTGGCAATATTTTTCGAATTACGCTTTGTGAAAAGCTCAGCACACCAAGGATTTATACTTCTGCGTCTTCAATCTTTTAGCTGAATTTTCTATAAAATTTTTTTAGGTTACTATTCTTGATGTTCTGTCTTCATAATTGTTCTTGTATTTCAACTTTGTTCTGGTAAAGGAACGTGATATAATACTGCAGGTAGCCACTGGTGATGGAATGGCAATGGCCCATCGAGCTCAAGCAGTAATTTCTAATATGGAGTGAGTGATGCTTTGACCAATTCTTAGTTAGGCATGCTTGTCAACATCACATTCATGACTTGGTTCACCAAAATCCAAGGTTATGCATTGTTTGGAAGATTAGGATTTGCCAACTCCTGTTTTGATGATTCCACTCAAAACTAAACCGTGGCATTTTACCAGCTGGACCTAATCTTATAGAGCACTCATGAACATATTTGTTAAATTCAATCAAGTTATGCAGTTAAAGGAGCTTCTGGAAATAGAATTTTTGTAGGCTAGAAAATCTCCAGAAGCCTTTCATCCCATCTTTATTGCTTTTTTGGCTGGCAGGTCTGGATGGCATTTATTTTTTAGTTACAAGATTTCCCTAGTAGTTTCCAGTTTCCTTTTCTCTGTTTGCAAGGTTGTAGACTAATTTGCTATGGTATAGTAACTTCATTTGTCCTTCATTTATCGTTAGATTTGTTCAATTCCACCCAACTGCCTTAGCTGATGAAGGCCTTCCCATCAGACCAACCAATTCCAGAGAAAATGCCTTTCTGATAACTGAAGCCGTCAGGGGTGATGGAGGCATCCTTTACAACTTGGGAATGGAAAGATTTATGCCTTTCTATGATGATCGAGCAGAGCTTGCCCCTAGGGATGTGGTGGCAAGGAGCATTGATGATCAGCTTAAAAAGCGCAACGAAATGTATGTGCTTCTCGATATAAGTCACAAACCCAGAGAAAATATTCTGTCGCACTTCCCCAACATAGCTGCTGAATGTCTGCGGCATGGTTTAGACATAACACAGCAACCAATTCCGGTAGTTCCCGCTGCACATTACATGTGTGGAGGAGTTCGTGCTGGCCTTCAGGGAGAGACGAATGTCAGAGGTCTCTATGTCGCTGGTGAGGTTGCATGCACAGGTTTACATGGAGCAAACCGACTCGCTAGCAACTCATTGCTTGAGGCACTAGTGTTTGCACGAAGAGCTGTGCAGCCTTCAGTTGATCATATGAAGAGCTCTATTTTAGGCTGCAGTGCATCAGATGCCTGGGCCAAGCCAGTTGTGCCCATATCCCTTGGGAATGCTGTATTGAACAATATTATCTGCAGGACAAGTGAAGTAAGGAAACAATTGCAGTCAATCATGTGGAAATATGTTGGAATTGTTCGTTCAACAGTTAGGCTGAAAACTGCTGAGAAGAAAATAGGGGAGCTGGAGTTGGAATGGGAAGCCTTTCTGTTTCAGAACGGTTGGGAACCAACAATGGTGGGGCTTGAAGCTTGTGAAATGAGGAACCTCTTTTGTTGTGCCAAGCTGGTGGTGAATAGTGCTCTTGCGAGGCAAGAAAGCCGTGGGCTTCACTACACCATTGATTTTCCATGTGTGGAGGAAAGCAAAAGATTGCCAACAATTATTTTCCCTGGTTCACCACTAAATAGCACATGGAGTTCTCGGCAATTACACAGACAGCAACTATGTTCAACGTCGTGACTCCAATTTTTCCTGCCACAATGCAAATACAGGGTATCATTCGTTCTATTAGCTACATCTGTATTTTACTCCAGAAATTGTGAAATATTGATTAATGATTGGTTTTTATTGTTCTTTTATTTGATTCTTTACCTTCCAATAATGTGGAAGAGAAAAGTTGTATTTTACTAAATAATTGCCTTCCAGCCGCCTTTTCTCTCCCGAAGTCTGACTGACCCTCTCACCAAGAGATGAAGAGAGAGAAATATGAACGTGTTTTTCGTGGGGTGAGCTTTCTCGATACTGTATTTCGGGACTAATTAAATGCAGAATTTGGAAGCCTCAACAAGGAAAATAGCTAAATTTAGTTGTAGATCTTAAAGTTGGAATATGTGAAGCTGACTATTGCTAGATATAATTGTTTAAACAAGAGATTTATATTAACTAAGATGAGTCCTAAAATCGGGTGGTCCACTCATGAGACATTTTTAGCTCCTTATCCATCAAATATCATCATCAAGGAAAGGATAACTGGAAGATGACGTACGGTGAACCAAAATTTCTGCATCCAAATCATTTTTATTGCGAGAAAAGTATACCATGGAGGGGATTGCATTGTCGTACTGCGAGGTCTTTCCAATCCTGGTCTTCCAGTATTCCCAATGAATCATGAGAGCTTACCACTTGCCCCGGTACTTGAGAGACTTTGCCCTTCCAGCCCTTTTTTTAAGTTTTAATTTTCATCGTCTGCATTGTCACATAAAGTTGTAGGTAAGCCGTTCTGCTGTACATGCTATACATCGTCTTCTAACTCAAAGAAACTTCTGCTGAAAAATTAACATCAGAACTACAACCACAGTCTAAGACAACTCGCAACTGGCGTCTGAAAAGAGTACAAGTGACTGCATAGAAAAGGGTAGTTTGGTATAACAAAACAGGAAAATGAAATCCCACCATTACTTTATTTGACTAAAAGCTCTCAGGAAAAAAAATGTAGAAAGCAACATATACATTCCACTTCCCCCAATCTTAGGATGGACAAATGTCTTCCCCATGTCTTCACTGTCTTTGTATCTTATTCTTTAGATTTTGCGTCTCAGATATAGACGAACTGACTAAAAGGGGAAAAAAAAAATGAACATTCCAAAACCTTCCATCAGAAACAAACACTTCTCCAACCACCGAAGACTTTACATCAAAACAAAGGAATATAAAAAACCAAAAAAGTGATCAAAGTTCCGTAATCTCAGGTTTTGTAATAGTGCTGCCATGATTGTCAAGGAGGGTTTCCAGCGACCTTGATTCCCTGTTTCTTACTTTTCCTGCTTCTCTTAACAACTCAGCCAGTCTCCGCTTCTCATCAGTTACATCTGGATTAGCTGTCCCAAGCCTTTCCTCTCTCAGCCCAACTACATACTCCATTATCTCAATTGCATCAAGGGTTCTGCAACAATAATTTAAATCGATTGAAGGGAAGCAATTCAAAGCTTAACAACTTATAGCCACTTCAAATCTTGGAAAAGAAAATAAAATTGAAAGGGAAAAAAAAAGTTTTGCTTATTGTGACAAGTGCAGAAAGAAACATGTATAATGAATAAGATGTATGCTATTAGCCAGCAAAATGTACAAATGTTGGAATATACCTGCCCATGGCATCATAAGTACCAGCCAGGTTGCTATAGACCCCCAATGTGTCAGCATGATACGGTCCGCATTCAGCCTCTAAGACGCTCCTTGCTTCTTCAAATAAATCTGCTGCTTCATTTATTGCATAAAGTTGCACGCATGCAAGTCCCATTTGGTTAAGAGCCACGCCAAAAAGTGCATTTTTCTTTTCTCCAATAGCACGAAATTTTGTAATTGCATTCTTTAAGGAGATGTAAGAATCAGAGTAATTCCCCAGGATATAGTACAGAACCCCTATCTGGGCTTCAATACCTGCAGTTGTGCTTTGTTGGCCAGGTGCATTCCCGTAAACTTTGATGGCCTTCTGCAGTAACTTAAGTGCCTGGTCAGGTTCACTCATGGATTCATAAATGGCAGAAACATCAACTAGACCACTGGCAATTTCTTCAGGGGAACAATCAGCGATTGGCTTATTGAAAATTCGCAATGCATTTTCACAATAAGATTTGCATTCACTGAATTTTCCTATCTTGTTGTGCAGATCAGCAAGACGGATGTAGACTGAAGCAACTGACGGATGGTCATCTCCTTTAGTTGACTTGAATGCCGTTAGAGCTTTCTGATAAGCAAAAATGGCCTCGTCATACCTTGCCAATGACAAATATGCATCACCTATGTTGCAGTCTACAGCAGCTACATCCGCTTCCTGGCCATTTGCAGCCATGGCCATGCTTGCTAATACGTAATGCTCAAGAGCAGCTTCGTGATCACCCTTGGAGTCACAAATGAGGCCCAAAAGCCTCCTATCAGCTGCTTCTTCGGGAGAAGTAGGTGACGCATTCTCCCTATGGATTTCCAGAGCCATCTGGCACAGCTTCACAGCCTCATCAAATTGCATAGCTTGAACATGGGCTTCAGCGATGTACCTGCAAGTCTCAGCAAATCTAGGATCTTTTTCCCCGAGAACTTGTCTTTGGATCTCCAGACCTGCAGTATAGAAAAGAATTGAATTCTCAATTTGGCCTGTCATTGCATAAGTATCACCAAGTTGCATGCATCCAGCAAATTTAGCAAGAGAGTGGTTTTGGCCTAAATCCATCACAGGTATTTCAATTGACTTCTCAAGGAGAGGAATTGCATCGGTATATCGGCTCAGTCTGCAGTACAGTGCCGCAACAACATGCAAGCACATGACAAATTCCAAATTAGGCTTTCCATTTGCAGATGTTTCAAATAACTTCATGGCTCGAAGAGCAAATTCGAGAGCTTTGTGAAGATTATCTCCGGATGCAATCAAATCCCTCGCCTGTTTGAGTATATGTGGCCCAAGATATGCGGCCTCAGATGAATCCTCTGCTCCAATCTGTTTTTTGACGCCGGCTAAAGGGGAATTCCTTCCAATCTTCTCTGAGGAAATTGCATTTAGCTTCTTTGAACTATTCACGCTACGTTTACCAGCACGAGGGATCCCATTAAAAGATTTGCTCTTTAAACTTGCACTTTTTGGTGCGTCAGAGTTTTTGGCTTGTGCTGAAAAAAAGGGCTTCTTACTTGCAGTGATTTTCCCGTCTTTAAATCCTTTTTCTTCCTCAGAACTGCTATCCCCTGCTTCCTTCTTCTCGGTTACCATGTCTTTTGTGATTTCCACCTCTCCGTAGTCTCCGCCAGCAAGATACCTCAATTCAGAATCAATTCTCGATTCCTCACCATACGATAAATAGCTTAGCCTCGATGGGGATTGGTCGGAGCTCTGCATCTCGCAGACATTGTCATAAAGTTGCTCAATAGAGGTGTCAATAGCTCCTTCCATGGCCAGATCAATAGAATCGCTCTCAGGACTGTGAGTACTCAATGGACTTCTCGGAGACGTCTGAGCGAAAATTTCTTTGTGAGGTACATAGTGTCCAGTGAGTTCTCTGGACCTTACCTCCTCCATGACAAAGTGACTCATCGAATGACCAGGAACTTTGCACCCCTACAGCTTCTACACAGAAAAAACAGAGCAGTTATCATCATTAACAAAAAGAACTCTGATGTCCTGAGGTAAAAAGGTGGGGCTCACTAGTCTACCTAAAATTGTGTATATGATAATTCCGCAGTTTCCAATTCCAAGTCGGGCATTGAAATACATAAAAAGAAATTTCATCACAATTGAAAACTATCTCTACATGTCCATAATAATTTCTGTCAACTTTACTCTTGTTTTTTAGGCCTTCTTGAGAACCAGAGCAAAGGAGGGAGAAAATGTACCAAAATTTCAGGATACATAGATGATCATTTCTTTAACTTGAAATTCCTACTTTTACAAAGATAATTTTGCACGAAATAAAAAATTTCCTCCCTCAAAGTATCCAATAAAAATGAAGCAAGACATCAACTTTCATATAACTTACAAAATCTAACGCACAGGCAGCCATCACGTTTAACAGTAAGCACAAAAGGAAAATATTAGAATCAAACAGGATTTCGAAATCATTAATGATTGATATGTAAAATTAAGGAGTGAACATAACTAGAATGAGCACCTTATAGCTTAGCCAACCAAGAAAACCACAAAAAGGCCAACGCTTGTCTCTTATTGTCCAAGTTTTCCTCTCATCAGGGCACAACCAGCAATAAAGAGAGAATGTACAGAGATTGATATATGTCTCCTTTTTTTGGCTTTCTTTTCAATGATTTATGTATGTATATATATATAAGTTGATGGACAGAGGATATGAAGGGACGGAAAGAGGTGGTTGAAGGAAGGAGTGGGTGCAGAAGTGAAATATATATATATATATATATATATATATATATCACATATATGTTTATCCCATTTATCTATTTATAATCAGGAATCAATAAATGAATGGAAATTCCAGAAAATTGAAGATAAGAGAGAAGTTGCATAAATACGGCCGAAGAGGTGGGGTTGCAGAGAGGTTGGAATGTAGAAGCATGAAGGGGACCTATCATCTGCCACCGATATCACCACCGGTTACAACGCACAAAGGCAAAAATATACACCCGCCGAAATTCTTTCGGTATATTTTGGCTTTTGTTACAACTATTTTTCTATTTTAAGTATTTGTTTTCCGCTGTGAAATTGCCATTCTAAGCTACTTGGCGCGATTAACGGCCACTCAACGAGAAGGGATTGCGGTTATTCCAGTGACATTGCGGTGATTGGGAGAGTGCATAGAGGGCCGCCACGTATGTGCTTCGATAACGTGGCGTACAGCTATTGGGCGCAATTTTTTAGCATTTGCTATCGTTGTTGATGTATCTCATGTTGGTCGATCATTACCTGCGACCTGTCTACAGGGGAACTATAATGATTGGGACGGTGTAGTTTTGAAGGGTTGGGGTCCACAGTAGAGGATGAGCTGTATGAGAGCGAGCTTTTGGATTCTGAGGACCAATGGACAATGAGTCTATTTGAATCTCGGTATTCTCCACACCTCCTCCCTACACGATGATCAATTTGCAGCACACAATTGCATTTTGCAACTGAAGCGCTAGAAGACCTGGATGAAATTGATTATAGTATAATTGCCCTTGTCAATTTATTTTAAATATACAAATGCTAATGGATCAAAGCCTGAAACAATTTGCTATTGATTTCTCTTCTTTTCATGCATATATTTAATTTCTCAAAGTTGAAAGAAGAATTCTGATTTTGCAAAGAGAAGATTTTAAAGGCCAAATAATGAAGGTTACTTTTCCTCCCCCTATGCAACGTCTTGTCCATGGACTGACAAAAAATGTGGGCCTAGGGCGCGAAAAGCGCGAATCATTATACCAATTCGATCTGTAACAATAATTTCCCACTATAGTGTAGCGATCTTGATTTCATTGAAATGTTTCTGATATAACAAAATTAATGATGGGATAAGAAAATATATAAAATGTTTGTCTAAGTGCTTCTTGAATACAAGTTAAGAGGGGCTTCGTGTGTTTATTTTTAACAAAGGTAATGTTAAATGAAAAAGTTTCTTAAACGAGGAGCCCAATAATCGTAATTGTGGGCATTTGAAGGATAAATTTTGTGTATAAATTAATTTTAACTTTTTTAAAAAAAAAAATAGTATATTAATATCGAGGAATATTTTGATGTACTCTTCGAGATGAGTTGCTTATCATCTGCTAAAAATAGAATTATTTAATAAATACTAATTTTGAAAAGGAACCAAAAAGAAAAGGTTTTATTCAAGTTAACAGAAATGCAACAAATATTAAAACTTGGCCTCCCTAAAACAGAGAAGTCAGAAGGAAACTTATGTGGCATGCGACTTCATCCGTGGTCTATCGCATTCGTTGTACATATGTAATTTCCGGTGGACAGATTTGTGGGCTGGCCTTTCATCTTCCTCGCAAGAAAAACAAAGGATGTGCCCATTCCCGAAGGCGACCTTGCACAACCCTTCACATGCTGATAAAAATAAACACAACTGTAGCTTTTTTTTTTTTTTTTTTTCTGCTGCAAGTAAAATCCATGTTTCTTGATATATAAGCTAACTCAAGTTTTACCAAAACGTATAAATTGACACAATTCCTAATAACAGCTACCTGTTTTTTTAAGGTGAAAGCAAGTCATTTTAATTCGTCACCTTCAGCTGGTAATATTTGGTCCTTTTTGTGAGGAAAACTTTGATATGTCAGGTTTTCTAGGACTAATAAATTTCGCTTCACGGCACACATTTCCGCTGTGGCTTGAACACGAGCATCATTCAACACAGGAATAATACTCTGCTGGTATAAAATATACTACTGAAAGATGAATGGAGGGATAATTAAGATCAGGAAGTGGGAGAATATTGGTAGAATCACCTTTACATAAAAAAGAAAAAGGATTATTATTATCATAACAGCAGTATATTCTGAAGGTACAACGACCTGCTCGGTTGTTAGGCCCCTGTTTTAGGTGAGTGCGCAATAATATTAGACGCGGCCAGGCAACAGAAAGTTAATTCCTCCGATTACTAACACAAAGGTGGATTATGATTATAATAACGGTTAGTACTAGTTTATTAAGGATTAGTGGTAGCAGTTCATTAATTGCATGCTTTTTTGTGGTTAAAGAGAATCTGTGTCTGAGGGGGGCCTCTTTCTCCTATAATTCATCATAAAGCTGTTGCCATGGGATCCCTCAATTTTATGTACCCAGTCGACTTATTAAATGGAGCAAGGAGGTGGTAGTTATGGGAACAAATTATTAGCGTCACTCATCACAAGCTCCAAAAGGCTAATAGAAAAAGTCAACTCATTGCTGCAATAAGAAGAGACTCATAAAGAGCAAAACAAGCTCTTTTTTTTTTTTTTTTTTTTTGATTAAAAGAATTTTCCCTTTCAGCATCGTGGATTCACTGGTACAAACTTCAAACAGCTGTAACCTGTATCCGGGCATCTTGACTTTAACACTTGTGTACATGCACCTGACTGCATGCATCTGACTTGTATCATATACCATTTCGATCAGTTTGTAAGTTTACAATTTGCTTCCCAGGGTAATATATCTAGGTTTTGATTTTGCCAACTTTCCTTCATTCTCATTGTAGTGCCAGTTTCCCATTTATTTAGTTTATTAGCCTATTTGAATGTACTCTAAAGATCTGTGCCAGTTGCCCATTTACTCATTAGCCAATTAGGTTGTGCTCCAAAAGATCAATGTGTACTTGCCGTGGTCAGTGAAGAGTAAAATGCCGTACAACATCATAAAAACAAATATAATTTTTTCCCTCTTTTTCTCCTTTTTTTTTCCCTCAAATTCATATTCGTCTTCTCGTAAATCCCTTCTTTTTTTACTTTTGATTATACTGGGAGTCAGTTATCTAGTTTTGGCTCAATAATGCCTTCCAACCAACAAACCAGCTGCAACATAAACCTTCAAATTTCTAAGACCTCACTTCATCACATTGATTAAACTACTGCACTACGAAATTCAGCTTGTAATATATGTACTCTTCAGTCTAAATTGTTTTACCAAACCCGAAAAAAAAAAAAAAAAGCTTTCTACATGTCTACATTTTTATCCACCCATGATATACATTTTCCCAAAAAAGAAAGAAAAAATTAAAAAGTCGGTGATTGTGGTAGCTTAGGGACGTTCATGGATAATTCAACTTGGGCTGATGAAAAAATATCTGAATTTAATCCGTCGAGTCCTTTTTATCTTCTTTAGTCGCATTAAGTTGGATTCTGTCAATTTTCAAATAAACTTTTAACCAAAAATTGCAATTTTCCTTCACAGCCCAAGAAGATTTTGGATCAGATCAATACTCAATCCATGCTAGACGGTCTCCAGTGGCTTCTGATATGGACGGCCCAATATTTTTTCCTGTTTCCAAATACTACTTTGGGTAGAGGGAACGCTATATCTAAGCTTCTGACAAAAAAGACGCCATATCCAGGCTGTTTTTTGACCATGCATATTTCAGATTAGAATAGTCGGCTCCAAAGTGAAATGATATCACAGTGTTGAAAAAAAAAATTTTTAGATTAGAATAGGATTTTCTTTATCTAGAATTAGATAAAAAAAAATTGAAAATCAATAACATTTCAAAAGCATTTCTAATATAAAAAAGAATAGTAATTTATCTTATAGTTGATACAAGTTTTGCGAAAATTTTAAAATAAACTAATAGCATTTCAACATTTGAGTAAAGGTAAGTTTTTAAAGTTTTAGTGTTTTCACGATTTATATACCTTCAAAATATTGCAATCTTATCAGATTGAAAGGTAAAATGCCTTTGGATTGAATTTATTTTTTGGTATAGACTTTTTTTTATCAAGATAAAGATTAATTGCGTACTCAATCTTTTACTTTGTTTGGACATCTTCAAAAAGATAAATACGCAAGTTATTTGATAGAACTAACTAAATGCACATTTGATAGAACTAAATGCACATCTGCCAAATCCATTTATTATTTTACTAAGCGAACACATCCCGTAAAACATTTTCAGATTGTTTTTATTTCATACGAGGTGGCGCTGTAAATCAGCCGTTGATGAAATTGTGTTTTGTTTTCTTTTCTTTGGGACAGTCCAATTTATTTGGGTTAGTAATTAATTGACTACCCCCCCCCCCCCCCTCTCCCCTTGCTTTCTCTTCCTCTGTGTACTGGGTGCATCAAAAATTGCAGCAAATTTAATTAATTATACTCTTATCAATGTAGCACAAATAATTTCCTCTTATTTCCTCTACGCATCCGATATTTGCCATCTTTTCATCATTGGTTGGTACGATCGTGGCTTTTTCAATGTTCGAAAAAGTTTTCTCCTTTTATAAGCTTCCATTTGACTTCCAACTTGCGGATGGAGAAATGAGGAGGATAATGAAAGGAACATAGTCAAAATTCTGACTCTGATTGATTTACTTTGACGACTAGTAGGAAGTGAAACATTAGCGTTTTCAACTTGAACAAATGGAGGTAGAGATTGGTGGCGTGGCAAGGGTTCCATTGTCATCTTGCACTTTTTAAACCACCGAAAATGGCACATAATTGTGTGGCCAATGTTATCTGCGTAAAAGATCAAAGCACATTTTGACTTTTTTTCAGCTTGACGTGGTCCAAGAATCCACAACAGACTACGTGCAAACACAAATTGTAGGATTGTCCTCGTATGTGAAGTCCAAATGATAGGCTTTATCTTTTTTGTTACCCCGATGAGCACTGGCTAATTTATCATGCATGATACGTGATTTAGGATCTTCCACTGAAAATTGATGACTAATCTGTTCTAGGTTGTAATTTATAGGATTCTTTAATCCACCTTTATCGAGAGATTAAAAGAGGTAATTTAGGTGGAAAAGGTTTTAAGAGAACGTCATTTATATATTGAGTCCACAGAATCCAGATGCGCCTTTTGGGTCTCGAATTAACCAATAATATGTGTGAGGGAATTGTTGGCATCCAAAAAGTATGAGACTCCAATCTTTGATTTCTTGTTCCGTGCCGCAATACAATGACCTCACAATTCCCCTTGCACAGGAAAAAAAAACAAAGAAAAAGTTTATATTGGCGAATCCTATACTTCTGCTAATAATAGTACTGGATCAACATCCATGGGTATATAAATGGGCAGATAAATTTTGTATGATTCCACAGACACAGGTTAATTCGCTCGTGCATGTGCATTTACCTTTCCTTTGCTAGCTTTTTTGACCATTTTGAGGTTTGACGAATCCTATGCTTTTTCTCCTTTTCATTTTGGCATACTTTTTGGCCTTGTGTGACCCGAGTGAGTTGAAGCAGAAAGGCAGCAATGGAAAGAAAGAAGAAAACCACGGGAGATGCGTGAGATTGAGAGATGGTGAGGAATTATACAACTGTACGTGTTTGTCTGTTATCAGCCATTGCGGCATTGCCTTGACTTGATTATATAGTTCCTTGGCATATTCATGATTCATTACTGTTGACGTCGGTCTCCTATCTCTTTCCCTTTCTCTCTCAAGCCGAGGACAAGATATTTATACCCGTAGATACTGCAGGGTACAACCTTATGTTAATATATACTGAATTCTGATGGTCATTAGCGCTAGCCCATGCATTTTTATAGATTGAAGTAGTTCGGGTATCACAAATATTAATTTAAAGATGTAAGGTAACGAGTTTTATAACGTTTGAATGCTCAAAAGGTAAACAAACTCTAGATTCCTATGTAGATGATCACCATAAAGGCAGATGCCTCCATTAATTTTGTTGTATTACTCTATGACTTCGTGGAAAGAGGCCATTGATTTCTTCTCTCTCTATATTTGCTTCGAAAATTTCCTCAAAAAAAAAAAAATATATATATATATTTGCTTCGAAAATTTGTAGACTATATTTTATCAACATCAAGCCCATTTTTAATGATGGTACTGTCTCGAGTAACAAGTTTCAACTCTTAGGAACCATGTTTTATGTAGATATGGTTGAGGTCTATATAAGAATTTTGTGTTCTTTTCTTTTTTAGATAAATTTGGCTTGGACGATACTCAAAGTTGCTATAAGATGTTCGGGCAGAATTATGAAAAGAATCATCAAAGAGCCCTAACATCTAAGAGCTTCGTCAAGTGTTTAATTCGTACCATTAAGTACTTAAGATCAAGCATAAAAGGAAATATGGACCACCAGAATCAATCATATACTAAAATATTCTCAACTTCGATTTTTTAAGCAGTGGAATCTGCAAAGCAAGAATATTTGAGCCCACCTTGGTCAAAAGATGGTGGTCATCTTCTATTCTTGTTCTAGTTGTTGCATTCCTCAGCCAAAGTCAAACCCATCAGCAACTCTCACTCTTTGTCTGAGTTGCGCAGTCCCGTTCAGTTATGCACGAAATGGTAATGTGGCCTCAACACTAGTCCATGCTTCGTACGGTTTGGTCAACATCTAATTAGTTACATCATTGCACTAGAATTTTGTATGTTGATATATAATCATTCTTGCATAAATTCATCTAATAATGTAGACTTCTGAAAAAAAAAATGGACAATAATTTCTACCAGTGAAATACGTGGTGTAGAAATGTGGGAACATTACTGTAAAAAGAAGC
This sequence comes from Mitragyna speciosa, assembly GCA_024721245.1. Lineage (NCBI taxonomy): Eukaryota > Viridiplantae > Streptophyta > Magnoliopsida > Gentianales > Rubiaceae > Mitragyna > Mitragyna speciosa. Next base: position 1,352,570 of record CM045561.1, on the reverse strand, counting down.
TACCCATTCTCATCAACTGCTTGCTTTTGCGGCTTTGCCGAAAGTGATTTTACTGTTAAATCCTGGTTTTAACTTTTTATCTAAAACGCCCACTTCCTCATCTGCACTTTCTGATCAACATTTGTTGTCTCCAACTCCAAGTTCATAGCTCTTGTTTAAAGATTACTGCAACTTTTACTGACGTGTTCATGTGAATGGCATTATCCTTCATTTCCAGGTTGAAAGTCTTATCGAATAATCCCTCATATCCTTCCTTAATTTCTATGACAATCTAACTGATTCTGCTAGATCACTCAGGAAAATGACATGCATATGTACAAAGCATTTTCCCTTTTATTCCCCTAAGACAGTCGTGGATATTTTATAGTAATTAATTACCACTTGATTCATTGATTGGGTTGAAGGAGTAATTCATTAGCGATAGTGCTGATATTCAGCAATTGAAATGCCAACCGGACTGTGGTATAGTGTAGCCTTAAAGATATTCTACTAGTTCGATGTGGGCCCTGAAACATTGGATGACAACGAATGTATTCTGGTGCTGGCGATAGCCCGTCAACATGGTTAAGTTAAACAGGCCGTATTCTACAAAGGGAGAAAAAGAATAGAGATGGACGTATGGATGAATCTAGAGTGAAGAAAAGAGTCAAGAAGACAAAGAGGTCCAGGATTGGTGTGACTTAAATGGAATAGCGCTCTCTTGACCATCCAGGTATCTTTTTATCCTGAGGTTGAAAGAATATTTTTCAACCCATATAAATACCTGGTAACCCCTCAACGTTTCTTACTCAAATCTGCTGTCTCTCTTCTCTACTGAAAACACTGGTGCATTGTAGCCATAAGATCAATTAGTATGGACGGCAGATACGAGTCTTCTGAGACTCTCAGGTAACAGTTCTACACTAACAGAAGCTGTTGAAAACGCTAATTCTTTAATTTATTTATTTTTATTTCCACCCAGAGAAAGAATATGTTCATGTTTTACGACAAAAAAAAAAAAAAAAGATTAATCGGCGCCTAATCCTACATGTCAGGAACAAATGTGCTGCATGCTATAGACAGTTCAACAAAATGGAGCACCTTGTGGAACACATGAGGACATCCTATCATTCAATTCATGAACCAACCTGTGGAGTTTGCAGAAAACATTGTCGATCATTCGAATCCCTGAGAGAACATCTTATAGGTTAAACATTTCTGTCCTAGTCAACACAGCGATTATTAATCATTTGTCTTTATGTTTTCTATTTGGATTGGTCCTAAGATGCGTAATTGAATTGCAAAATCAGGGCCACTGCCGAAAGCAGAATGTGAGAGGATTTTCAAGGACCGAGGATGTGACCTTTGCTTAACAATCCTCAACAGTCGCAGTGCGCTCTGGACTCACAGGGAAACATGCCAATTCTCACGTTCAAACAATGTACAGATAAACAATTCATTCAGCAAAATATTCACATTTCTATTCTAACTCAAAAAATAGCAAGACTTATTGGACCTATTTTTCCTAGGGTGTTCTCTATCGTCTGGCAAACCTGGGCATACAGGATGAATTGAGGATTGATAACAGTAGAGCAAAAGTGGTGGCACTGGCTTGCAAAATGGTTGGAGGTGGCAGTGATGGCTCTTTAGATCTTTGTGCAAGAATTTGCCTCATCGATGAATGTGAAAGGATAATCTTTCATACATACGTTAAACCACAACTTCCAGTTACAAACTACAGGTAAAAATGCAACGAATTAGTTATCAAGATTTATAACTTCATGGGCACATATGAAGGGTATTGGACTTAGAATCTTTAAAAATTCTCCTGCAGGTATGAAACTACAGGAATACGACCGGAATTTTTAAGGGATGCAATGCCTCTGAAACAAGTCCAGAGAAAGATTCAGGATTATTTATGCAATGGCGAACCTATTTGGCAGATACGTTCTAGAGGAGGAAAAGCTCGGGTGCTTGTGGGTCATGGCTTGGATCATGATCTAAAGTGTTTGGAAATAGAGTATCCAGCAATGATGATCAGGCAAGTTACCAAGTTAATCTAACATGAAAAAACTTGCCTAAGGCGTCTAAAAGAAATATATTCGGCTTTTTTTATGTCACGAAGCTTTCAATATTGAGAGTCTCCAAACCTGCTCCAAGAACACTAATATTGCCACCCATTCAAAAATGTTTTGCAGGGATACGGCCAAATATCCGCCACTGATGAAAACCAGCAAGCTTAGCAACTCGCTTAAGCATTTGACAAAAGCATACCTTGGGTAAGTAACACAATTACATCTTAACTTTAAATTCTCAACGGTAAGAATTACATCATCTTGTGACTATGCAAATTAAGACCTCCAAATGGAAATCGTTTGTTGCAGCTACGACATTCAAACCGGCCAGCAAGATCCGTATGAAGACTGTGTTGCAACAATGAGGCTTTACATGAGAATGAGATCACAATATCACGGTACAGAGTATTACCCTCTTGCTACAGACCCGCAGAACCGTAACAATTATGCACCGTGGAGGCAGAACGAGCTTGAGAGGATGACTCCTGAAAAATTGCTAGAGGTCTCAAGGTCTGACTATTATTGCTGGTGTTTGGATTCCAGCCAAAGCAATTATTGAAATTTAGAAGGGGTAAAGATTATCATCTGCTCGATGACGCTAAGATACAAGAATATTAATAAAACACAAAATTTAAGCCATGATTATATGCTTTGTATTGTATGATACATCATTACAAGACGTACTTATTGATTCGAATTTATTAATAATAAACGAATATTTGACTTATTATTACAATTTTTTTTTTACTTCACTGTGATAAACCTTCAGCAATAGCATGAGCTAATTGATGCATATCTGACTGACTGGCTAAAGTGAATGTATTTTTGCTAGGGTGTTAATCGGTGGTATTCAGTATATTAAATTTAGTGAATTCAAGTTTTTTAATTTTGAAATTATGTTCCAAATTTGATTTCGAATTTAATTCGATGGTATTACCCATTCAAATATATATTTTTTGAATTCACATGTTCCTTTTTCCTTTTTTTTTTTTTTGACCTCTAAGCCTATTTTAATATTGTTTTTCATTTTTACCATAAGAATCTAAGATACTTTGCGTCTTGGAATATTATTTTTTTTTGCAAAATAGCAACACACACACACAAATACACACACATGTATGTATGAAGGTATGTGTGTGTGTATGTGTGTGTATATGTATTTATATTTGTATGTATATATGTATAATCATATTATTAATGAATATAGTATGAATTTAATAATTCAAGAATGTTAAAAATTGTTGTCATACTTATTTTGAATTCAATTACTCATAACATACATACATATATATACATATGTATATGTATATGCATGTATGAACATACGCAAGTACGCATGTTTCATATATATATATATATATATATATATATATATATATATATATATATATTATGAAATCGGTAATTCAATATACCGAAAGCAAGCAAGTTAAAAATCCTTATCATACTTGTTTCGATTTCAATTACTTAGTACATAACTCTTCCATATCAATTTAACAATTTATCGATTTTCAAATGCTAAATTGATTTTACATCAAATTTGCTGACCCTTAATTTGTCTAACATGGTAATTTTTTACCATAAAGATCAAAAGGATAAAACGGATATTTCAACTATATTCTTATCATCGAGTTTAATAACTCAGGATACCAACTGAATTCTAATATGACATCTCACTCAACCAACCCAACAAGCTCGATTGGTTAGAAGAACACCATTAAAGGGGTTTCCCCTGTTGAAGATTTGCAGTTTAAACCTTAGAACTTGGCAAGAAGCAAAAAACTGATTGGATGGGAGGAGAGACACGGGATGGATGTGGGTTATAGTGTTAGATTATATTAGAAGTCATACTCCAAATTTTGTATGACAAATATTTGAGAGTCTTATTCTAAATTATGCGTATCAATTGTCTTACAATAAATATTATAATAAAAATTGTATGCAGTAAATATCTCGTTTAAGTTTCATGATTAAGACCGATGAACCATTTGTTCCACTAATAAAAGGAGAAAAAAGAGAATGGGAGACACGTATTGATGTGGACATGGACTATTGGGCTTAGTTGAAATGGACGAATGCATTTTCATTGAACACGATCACCAAAAGTTTTAGCGTTTCCTTACTCAGAATAAAAAGAAAAATTAGTAGTAGCAAAATCGTTCCCTTAAAAAAACAGCAAGTAAACCTATTTAGTGCATTTACTCAAAAAAAAAAAAAAAAACTTATTTAGTGCATAAAGATAAACCCAAAATCTCTTATTTGTGCCGGCACATAACAGAAAAACAAACTGATTTCACAATATTAAAAACCTACTATGATGTCGGGCTCAGGAGATGCATCCTGCGACCTGATCAGGGAATTGGATATATGGCAACTTTGCCGGTAGCCCTGCTAGTTTCAAGATAGGAAAACGCTTCGACGGTCTGTGTGAAGGGAAACGGGCTTTTAGGGTCAATCACTGGCTTCACTTTCCCCTCCTCTATGAAAGGTTTCAGCTTGTTTAAGATAGAGCCAGTTGAAGTCAGCACGAATATGGAAGCAGGGGGAACAACTGGCCAGATAATTGTCACCACACTTCCGCCTTCTTTTACGGCCTTTATACCCCTACCACTTTCACCTGGTTTTATTTTTCGCACATAAAATCAGCTTCTTATCCAGTGTATCGAGATAAATTCAACAACACTACTACTACTACTACAGCAGAATTTCCTGTAAAACGGAGAGGAAGTGATTGATGATTAGTAATCTTACCGACGGTATCATATACCACATCAAATTTCTCTGGCAAATCTTCATAATTCTCCTTTTTGTAGTCAATTGCCAAATCAGCACCTACGCTTTTAAGGAACTCCAGTTTTCCAGAGCTAGAAGTTGCTGCCACTCTAGATGCACCAAAGACGTGCTTTGCTAGCTGCCTCAGATGAAATATTTTAGCAATAAACATGCATGAAACTTGATTACTATTCATATTTTAATCAAACCTTAGTCTTCAAAGTAGTTTTAGGAATCTAATTGAACAACAGCTGAACCTAAAATTACATTGAAGGTTCATCCCAACAAGACTAGTCTTTTGTTTCTTCTCTTGGGACTGAAAGAAAAAAAAAAAAAAAATTATGCACAGAGATTTTGAAAGGCCAATTGAGACTGCTAGTACTTTTCTCAAATGGCAGCGATGAGAATCAAACATACACGTCTTCAGACAAGGATGACTTCACCACAAGGCAAAACTTGTGCTCACAGTCCTTCCAGCTCTTGTCGATTGATTCTCCAGAATTTTTAAGGATAAACTGGCAAGCGATAATGACTAATTCTCTTTTTTCACGACTTAAGCTCACAGGAGATATACACCAAAAATAGTATAAGATGCGGAAAAGCATTGCAAATTTTAATACTCCATCTTCTTTGATTTCTGTTCCGGCTTTTAATTTCAAAGTATAAAGAAAAAGGAAATATAACCTGAATTATCAAAGATCCAACTCCACCAGCACCTCCCAGAACAAGAATTGATTTGCCAGCCGAAAACCCAGAGCGTTCAAGGCCTTCATATGCTGTTTCAACGGCAAGAGGAAGACTAGCGGCTTCAGCAAAGCTCAAGTTTTTGGGTTTCAAAGCTAGTAGCTTCTCCTCCGCTGCAGTATACTCCGCCAGTGACCCAAATTGTTTTGGGTTCTCCAAACCATGCTCATGAATGTCTCCATACACTTCATCCCCCACCTTGAATTCCTTCACTTTGCTTCCAACTTTAACTACCACGCCCGCAACATCATACCCCGCAACCGTCTAAAAGATGGCCAAAAAAGTAAATTTTTACACAAAGAAAAACTAGTTGCAGTAACTAAACAAATAAATAAAATAAAATTAATGCTGAAATAATGAAAAAGAGGTTTTACAGGCAGAGGGGAATCGGTGGCCTTGAATAGACCAGCCATGCGTTTTGGGTCGACTGGATTCAGGGCCGCGGCAACAACTTTGATCAAAACCTGGTCATCGTTTACGTCAGGAACAGCTACGTCTGATTCCAGTTTCAGGACATCCTCCGGTTTTCCATATTGGTCATAAGCCCAGGCCTTCATTTTAGAGGGGATGTTGTTAACAGGAGTTGTTGCCATGGATGAATAATTTGCTTAAAGGTTTCCTCGAGTTACTTGAGAAGGATTGCAATTGCCTGAAAATGTATTTTACGTTTTGTAGTAGCCTGTTGCCGACTAGTTGAGCAACACTAGCACGGTTGGTGGCGGAAAATGGTACTCGCACCAAAAACCGCAGATATTTTGTCGTGAGCTTGCTAATTTAATATCATGTATCGAGACAGAAATTGATTTGAGATTCATTTATCTTTATCTGTGCATCCAATATTTGTATCCATCATTGCGAAAATAATGATGGAATTATGATTTGTTCACCACAAGTTTTATTAGAAGATAGGTCTGGACAATAGTGCAAGGAAAATGTAGTGGTGAAGAGTTATAAAAATAATACTAAATTTTTTTAAAAAATTTATCCACTTTTTTTTTTTTTTTTAAAGTTTACCAATTTTATTTGTGAAGTTTAATTAATAAAAAGTCATCATTCCACATAATGCAAATACTACTATTGAGACAAATTTGACCGGGATACTACTATTAAGAAAACTTTGACTGGGATGGTCTACATGGACGGCACCCACATTGCATGTGGGACCCACCTATACAGTATTGTCAGGGAATAACTTTAACTTAATAAAATTTGTACCATTCCTCTATTTAAGATATGCTATAACCGAATTAAAAAATTCAAATTTGACAAATACTGTTTGAATTCGAATATAAAAATACTTTGGCTAAATTATAGTAGTCCTTCCGTCTTATTTTAACAGGCTTGTTTTACTTTTTCATCCATCCCAAATTATAATTCACTTTACAATTGTAGAATGTAATTAATTTTCAACTTCTCTAAAATACTCCTATTTAATTACTTTCTTATAAGTAATTATACATGACAAACCGTGCATTCACATATCAAATAGAATTAATTTGACTCATGGTGTAACTTTTTATTTGTATTTAATGTATATGCTTAATGATAAATATAAAAATATTTTTAAAATATCATAGATTAATTCATTCTTTTAATAAAATTAATTAATTTTTTTTAAATTATGTAAAAAACATCTATAAACTTATCAAAATAAGACGGAGGTAGTAATATCTTTGGTAGTTAAACATGGTTTTCCACAATCTTAATGAGGATTCGAAATCTTATTCAGAAACCCATTATCCACACGTGTCCCCACACAAGGAAGGAATATAAGGCACATCTTTTGCTTTTCTCTCTCCCCTAACATCTACAAAAGAAGCAGATGGAGCTCAATCGTGCATGGATTTCTGCTTTACGCAAATTATTTTAAAATTGAAGTGGTGAAACTGTAGATTTCCAATTTGCCGGTCAACTAATGCGCTACCATGTAATCTTTGACATTTTACCTCTGTTTTAACCAGGTCGCTAGTCGATTCTGAGCATTTTTTTAATTAGCAGAGAACTGATCGATTCTGAGCCACCACCGACGAGAACTGTCACAGAAAAATGTTTACAAATATAATTTACATGTGCCAAAAGAATTTGGCATGCATTTTTGAACATTCGACCATAAGATAAGAGGTGAGCTTGGAAAATGTGTTTTATGAGTATTGAAGTCCTACTCAAAGAAAAACGCACTTATGTATGCAATTTAGGCATCCTCTATAAAAATAGTTTTCACTTCAACCCCAGTTGCAGACTTAAAAAGAAAACAGATATCCAGACAAATTACAACTACGTTGATCTGGACGAGCAAAGGCCATAGCCAGATATGAGAGAACTGGACGCTAGGGCCGCAAACGCAAGGAAGGACATCGACACAGCTGCGCTTGCCATATCTGGGAATTTGTCCTTGCCCCAATTTGATTCCCAGTCTTCAATTCGAGCAGTAGCAGAAGATGATGAGGATATTAGAAGATACGATATCATCTGAAATTTCAAACCATTTATTTACTGAGTTTTAGCTCGTAATAAGACGGAAAATCAAGTCGTGTAGTTTAACCCAATGAATGGGAAACCATATCAATCTGAAGGAAGAAACACCTAATAGAACAGAGTATTATTCAATGAACCTTCCAAATTGAAAGCAGGTCCGGGAGATAAACGTTCTTGTATTGGAGTCCAGTAAAGAACAGAAGGCAAAAGAACCAACTACTCGTAAAAGTTTTGCAAATATACTTGACATAATCTGACTGAAGCAGGTGACAATTTGCTCCAAGTTTTTTAATCTTCCATTCTAAACTAGCCTAGATAAAACAATTTTGACAACTAAGTGAATATAAATACAACATGATCAGGACAGAAAGCTGGAACATTATTTATACCAAACAACAGAAGTATGGAAAGAATGCAAAGTGAATTTGAATCATTGCAAAAACACAGCGGGGGCAACAAAATCGCGTTCTTCCTTCTTCTACCTTTTGATTATTTTTTAGCTCTCTATTTCCAAAACTTACTGTTTAGAATTTTGACACACAGGATTCCGTGTTTAAACAATCTCATAGAGCAGAGAACGAAACTCTTTAGATAAAAAGCACAAAAAGATACCAGCAAAAAGAAGGTAGTTCTAGAACTCAAGAATGGACCCTTAACTTTCAATTCCAACCACTGCTAATGTTGTGGGGGACAACTAGCCAAGTGGAGTATGACCCAAAGAAATGTTAAGAGGTTTAAACTCCATTTTACCATCAGAAATCTTGGGTGTCACTAAGGCTTAAAAAATTACCCTTAGCAGTTGCAACACACTGCCATTAATAATTCCGTCCGCCTCACCTAACCAAACAATGATTCAACGTGTTCCCCTTTCTTGTAATCAATTGATTACAATTATCATTATTTGGACATAACGTGAAGAAAACACCATCACCATTACCGTGTGGTCCCTAATAATCAGAGGTGACAAACTCCAAATGCCCCATTTTACTCTCCCAAAATAACTAGTGCCTGGTAAAACAAGTCATCAGACCCCATAGTTATTCAAAAGCATCTCTCAAAGCATGGAACAACCACATAACCACAAATTATTTAAAAAAAAAAAACAAGAGAGAGTTCATTATATATATGAAATGGCCAAAGGAAAGAGGTAGTAAGAAAATGCAATTGACTTGCCTGATCAATAGCAAAATCGAAATAGCATCGAAAACGGTGCAGAAGAATTGACTTGCCGGTGGATAATTGATAACCCGTATCCAAAGCCTGTGCTCCTGAGTACACAAATGCTATCACATTCACAGCCATACAGTACCTGAGATGTATTCACACAAATAATACAATTCATTATGGATTACTACTTTATGCTTATTTTGAGCAGACCAACAAAGTTAGATACGCTAGTACCAATACTAAATAACACAAAGAAATACTAGTGCTTGAGACACCTGAATTCCTTGTACCGGTCGAATGAATCAAGTGCCCAACCTTGATTTCTATCAGCAGCCATCACCGAGAAGGAAACCAAAGAGAATAAAAACCCGAAAGTTCTAAAACCCAAAGCAGCCTTCTTAACCATTTGCTCTCTCTTGGCCCTCCTCAGGATCGAAAGCGACGGCCTAAACCTCTTACCACTTCCTCCAACCTGCCCACCTTCTTCCACCCTTCCACCTTGCCCGCCAGGATCTGCCTTTCTCGACACTGACAAGGGCTCGTCCGCGACGTACCGATTGATCTCCGGCGCCGGAGCGGGAGGCTTAGGAGGAAATTTCCCAGGTGGGTTCTGTGGAGTTTGCTCTTCTCTTGGGGTTAGAGTTGGGGAAGAGCCATGACTAAGAGATGTATGATCCGAGAAAACCGACAATCGTTCAGGCGAATATTCCGAAGACCTCGCCGGCGGTGAAGGTGGCTTATTAGACTCTCCGCTGTTATGGTGTGAAAAGGAACTCACCACCTTTAAATCCTCTTTGTCTGAGCTGATGCTCGACTTTCTTGAGTTGTCCATATTGTTGTACAAGCGGTGGAAGTGAATCTGTAGCTAGCTTCGTAGAGCGGAATTGAATAACTTGGAGTTGTTAAAGACTCGAGTGGTGAGGCTTTGAATGATGAAACATCTCACAGACAACGACGGTTTTGGCAGTTTATTTTTCGAAGACCATTTGCAATTCCCAAATCAGAGGGCCATAATTACATTCGTGTATACACGATGCGTGATCTGATACGTCGTTTTCTGACCGCCTGTATTTACCTAAAAAGTTTGTACTTGCATAGAATTCTACCTGCAGTGGATACTGGTGGGACTACAACTGGACCGACTGGTCTTGAACTATACAAGAGGACCATTACGTACATTTTTTTAATTTGGAACAGAGGACAAATAAATTTTTTTTTTTAAATTTGGAACAGAGGACAAATAGATTCAATGCTTCAAGAATTTGTAAATAAAAACTGTCTTTATATAAGATATTGTTATCTACTAATCTAGTTTGGACTGTAATCTTATCGAGTATTAATGTTGTAGTCTGATCTGTGGATTATAGTTAATGATTTGAGGGTTTGAAATGCCTTGATTTGGTTGGGAACCCACATGATCCAGCAGTACGAAGTTGTTAAATTGGATTGGACAGGCCTCTGGGGCCGAACAATGACTAAAACTAAGATGGTTAAAAGCCAGCAAAAGTGCAAAACCAATCAAGACCGCCCAGACCGGAGACCCAGCTTTGGTCCTCTTGACGAGTGCGGATTAATTCGTATTCAGTAAAAATATCGAATAGGTAAATTTAAATCAATAAATTTATTTTTTTTTAGTTTTCAAATTTTGTATCAAATTCGATTTTGAATAAATATATATCAATCTTGATTTCGTACTGAACTCAAGTTGGTATATTAGTATCGAAATTGGTGATACCAAATTCAAATATTATTTTTTGTAAAGGACGAAAAAATTATATGATTACTAAATGATTTCAAAGTTAGTTATAGCCACCAAATTATTCTTGATTTCAAATTGACCATTAAACCTTTAAAAATTACATATGGTAGGATGTGAAAACTTAGGTGGGCAACAATGAATCATGGACAGAACTATTTAGTTGATTTTTGATCTTTGGACATAGTCAGGCTCATAAGAATACAATTTTTATAAGTTTGATTATTATTTTCTTTTGTCAAACAGTTTTGATAATTTCTCGAACTTTGTTACGTGGATAATTTTGATCCATCACGTTCAGTATTATAATTGCTGATTAGTTTTCGACCATTGATTTTTTTTTTTTTTGACAACTATTTTTAAACAACTTTTTATATTCAACATTAATCCAAGAAACTTTAAGCATAACAAAACTTACTGAATAATCTTTAGGTGGTAATTGGTGTGCTATTGTTCGGACACCGTTTCATACCACTAAACGCAAAAAATAGGCAATAAATTCGCGATGCTCAAAATACGTTTCATAATATTTACACTAAAGTCTATTAATTGTGGATTTCGTTTTTTCATGAGTGAATACCAGTAGGTGTTATGTCCGAATGAATGTAATGATCGTATTACATTGGTCCTATAATGCCCTTACAATATGATGCCGTAGAAAAAACTTTATATTAATAGGGGCACATATATACCATTTACTAGTTATAGTATTATACCGTGGAATTTGTCCATATTATAATATTTACTAGTTACGGTATTATACCCCAATGGCATTTAGAATTTTTCAATATCACAATAGTTATTTGGAGAAAGGATGTACTATTATATTTGTTATTAAACTGAAGAAGTCGTTTGTGTTAATAAGTGGTTGAACTTAATATATTAAAAGCATGTTTTCTCAACTGCTTTCTTATAGCTAATTTTAGTTTCTAATTTTAAAAAATTTATTTTGTGATGTTCTTAACTACCTTTTTTTTTTATTTTTAAAAATTTTAAAGCTAAAATGTAAACCTATTTTTAGATTTTATAAAGTTAGATTTTACAAAAATCAGAATCAGTTAAAAAGAAATCCTAAATAAAATACTAAATTAACTTAGCTCATCATATTTTATATCCTTCCACATATTACTTAGAACCGTTATTGTTAACACTGGTATTTAGATCTTAAATTAGAACTACAAGGCGTCAATTCAATCCCTCATTCATACTTTTAAAGGAATTTTTTCCCTTTGAAAAGAAAGTTGTGAGATGCATGTCTCTCCAGCAAAGCGAATCGGACTTGCTGACAACCTCTTCAGTGAAGGTTAAGCGGCGCCCGTCAAGGGCACCAAGTTATTGACAAACCATGGATGGAAAATCGAATAAAAACAGCATTAGCCACTGGGCACATTAGACTGAGAGAGTTCAAGCCCAAATTGGATTTTGCGGTCCTTAACTGATTCATCACAATATTGCACTGACAAACATTTGCAAAGGCTGATGACTTTATACAAGAATCAACTTAGGTAAGAAAAAATATATACAAGTTCTTGAGAGATGCAATCTGCGCTCAATGGAAGATTACATTATTTTGATGTTCATTTTGTTGAGAACTGTTCAAATTCAATTTCACAGCTAATCAAATAAAATGTAAATAAAATTTGCACATTAGATAGCTGTGAAAGAAATACAAAAAGGTTGCGGGGGTACATGGCCAAATTATGAATTTAGAATTTCAATTTAGATCACATCTAGGCAGCTAACTAGATGACGTGATTTGGATACTTAAGATCATATAAGCACGTCTATGCACTTTAGTATTATTATCATTATTACTACTACTACTACTCGAGAACAATTTTGTTTCATCTTGGTTCTTGTTCTATGGGATTTTTTTAAAGAGTTGAGCAAAGATTTACAGTGTTTTAAAGAATTTTTAGGACATCATAGCTATCGTTGGGTTAGATTAATTAATCATAGATTAGAAATCTCAGATAAAATGTCCACTCCTAACATAACTTAAAAGAGTATTTTACAAATTTTAAGATCTTTCTTGAGCAAATTGATTCTACTCAGACTCAACGGTGAATAAAGGAGTCACCAAAATTTGGTGCCAAGCATAGGTGTTCTTTCCCTTCTTTTTTATTTTTATTTTTTGGGTGGGGACCAGTTGTCAAGTACTAATACTAGTATTACAGATAAGGATGAGGTGACGGAAAAGTATACAATACATCACGTGCATTGTCACGTGGTGTACTAGAACCAATAATTTATCGCCATGTGGCAATGGTGGGCCATACCTTGTATTATTTGGCGATATGTGATTGGTTCTAGTGCACCACGTGGCACGCCACGTGACGCGCGTGGTGCACGCAATACTCACTCATGAGGTGACATCACCAAATGCGTACTTAAATGATAAAGAAAGGGCTGATTCGCCTATAAAAAGGAGCCATTAAGATAAAGGAGTTGTCATTTGTCAGAAGTCATTACACAAATAAGAGACCTTTGTTTGTACCCCGTTCACTAAATTGCCTCAATAGTATCGATAGGTGGTTTGAGAAGGGTGATCCAGTGAGAGATGGCGATGAAAAGTGTAGCTGCCTCTGCTATTCGTGCTTTTACTTCTTCAGGGAATTCAACTTCACCTAACCTGGCTAGACAACTTCATGTAAGTGGCCTTTTCTGTTTCTTTTTTTTTCAAGTTTACCCCAAAAAAAAAAAAAAAAACTTTTTTAAGTTCTTGTGGAACTTTAATCCGACCTCATAAATCTCCTTATTATGTATTCCGCCCTGTAGGAGGCTGTTATGATATACAGTACTACTGCTTGCCACGATCATCGGCGATGAACTGGGAAGGCCGTTATTTTTTTTTTCTTTTTATTTTTCCTCTTCGTTGTTTACTGTGATTGTTGCTTTTGGTGTTAGAAGTTTATAACTTAGGAGTGGATAGCAGATGCTGACGTGGCAATGGCGACTCTGCCTTTGTTTTTATTTTATTTTTTTATTTCTTAAAATTATATCTGGGGTCGACTTGCAACTTGCCAAAGCTTTTTATTTTTATTTCTGGGTTTCTTGTTTAATTAAAGAAAAGAAACAAAATTCTCAAATGGTTTAATCAGGTTGATTTATCAGTTTTTTTCTATTAATTGGGACTTCTAACACTAAATTATTCCTCCATTAACAACAATTTTTAATACGTGTCCTCAAATTGCCATCATAAAAATTTTACACATCTCCGAGGTGTTTAAATTGTACCAAAAAACTAATTTTTTGATCGTGTAAACAACGACATTTTTTAAAAAGGAAAAAAAAGGGAAAAAATTGATAGAAACAATAGGTCTAGTGAAGTGCGACACCAGAATAGAGACAATTAATTCAATAAATATATCAATATTTGTTTCAGCTCTTTATTCTTCAATTAACATCTTTAATGTTTTGATGTCTTTACTCTCAATCTCAGTAATACATCAAATGATTTGGTTATTCTGAGTGGAGTGAGCTTTTCAATGAGCACACTTGACTGATAAATTTTTAACTCCGTAAACAGGCTTCTCCTGGTAGCAAAAAGATTGTTGGTGTGTTCTATGATGCAAAAGAATATGCTGCTAAGAATCCCAATTTTCTTGGCTGCACAGAAAACGCGTTGGGTATCCGCCAATGGCTAGAATCACAAGGCCATCAATACATAGTCACTTCAGACAAAGAAGGACCAGATTGTGGTAAGCAATGAAATATGCTATTTTATATGAACATGTTTGCTTAATTAGAGTACAATATTTATTTAGCTTAAATATGTGTGTTGACATTGAGTAGCTATTACTAGTGAAGTATGCTTTTTTAATTATTGAGCATGAATTTAGTTAGTCAAGCATGAATTAGCTAGTTACTTCGTAACAATCACGTTTGAAGATAAATGGCTGGTGGGTATCGCCCTCACGTTTGATTATGTACGACCCAAAATAGCATTGCACTAGTAATATTCTTTTGTTTTGGTTTGTTTCCATGAAGAAGTATCTATAAGCATTTTGTGTAGTGATTCTGGCATCTTGAGAATGACATCACTTTCTTTGGCTTTCCCAATGTACCTTTGCAGAACTAGAGAAGCATATTCCGGACCTTCATGTCTTGATAACTACCCCATTTCATCCAGCCTATGTCACAGCTGAAAGGATCAAGAAGGCTAAAAATCTGCAACTATTGCTGACTGCTGGGATTGGCTCGGATCACATTGATCTGAAAGCTGCAGCAGATGCTGGGTTAACAGTTGCAGAGGTCACTGGGAGTAATGTGGTCTCTGTTGCAGAAGATGAACTGATGAGGATCCTCATCCTTGTTCGCAATTTCCTGCCTGGATACCATCAGGTCATAACTGGGGATTGGAATGTTGCAGGTATTGCTTACAGAGCTTATGATCTTGAAGGCAAGACTGTTGGAACTGTTGGTGCTGGGCGCATAGGCAGGCTTTTGCTGCAGAGATTGAAACCTTTTAACTGTAATCTTCTCTATCATGATCGGGTCAAGATGGATCCCGAGTTGGAGAATCAAACTGGGGCAAAATTTGAGGAGGATCTCGATAAGATGCTGCCGAAATGTGATATAGTTGTCATTAATACGCCTCTTACAGAGAAAACAAGGTAAGTACTGGTCATGCTTTCTGTTTCTGTGAGCATTGTAAAACGTTTAATTCTTTTCAATAAATCGTTAAATTTGGAAACCCACCATTTTGAAACCATGGCAATTTGTATCGCATGTTTCACAGAGCATGTGGTAGGAATACGATTAAAAGCAATTTTTGCTTGTTGCCAGGAAAGAGATAGTGAACTTACTAGTAGTGCATTTTATAAGCATCAGTTTGATTGACAAGAGTCAAATTTCCAATTATTTGCTGTGAATATTATGCACCAAAGAAAGGTTCATAATGTTCACGAAATGTTATTAATTTGTCATCTATTAGAAACTATCAATTTTAGAACTTCTAAAGGTGTCTTGCAGTCCTCTATCTGGTCTATTCTTGAGCCAATATGGGGCAAGCTTGAACCTTTCCGTATTGTGAAATTTGTTATTTGATCTTATACATGCAATACCCTGATGCATAACAATTAAGGATATTATTGTTTTTGTTTTGGATACTCATTACAAATTTTATTTATTTTCTTCTCAGAGGGATGTTTGACAAAGATAGGATTGCTAAGCTAAAGAAGGGAGTTTTGATTGTAAACAATGCTCGAGGAGCAATCATGGACACTCAAGCAGTTGCTGATGGTTGTTCTAGTGGACATATTGGAGGTGACATTAGCATCACTTTTCTCATGACTTTGAATAATTGCAAAGATATGACTTCCATAATATTTAGTTTTCAGAAATAGAGGAATTGCTTTTCTTTCTTTTCAACTTTTATTGTTTAACTGCATATGTCTGATGGTTGAATTATCATAGAAATCAAAGAACAAACTTCTGGGAGAAAAGGCCAAGTTGTTAAATTATTTTAGGAAGAAAAGAATAGCTTTTCATCAACCTCCCTCCTTGACCGCCTCTTTCATCTCTGATTTTGGCAAATTTAGGTTACAGTGGAGATGTTTGGTATCCACAACCAGCTCCAAAAGACCATCCTTGGCGATACATGCCAAACCAAGCTATGACCCCTCATATCTCTGGCACTACCATTGATGCACAGGTACTATTAGTTGACATTTTGGTGTCTGTGAGTTTTGATGGTGGTGGGTTGTGACAAAGTGTAAATGACATGAAATCTAAATATTGTTATCCAAGTGAGATATTGAGTTGGTTTTAGGATTCAAATATATACCAATATTTGCGCGCTTTTTCTGGACAAGATCATATTTTACCTGGTAGTATATGTAGATGTCATATCATTCCATGTTCTTTGGGCTTCTAAACAACCCTCCCTCCTTTCCTCCCTTCTCCTTCTTGTACTCTTTTAAAGTTTTGGTTGAGTTAATGCAAATGATTTGATTTTGTTCCATATTTTAGTTATATTTGTCAAGATATGAACTTTAATAGGTGCTTTCAAATTGTGACTGAAGTATACCCATATTAACAGACATGGCTATGGTCAAGTTCATGTTCAATCTCTCTATACTATCTTTGTATATGATCTTAATACAATGAGAAAATGCTGCAGATACGTTATGCGGCTGGAGTCAAGGATATGCTGGATAAGTACTTCAAGGGAGAAGATTTCCCCCTTCAAAATTACATTGTCAAGGATGGAGAACTTGCAACCCAGTATCGTTGAATCATAATTAGCTCTTATGATTTCTGGTGTGTGTGCAATAAGTGATGACTTATGAAGACACATGAGAATAATTTGGCTTGATTGTTCTAGTTCCTTCTTAAAATACATGTAACGCTTGAATGTCAACTTTGTTTCGGATGTAGGCTTGTACAGGTTTATTTTGGGAGGATGAGTTGAGGCTTCAACATAAATTTAGCCTTGTCTATTGAAAAAAAGAAAAAATTCCATGCATTTCATAGGGTTATCAAATCGAGACTTGGTATGGAACATCCGGGCTGTACTTAAAATTTGTCTTGGTGAATATTCCATGGAATCTGTACTTGAAAATATCTTGGTCAATGCTCTGTGGAGTCTGCAGACAAAGAAACGAGAAGTGTTTTCTTTCTGTTTTGTTTTTATTACGGTCAAAACGAATAATGTTATGTGAATATTTTTCTGTAACAGAGAATCTAACACAAATAATGTTATGTGAATATTTTTCTGTAACAGAGAATTTATTAGGGTTAAGATCTGAAATGATGAGGTGAATCTCAATACTTTCTGCTTCTGTTCACGTAAGGTTTTCTACTTTTCGGGTAAAATTTGAGAGAATAATCTTTCCCAATGTAGTTATGAATACATGTATTGTTGGGATTCGAACTTGATTTCTTGGGGACGAGATAGTGTTATAGAATTTTAATCGCGCAACTTTTTATTCATTTTTTAAATTATGAAAAATTGAATAAGGTTAACAGTGTAGTTTTGATTTTAAAAAAAGAAAAAGGTTAATGGGCGACTGTATAGACCGTAATAATAATAGAAAAAGGTACTAAAAAATTGTGACCGGCAGCGAAAAGGCAAAGAAGCAAGACAAATGGATTTGACAAACAACTTTTTGGGCCAAGCCCGGAAAGATGGCCCAAGAAACAATAGTAGTGCCGGGACAATGGTTCATCACACTTCCCCCGATTTCCCAGGGTATAAGGGAATGAGCTAGCTAGGGCTTTAGCAAGCGGAGAGGTTTTGACAAGGTAGTATTGTACTACAAAGAAGAAGAAAGTAGTAGTACAAAAGAAACAAAAATGGGGTCCAATTGCGCAAGAAGATTTCTTCAGCGATCTTCATCCTGTGTCAAGACCTTACTCCGTTCTGCCCCTAGGATATCTCCACCTTCCGTTGCCTCTGGCCCGGCTGAGCTTAGTGGACTACCTTCCCCTGCCTCGCGCCTTTCCCGTCGCCACAACGCCTTCTCCAAGTCCAGGTGCAACTTTGATTTTACAACGTATTTATTGTAGACTGTGAAATGTACATTCTTCTGCTTATAAGGATGTGAAATGTGCAACTTGGCGTACCATTTCGTAATTTTTCTTTTTTGTTTTTTTGGGTAATATAAGGAGGGGTTTTAATGGGCGCAGGCTACCACTGGAACTGGGTTGCAATCGGTCATTAATGCCTCTGCACTCCGTCACTGCTTCTGCATTGCTAAAATCAATGCTGTCTTCAGAAGTTGGCCGCTGGGGTTGTCTTTCGGAAGGTACTTTCTCTGCTCTTTAGTTTAGATGATTGATATGTGCACTACTTCTTCTGTTTCGGTGTCATCGTTTGTGTTGCTGGAGTGGTTGTACGCATCTGTTCTTATCCTATCATTTGATAAATTACTGTTATCATGTGAATCATTCCTCGTCTTATTATCATTGAATGCCTTTGGTTTCATTAGTTTCGATTTGTGATCAGTGGAAGTTTTCTGAGGCTAAAGATATAACCATTGATTCTTATATCGTTGTATCAGTCCATTAGTTATCCAGAGTATGTGTATCTTTCTGTTTTGTGTATGATTGCCACATTTACTACAGAGGATCTCAGAGGCAGATTCATGAACCCTTCTAAGTCTACTCATTTTGCGTAACAGGGTATGATGAGTTCATAATTATCAAAAAGCTCTCCCTGTTCTTTGCAGCCTGGCCCATATGGTCTATCAAGGTTAATTAGTTTATGAGCTAGACATTTCATCAAATATACTTGGCGGATTAACATCATCTATTAATTCTCTTAGAAAAGTGTATAAAACATAAAATTGAGGTGTATGTGGAATTTTTTCTGTAACTTCTCTGTTTGTTGTGTGAGTATTAGGGTTTGAACCATGAACTGCATGTTTAAGTAAACAAGTAATTTAGTCTGGAATTGATGTAAGCAGCACATATGAATGCGGCTAGAGATGGCCTCTTCAACCTGTCTGGGCTTACAAGGAAACATAATTTACAGTCCACGTTGCTTTTAGTGTGCCTCAATGACTCGTGTGTGTGATTTTCTGCATGCTTCTGTGAATACAGTGACTCATTCTGAAGCATCATTTTAGAAATGTCATTGGTTTCTTAGTATGAAATGATTCTAGCAGCATTTGTAAATTTTTTAATGTTAACATGTTTTGCTATATAGGATATTGAACACCATGAGAGGATCTTATGACGCACAAGTTATGCTTAATGCTTTTGGTTACACTATTTGTTTTCTTCTTCCATGGCAGGGTTTGCAACTCCACTATAGCAGGGCCTTTGAATCATTCAGCTCACAAACATTTGGAACAATACTAATGAAAATTACTTATTGTTTTTTGCGTCATTTTTAGCACAAGTATTAGATTCTTGTAATTCCCCATGGAATTTAAATTTGTATTTTTCAAGAGGTGCCGATTCTTGATCTACATGCTTTTTTAGTGCAAGAATGAAAACTAAATTCCTATTTCCAGGAGGTGCCAACTCGTGATCTACATGCTTCTTTTTAAAGAGACATCCAGGCGTAGTAATGCGGTTAGCCTGTTACTGTTTTTATCTGTTCTTTTAGCCGGTTTCATAGTCATTTCTTTCTATAGCTATACATGGCTGGTTACAATTAGCAGTCTTGATGTTCTAGGTGAGTGATCTACATGACTATAGGTGACGTCTGACCAGGAGATTGATTTCTCTTGTTCGCATATAATCTTGAGACTGGGTCATTGTACTTGTTTCCTGATTAATTATAGGTCCTATTTAGATTTCTTGGTTACGTGTTGCAATCAGTGATAACAAGACATTAATTTCTTGGCTGTTGCAAGGCTTCATCAGAAGTTATATTACTCTTAAGCATATCACTCAGTGATAAAACTTATGACTTGTTAATTACAGGAAGGAATCGCCCGCGCTGGGTTGCTTGGATGGTGGAAGCGGGGTAGTTACTCCAAGTCCACCTGGGTTCGATTCCCGTCCGCAACCCAGCTGTTAAATTCCTTGACATCGATCGGGCCCGCTCTGTCAGGGCGCTGTGGAATAGTCGGCCCTAAAGGGAAAGGATACCACAGTGTTGACAAAAAAAAATTACAGGAAGGAATCGCACTCAATAATAAACTTATTTATTAATTTCAAAAGGAAATCATTCATATTTGCCCGGACCAGCAATGGTGTCGAGTTATCTTCTCTAGTCTTTTTATGATTTTTTACGCTGAAATGAAAGTAAAACATAATAGAGCCCACCATTATATTGCAGCAGAATGGGGATCAAAAGCGTGACTAAGGCTGGAATGGGAGCGGATGTTATCTGTGGTACAGAAAGAAGTAAATCTCTTGCATTTCCACATCGATGTCAGTACAGGTGGATTGTTCTTTTGACATGAGTGGCGGTGTTACTGGGCAACATTGCTGTTCTACGTCCTTATCTTTCAAAAGGGTAGATATGACTATTGTGTCTCATTTGTCTGTTTGAGGAACTGCAAGTCCTTCAACTGCGTTTGCACAGCTTCTTTTGATAGGGTCTTAGGCTCTGGAAACTTGATTTCTTCACTTCCTTCTGCCACTTTCTTTATCATCTCTTTCACAATCTTCTCAATCCCTCGTTGCCCAACCGCGGGAAAGACAGCATTGAGCATGATAGAAAGTAGTCTTTCATCTTCATCTTCTATTGGATCTCTCCCAAAACAACAGACATAAATAGCTTCAAGAGCTTTTTCAGCCCGAACTTCCATTGGGATTGCAGGGGCAGAAGCTCTTAATTTTGCCCGCTTCTGTGTGATGAATATCAAGCAACACTTCATGAGAAGATTATAGATAATTTAATGTTGACAAATACTTTTAGAATACAAAAAGTCACCAGCAGCCTTGCATAATCAACTGTCTTGAGCGTTAACAGAAGAAAGGCTCATCAAAAGCAGAAACAATCACGTGAAAGACAAAACATACCTCTCTTGCGTCGTTCATCATAGCTAAAAAAGTTTCCTCTTCAAATTCAATATCATTGGATATCCGCAGCCTAGCTACCCCTTCCAATATTTCCTCCGATTTAAGCAGGCCTGCACCTACAGCAGCTAACCAACAGCATAGCAGCACGTACAAAGGGTCTCCTGACTGCCCATAGACCAAAAAAAAAAAAAAAAAAATTCTATAAATCAAGATTCATCCCATCATACGTTCAGAATGAAATTGGGAGGAATTACTTAAATGCAAATGTACCCTAGAAGCCGGAAAGGTTTTAAGTACCAGAACAACAACATAAAGCAAATGACATGGTATGATAGTTTACTGGGAACAACAGTAACGAAAATTAAATTATTGCACTATAGCTAAAAGAAAACATCAATTTTAGTATCCGTACCCGGCCTCGCCGTTCTTGAAATTCATAGAAGGCTCTTGAATCATTAATGGAACACTTCTTTCCAACCCTCCTCCTAAACTCAGCAAAATCAATTATATCACCGCCAACTCCTCCTTCATCACTGAGGATTCTGGCCACAAGGCCAACGACAGGGAGTGAACCAATGACTTTGTTGGCAAAACCGGAAAGAGTGTTGCTTTCTTCCATGTAAGCTTTAACGAGTAACACTCCATTGTAGTTTGTAGCTTTGGGCCTAGTGGGGATTCCGTAGAGATGGCGCAAGTAAAGCAGAGACGGCGAGACGGCCTTGCAGGTATAGTGTGGGCAGGCAGTAGTGGAGTGTAGGTTAGTCTGGAGAGAGGAGACCACCACCATGACTGTTAAATGTGGGCGTTAATGTGGGCGTTAGCTACTCTCGTTTAATACTGGCCTCTCGTTTTTCCGTTCTGTGATCACCTTCCCGGTCTTTAGTTCTCCTAAAAATATAAAAATAAATATTAAAATGGGGGCTGCCCCATTGACATCTTATCCTTCACTTTATTTGCCAATTAGTAAAATTGAAGAATACCATTGACTATGTGGAAGAAAATGCATTTAATTTCCTCATTTCTACATTATATTTGCATGTTTTAAAGTTAAAATATATGAGAGAAACAGGTAGCGATACAAAATTATTTTAGCAATTTGTTGGAAAAAGTTACCAGTGTAAAATGAAATTATTGTCAACTTTAATTGATCTTAAAAACTAAAAAAAAAAATTATTTGAATTTTGATATGAGTTTGGTTTCACAAGAACTTGTTCAAAATTCGTTTGCCATCTGATCAAATTTAAGACAATCTTGTAGGTATAACTTTTTTAGAAAATTACTAAATTTTCATTAAAAAAAAAAAGCAATACAATTTAACGAAATTTATTATTTTCATAAAAAAAAATTTTATCATTTTTTTTAACAATTTTTAATCAGCGTGATCCTAATTCATTTGTCCCCAATTCCCCAAAATCCCAATCAGGAAAGATCCGGATCCTAATTGTTTGCCCATATGTGGTCATATCCCATTGGACGTTTTGCAATAATTGTTGCTACAGCGTTGAAATACCAATCTAAACGACCTTAATGCTTCCTTCCTAGTGGCCCCATAGCCTGCTTTACTTTATTCTACCCTCTGCAAAAACACTCCCAACAAAAGACACATTTGGCGGCACTACTTTACGCTACTCCTCCCCTACTTTACTCTACTCCTCCTCCACCACTTACGCAATCCCATCACCTTTGTTTTTTTTGGCCAAAGTTGCTGCCAAAAATGTCAAATCAGCTTAAATAACTGCTTACCACACCTTCTCCTCTCGTTAAATTCTACTGGTACTGAAGTACTAATCAGTCCTCTCTTCTTTCTCCAGCTTTCTCGCATCACAGTTCAGAAAAAGGTATGTTACGCTTCTGAAATGGAGTATAATTTTTTTTTTCAATTCTGTGGTATTTTAAAGTCCACTTCATCGGAATTTAATGTACTTTTTGCTTTCTCATGTATGTATGTATGTTTCCGTTTAAATATACTTATACGGCTTCACGCTGCTTTTAGGCCGTTGATTTTTGGTATGCTTTGTTCCTCTGTTAACAGGCAGCGTAGGCGTCGGACTATGGGGTCGTACTGCAACGATGACGTCACCTGGTCGCCGAGTTATAACTTCGTTTCCTCTCAAGATCTGAGATCCTCCAAGCACGTTCACGATAATGTCCACGGCAACATTTATCTTGATCCGGTAACCTCCTCTCCTTTTCTCTCGTGTTTTTATTTTTTCTTCGTGTTGTTAGGATTTTTGTTTGTAGTTTAAAGAAGTCGAGAATTGGAAGTTGTACTAGAACGAACTGATTTATCAATTGATATTAAAATTAAGTGATCAGCGGCAGAATGGATAAAATACTCCTTTTCTAGGGAAGATTAATTAACGATTTAAGTGAAGTTTGTCATGCTATGCTACTTAAAACCTACGTTACGTTAGTTGTACGCCTTGCTGCAATTAGTGTAAGCCTTAGTATGTAGCTGTAATGTAGTACATGTGTTGCAAATCATGTGCACTAATTTTGACTCGTTCCTATCTGGTGGCAGATTTTTTTGAAGTTCATTGACACCGAAGAGTTTCAAAGGCAAGTTTGAAAATATATATCTATAATATACTTGTTGACTATTGTATTGATATGATTTTGTTTTATTTTTTCAGTTATGTTTTTATTCTTTTTCTTTCGTGTCTATGCTTTGGTGTTTTATCTTCCAGTCACCTAGCTATTTAAGTGACTCAATGTTTTCTAATCTACTGCAGGCTTCGTGATCTTAAACAGCTAGGTCACCTCTCCTAAAATTTACACATATGGTCAGTAGTTTGTTGTCATAGAAATCATACTTCTAAGCGTTACTTAGTCAAAGTTCTTGGCATGTTTTAGGTATGGTACACATGGTTTATCCAGGAGCAGTGCATTCTAGATTTGAACATTCACTTGGAGTCTATTGGCTTGCTGGTGAGGCTGTTCAACGGCTCAAAATCCACCAAGTATGATATCTACATAGCCTAGTAATTGTTTCAACAGAGCGTTAAGCCCCTCAGCTAAGTGTTCTTAATATAGTAAATATTCCTTTTCTAGGGCTTGGAGCTTGGTATTGATAGCTTTGATTTACAAACGGTGAAACTTGCTGGTAAGTATTGTGACTAAATTTTTGTTATCCTTGTATATATTGAATGTATGCTCATCATTTCTTGTATTCATTGTCTATTGCTTCTTTATTGATGCTTCACTTCAATTGGCAGGGCTCTTACACGATATAGGCCATGGACCATTTAGTCACTTGTTTGAGCGAGAGTTTCTTCCCAAGGTCCTCAAGGGATCCGAATGGTAACCATATTTATTGGATGCACCAAATTTCTTGTCTAGTATTTGTAATCACTTTTAGATGCTATATTATCCTAGCTAGTGGGCTGTTAGTTTCCTATTCTGGTATAAAAACATGTGATCGACAGTTTAACGAGAGAGTAAAGATTTTGTTGAAGTTGTGTTCCCTGGAATCGGTTATTCATATACTAGAATTCCATTTTTTCTCAATGTCATCTAGTTATAATTACATGATAAAAATATTTAGGAACGGTTTCAGGTGTTTTTGACATTGTGTTCTGTTTATATTATTTCATTATAGGTCTCATGAGCAAATGTCAAGGGATCTGATTGATTATATTGTTGATGCACATCATATTGAAGTCGACCCTGAAAGAATTAAAAGAGTCAAGGTAGGATGATTATACTGGACAATTAGTTCTCCCAAATTTACCCCTTTTCGCCTGGGATGATTTTGTGCTCCCAAGTTTTACTTGGTAAAAGACTTAGCCATCTTGGAAAAATATTTTTAAGGCTAGTTATAGATGCAACTTTATGTTATTGTTCAGATGGAAATGTTTATTGACAAATATCCTCTGCCATAAACTCGTTCAAAGTAGTTTGACATGACTCAATGGGAAGGGAAGAGTGGGTTTTAACCTTTGATTTCACCAACTAGGTGCTAGGATCTTTATTTAACCTGGCACTTTAGGTTTTTGGGCCATACGGTGCTTTGTCATCTGGACTTCTACCAGAACTAAGATATTTTAATTTGTGGTCGGCTAATATACTTATTGAAACAAAGCAAAAGTCTGCACATTTGTTTACTCTAATATACTTAACATTCTCTAGATAACAGATGTGGATGATAATCAAACTTTTTGAGTTTTGACTGGCACAAGATGCTTTCACAAAATCTGTACTTCTAAAGATTTCTTGTTTTCTTGCATCTTTTGTGTGTGTTATTCGGTAATGTAAAAGATGCTTCAATTGATTCTTTGTCATGTTCCTATGACATCAATTTTCAATATTGAAACAACAGCTGCTTTTATTAATTTGTTTTTTTATAACTTATTTGCAGGAGATGATACTTGCTAGTTCCAAATTTGCTATGCCAAAGGTTGAATTCTTATCTTTCCTGTTCTTTTTAGTTTGTTTCATATTCTATTGATCATGCATGCAACATATTGAAACCTTTTGTATTTTTCTTGCTTAGATTGACACTTATCCAATTTTGGTTCTTGTATTTATGTCTAATTCCACTTTTCCTGTACTCTGTAGAGTGCAAAGGAAAAGCAGTTTTTGTATGATATCGTGGCAAATGGTCGAAATGGAATTGACGTTGACAAGTTAGTCTACTCTAGGGATTGTTTTGTCTTCATGAAAGTCCTGTTTGCTAATTCTCGTCTTCTCTTTGCTGTTTTCGATAATCGAGATTGTTATTTGCATGTGTTACTGAATTACTGATATAGTTATGAGGCTTTTTTATTGGCTGGCAGGTTTGATTACATAGTCCGTGATTCCCGAGCATGTGGTCTAGGATGTAACTTTCAATTTCAGAGGTTTTGTTTATACTACTTATGATTTACAGATAGACACGTAGAAGCATCATTACAAAAACTTGTTGCAAAGCAGTCTAGGTGATATTGTTGAAATTTGATGCCCATTTTTTGCTTCCTTTTGTAGGTTAATGGAAACAATGAGAGTTTTGGGTGATGAAATTTGCTATCGCGCCAAGGATTGTAAATATCTTTAAGAAAGATGTTGGATTTGTATTTAGAATTTGTCATTGTGATTAACTAACATTAGCATCTGAAAAATCTGCAGATCTGACCATCCACAAATTATTTGCCGCTCGAGCTGATCTGCATCGAACAGTTTATACTCATGCAAAAGTGAAGGTGTGCCATTAAATTTTTCTTAGGCGCTTCCGTCTTGTTTGTTCACCTGAGAAGGACGCGAATGAGAGATCACGAGTTACATTTAATAACTTTGGTGTAGAGTCTGAGATGTGAATTTTCTTTCATCTAATTAGTTGAACTACTTGCAGGCAATTGAGCTAATGGTTGTGGATGCCTTACTGCAAGCAAATGATTGTCTAGATATAGCATCTCATATACAAGATCCTTCTCAGTATTGGAAGGTAAGAAAGCCCTTTCAAATGATTTTTTTTATTTGCGTAATTATTCCCGTATTGATTTATCACATCCATAATGCGTATGGATGCAGTTAGATGACACGATAATTAAAACAATTGAGACAGATTCACGCCAAGAATTGAAGGAATCTAGGGATTTGATCCTCCGAATTCGAAGAAGAAACTTGTACCAGGTATTGAAGTTATAAATTATGGTAAATGAATCACATAATGACATATAACTAGCATATCTGCTTGCAGATTATGCAGTGTAAGCTTCCCTTCTTTCTTTGTTTCTTTTGTTTTCTTTTTTTTTTTTTTTAAATAAAATCCATGATTGCAGTTCTGCAACGAGTATGCAGTTCCCAAGGACAAATTGGAACATTTTAAGGATGTCACTGCACAAGACATTGTCTGTTCGCAGGTCCTAAAGACTAATTCTACAATAAATATGACATTTATTCAGGTTTCTTTGCTAACACAAAACTTATTTGAACTAATTCTGATAATGCATAGTTATTATTGCACAGAAAAATGGTGGGGTGATACTTAGAGAGGATGATATTGCTGTTAGTAATGCTAGAATAGATTTGACTCGTGGGAGACATAATCCGCTTGAAAGGTATTCCAAAATACACGGGGCTATTAAGCTGCCTGACTTATTGGTCTATCTCTTGCGCTGATGATTTCTCCTTTCTTCCCCCCCACCCCCCTACATGCTTTGCTTCTTGCAGCATCAGCTTTTTCAAGGTATTGAAACTCAGTTTTCTTCAAGCACGCTGAGTGACAAATTTTATACTATTCCCCCTTTCATATATATTTTTTTAATAATGCAAATTCTGACAATTATAATGTATTCAGGATTATGAGAGTGAGGAGAAGTTCTCTATACCTCATGATCGCATCAGCCACTTGTTACCAACATCTTATCAGGATATGATAGTCAGAGTGTACTCCAAAAAGCCAGAACTGGTATATTTCCAAATACCTATTAACTTTGCTGACTTATTTTCAGTGTTTGTGATTTCTGCAAATGATTTTATGCTGCACATCTTTGTAGGTAGGAGTTGTCTCTGAGGCTTTTGAGAACTTTCAGTTAAAGACTTATGGAATTAAAGCGCAAGTGCATGGAACACCAGAGAAGAAAAAATGTCAGATATGACATTTCCAGTGTGGGTTTCCTCTCTCCTTTCAAGTTCTTTTGGTCGCAGGAGCTTGTTCAACTATGTACATGAACGACTTCTGCATGTCTCTTTTGTATTCTTGCAAGAAAATGTCAAATTGAAGTCAAAAAGGGTACACTTCCATCATGTACAGCAAGTTATTAAAGATAACTGTAGTTTTTTAAAAAGCCTGAATAATCCCACTTAGCTGTGAGAACTCTTGAAGCTTTTGGTGATTTTTTAGAACAATAGTTTAACATGTAAAATCTTAATTCTAAGTTCTGTAAATACTGACACGTGGTTAGTTGTTCTATTGTTCTAATATCTTCTTTTCGTTGTTGTTAAATGGAAGAATGGAATATGAAAACTCAATTACAAGTGTTGCCTGGCAAACCTGAATTCTGAACATTTTTGGCTGTTAAACTATAACAGCATGAAGAAGCTTTTGCATATTTTACATTTCCTTCTTGTATTTATCCAATTGTTTGCTCTGCTTTATCAGCATCACTACGTCCTGCTTGATTTAATCAATTTGATCTTTTCTTGATTGTTTAGATTAAGATGATTGTATTTATACATTTCATATTGCATGCCTGCTAATTCTTGCATTAGATTTGAGCATTAGTGTCTGCATTTTCAACTTCCTAGAGAGTCATATTTGATGCAGGAAATAAATTTCAAATGGCAAACGGAAACTGCAAAGTGCTATTTTTTTTCAGAGATACTTTTTCACACTTTTTCTAGGGAACATTCAAAAAATTATTTCTTCACCCAAAATGTAAGCTGGAAAGATTCCATCCAGGTCTCTTGATAATAATTTTCAAGTTCATCTCTGGGACATGACTTCTGCTGATTAAGACTGGACATAATTACTTGTCCCCGCATCAATAGCATCATAATATTGCCAGAAATTGAGGAAATACTCACAGTTATACCATCTTCGACCAGGAGTCTCTTTTTATCAACGTAACCCCTTTTTTGCTGTTTTTTTTTTTTTTTGGGGTTTGTTTTTTTGTTTGGAGGGGTGGTTGTGTTTCGGGAAGGTCTATATATATGTATGTAAATGTATATGTATGTGTATATGTATGTGTATGTGTATATGTATATATATGTGTATGTAAATGTATATGTATGTGTATATTTTGTTTGTCAGGAGAGGTAAGGAGCCATGTGGCTTTTATTGCTGCTGGGGTCTGATACTTTGATGTTGACACAAATGGAATCATCGTCACACACATTGAAGTACAATGGGGAGGGAAGATTGCTTAAATGTCTGTATTCCTTGCTTATTTTGGAATGCTTCTGGATGAGACCTTCCCTTTATTTTTCTGGCATTATTGCTCTCTTGCAATCACTGCCTTTGTGTCTCCACATATTACTGTAATATTCTACTTACTGTCTAAAGCTATTAGTATTTAGCTTCCCGTTAGCTGGAAGACATTCAATCTCTCATGCCACATTATTCTCTTGCCAACTAAAGGGCAGCTCTTGAAGCCCGGGCACTTCAGTCTCCGGAGTTGGCAAATAGTTTTACCCAATTTTTAAACAAGACAATCAAGACTACAGTTTGGATGCCTTGCAAATTGCAATGTGAGTACTTCTTCCCCCCACATGAATAAATGTAACGTTACAGGGGTGTATTACTTGTGGGTCTTGTGGAGGTTAATTCTACAGTTCTGCAAGAAGAGATTTTTAAGATCCAAATATAGTGCTGCAAATCTAAGTCAAGTCTTGACTACGTTAGGCATTGGTGATGCAATCTGTTAATTCAATTATCGTCGGTTGATCTAACTAAATTTTTACTACTATTAATAGTTTTACAACCAAGTGGCATTCTCTTTCTTCCACATACAAACACAATAATTACATAATTAAATGAACAAATGATTGTCTCAAGATACAGTTTCGTCGACTGCATGTCAAGATCTCTCTTCCTTCAATGAATCGGCATTTCCCGAATATCACGAAAAAAAAGGGACTGTTGTCCAGCACGGCAATTGATCCTTGTACAGTAACTCAACGTAATCCACAATTCACGTTTGCGGTAAATTCTGGGTATTGAAGGAAACCAACATTGAACTTTAACCTGGTTAGTCACGAAAAGAACCGGAGCTGCTGCTTACGTATAAATATTAATTAAAAAAAATCCGCGGAGAAGTCGGTTATGTTAACAAGACGTGTTACAGTTAGCTGTATCCAAATTTATTTTAGTACAACCCTGGAAAAAAATCCTTATAGAAAAGTACACCACTTGACTCATTACCTAGTATCTACTTTAATATAGTATTAGTCTGTACACTCGATAATTGGAGGATAGTACATCAGTTTGATAATACTATTCTGAGTACTCAATAAACTGAGGGAGAGAGAATGGAGTTGCCAGTCGTTGAGTGTGTGCAATATATGGATAACAAGAAAATTCTAGTGGTAATTGTACACAGTAGTAGTATATAGAATTGGCTACTATTAGTATATAGAATTGGTGTATTGAGGAGAAAAATAAGAGCCGTAATAGCTTAACTAATTGACTAATTTTTGATTCTTTGGAAAAAAAAAGGAGAAAAATAAGAGCCATAAATGAATAGAAGAGGAAAGATCAATATTTCAGGAACATACGTCGTGATCCATGTGCCCACATGGAAGGGGATGGGATTGAATTTTGTACCATTTGATATTGTTACTATTGTTATTGATACTTGGTCAACTAGTGGCAGTATTTGACTATTTGCAGTATTTAATCTGTCCCTATTAGTACAACTAACGCCACCGTAGAGTATCTCTCGGAAAAGTATACAATACATCACGTGCATTGACACGTGATGTACTAGAACTAATAATTTATCGTCATGTGGCAATGATGAGCCATACCTTGTATTATTTGGCGATATGTGATTGGTTTTAGTGCACCACGTGGCACGCCACGTGGCGCGCATGTGCACGCAATACTCACTCGTATCTCTCTGACTCTCTGTGTGGTGTAGACTCACTCGAAACAAGAAAGAAGCAAAATAGTGAGAAAAAGAGATAGCTTTTAGTCATTTATGTAAGGATCGGGCCATCAAATACTAGGTAGTTTAGTAGTAGTAGTGTACTGCTATCAAAGAGTGATCGAGTGAAGCAAGCCTTGCTGACTAGTCCAGGTCCAGTTTAGTTTAAATCCGCTTCCTCCATTGTGGAAGATTTACTCTTTCATGTTATCTTGCCTGGCGAATCATCGATTCTTCTCTCTTGTTTTGTCTGATATTCTCCTATTTATCTAATATTTTACTCCCATTAATCTTGGAAGTAGAGGGAAGATGGATGAGGAGGAAAAAGGAAATGGAAATGGGGAAGGTGGTGGTGGGGTGGGGTTTGTGAGGGCGGACCAGATAGATCTGAAAAGCATAGACGAGCAGCTCCAGAGGCATCTCAGCAGGGCATGGACCATGGAGAAGAACAAGAAAAATACTACTAATGGGAATAGTGGAGAAGGAGAAGCAGAAGCAGATGGTGAGAGGAAGAGAGAGATACCTATCAGGTACGACTGGGAAATCGAACCCTCGAAGCTCATCATCAAGTCTGCCCTTGCTCGCGGCACCTTCGGCACCGTTCATCGTGGCATCTATGACGGCCTTGACGTTGCAGGTTCCACTCTCTTCTTTATTCATTTTACCCCTTCTTGTCATTTATTTAATTTTTTTTGGAAAAATTTTGGTTGCGTTAAAATAAAATCACCCGCTTTGTAAAATTCAATCGTGTATGCTAATCGATTAAGTAGAATTTCACGACTGTAATTATTTGTTACATCTCTGGGCAAACAATTTTTCTTTTTTGTGTTGCATTGTACAGTAATGGTTTGATTTCCGCAGAGGAGGAGGAGGAGGGAGGAGCTGGGAGGGGGGGAATTATCAGATTTTTAAGTGTATAATCCCATTTGACCTGATTGGTTGAAGCACTCACTTCTGATTGTGGCCCTACTAGGCATGCTTGTCATAGAGTGGTCCTCTTTATGTATGTATGTGCATGCCAAATTTCCCATATCAGGTGCCATAACGTCACACAATCGAGCTGACTTAGAGTTATCAGGAGAAATCTCGTCTATGTTTGTCACCTGCATAACGGGTTATTTATTTATTTTTTAATTTTCCCTTTTTATTGTTTTTCAGATGCTCTTCTACCTAAGTTACCCAATGTCCACAAGTCCCAGTCTTGGAAAATTTATGACGAAAGTATGATAATAAGAGTTGAAGTTTGGAAGGAATGATGAAATAAAATTAAAGATCCATGTTGGGGGAATTCATAGTTGACAAATGATTTGGGGGTTGAGAGTGTCAAGTTCTCTATCTGTAGTTTGCAATCTCTGCAGCATTGTGAGTTAATGTTTTGCTGAGATAAGAGTTCCTTTGTGCTTTGTTTGATGATCAGTAAAACTTCTTGACTGGGGAGAAGAGGGTCAAAGGAGTGAGGGTGAAATAGCTTCCCTTAGGGCTGCCTTCACCCAAGAAGTTTCTGTTTGGCACAAGCTTGATCATCCTAACGTAACAAAGGTACGGGCTATCTATCCATGCATGTTTTCATTTTCGCTGTTGTTCAGTTATATTTAACAGCTTAAGAGTTTAGTACTCGATAAGATTACTCGTTGATACTCGTTGACATGGTGCTATCTTGTTCCATCTTTTGTTTATAATTAGTGTTCTTAAATTAAACTTCTTCTGTAGTTTATAGGAGCCACCATGGGAGCATCAGACCTAAACATACTGACGGATAATGGTCACATTGGCATGCCACGTAACATGTGTTGCGTTGTTGTTGAGTATCTTCCTGGAGGAACACTAAAATCATACCTCATTAAGAATCGGAGAAGGAAGCTGGCTTTCAAAGTTGTCATCCAACTGGCATTGGATATTGCACGAGGGTGAAGTTTACTGTTTCTTCTTATGTTACTTAAGAACATGATATTTACCATTCGCGATGTTAGAGATTTTATTGAATTTCGGATGTGTTCTGCAAGACTGCAACTTCGGGTTTCTTGAAATCACTAGAGAATTGGAACTGAACCTTTTTTTTCCCCCCTTCCAATTACAGATTGAGCTATCTTCACACCAAAAAGATTGTCCACAGGGATGTAAAAACAGAAAATATGCTTCTTGACAAGAGTCGTACTGTGAAAATTGCTGACTTTGGGGTTGCTCGTGTTGAGGCTTCAAATCCTAATGACATGACTGGCGAGACTGGAACCCTTGGTTACATGGCACCTGAGGTATCAGCTTAATTATTTGTCTAGGGTGCTTACCACTAACTCGCGTCTGTGCTTGTAGCTTTTACATGCAATTGATAGCAAAGGTCCTGTGTTTTGTGTCAGCTCTGAATCATCACCTCTCATGTTTCTTCTAATCCAGGTTCTCAATGGTAACCCATATAACAGAAAGTGTGATGTATATAGTTTTGGCATTTGCCTTTGGGAGATATATTGCTGTGACATGCCGTATCCAGATCTCAGCTTCTCAGAAGTGACTTCGGCTGTTGTGTGCCAGGTAGATACTATTACCTTGTAGATGCCTTGGCACTTCAGTAATATGCATTTTGTTTACCAAGAAGATGTATAATAAACTTCTATAAAAATCTAATCAGTAATGCTCCTTATGGGTGCAGGGTTTAGCCACTCATGACCTTTATTACATATGGATTGACAAAATTGTGTATGAAAAGACTATTTATCATTCTTTTGGGGAAAAATGTTACCCTTCCAGAGTTTTGAGTACTTATGGATGAATTGTGTGGCATGGATGTGTGCGCTATCCAGCTTTTGTTTATTGTTTAAACCAACATATGTTCTTGACTAATATATGCTCAACATAGATGTGTGCAAACAACTATTAAGGTGGCTGTTACTGAATTTTATGTTGGTGTAATACTCAAATTTCCTTCTCGTAACTGCAGAATCTTAGGCCAGAGATACCTCGCTGTTGCCCCAGCTCTCTTGCAACTGTGATGAAGCGATGTTGGGATGCAAACCCTGACAAGCGGCCTGAGATGGATGAAGCAGTTTCCTTGTTAGAGGCAATTGACACATCGAGAGGTGGGGGAATGATTCCTCATGATCAAGCTCAAGGTTGTTTCTGCTTTCGCAAACACCGAGGGCCTTAAGAAATGCGATTGCACTATGATAGAGGTTTTATAGCAACGATCCCAGATTACAATTAATTTAGGAGGAGAAAATTGTGTTGGAGGAAAATTAGATGAGAAGTTCGGGCTGAAAACATTCACCCTTTGGCTTATAGATGATGGAGCAGCTGTGAAACAAATGGTCTTTGTTGAGGCATGGATATTGTAACGCTTTCTGCCCACCTTAGTGGATCATTTTTCGCTTATTCTAATTATTTGCTCGGTCCTCAGAAAGACCAGCTCATCACCTCCAGAAGATTAGTATACTATTAGCAGGAGTAGAATTGCATTATTATTTTGAGATGCTATGGGGTAAGCAGCCTGATCTGTTATGCTTTTGGAGTTGTGAATAAAATATTATTCTTGTTTTTCCTCTATGGTTCAGCTGTAATGGTGATTCTGCATTTTCCTTTTTAAGAAATCAATGTTCCCGTAACTTCTATTATGAAGTATCCAATTTATTTTGGAATTTTGTCTGTTTTATGCACTCTTAATGTTTTGCATTCCTTAGTGAAACGTACAAAAGAAGGAAATTTCTTCCATCAGGCTGCATCACGGATACTTGGAAAGCAATTGTGTCGACGGCTATTGCAGCGTCGTATACTCTGCAAAACAGGAAATTGAAATTCACATTTGGTTTGGTCAGGGATGCAATGGTAAAAGAATTATACAACTAGTGTACTGTAAGAAAAATGTGTATATCTTGCCTATTACGAGGGATGGATATACGGTGGTCGGTCATTTATCTTGCTAGTGGTAGGAATGTCAAGATATGATAATATTTATAAATTCGATAGTAGTAAGAATCGAATCCAATCGTTGAAAAGGAGTTGTAGAACTCTAATTGTTTAACTTACTATTTGTTCCTTTTGATTGTCTATTTTATATCGTTAAGAAAATACTAATGTAAACATAAAGTAACTGTTGTTTACAATACTCTCACGTCCTAACTGATTGCTCTCATCGTCACATAGTAGTAGTCAAAATAATATCTTATTTTTCTTCTACTGCTGCAATCTCAATATCATCTTCATCTGCTTATCTCTGTATGTACAAGTCCTTCATAATTCGATGCAAAATAAATATCTACTTTCCTTAATTATCCTTCATCCAGAACAACTTACTATTCTGATGAATCTGGTAATCTTTTGTAATTATATTTTAAGATTCTCTTTAATACTTTTTAAACTATTATTTTCTCTGCTTTATATGTATGGTTTATTATTGCACACACCGCCCTCATTACTAGTGGCAGGAAAGGGAGAGATGGAGACTGCCGAAAGGAGATAAGGTTTGGGATATTGACAAGTTGATGAATATCCATCATACGGACCAGAATTGTATACGAGGGAAAATTATTATATGGATCGTGTTTATGATTTCTCACTTGTGAATCTCGTCGTCTAAAATAGAGTTCTATAAGTATAATTAAATCACTTTATTACATTGACATGGATCATTATCAATATATTTATATGATTATTTTTTCAGATCACGAGATTTACAAGTAGGCCATAAGTCGATTCCATACAAGAATTTTCTGTATACGAGTATTTATTCATTGCGTTCTGGATAAGACAGACTCATTCAATTTTTTTTTTTTTTTTTTTATCAAAAACAGACTCATTCAACTACTCCTACCATTTTTCAGCTTTGTACCACACGGCATGCACTGCTTTTGTTCTCCGGTCTGGGCTGCAATAGGCGAATCAGGGCTGAATTGGCCCAGGCAAGAATAAAAGTGTTCTTTTATTCAAATAACTCCGCGATTGGATTGATACAGGATAGGACAGTGTAGGATTTGGCGTTTTCAACTTTGAAATTGGGCCCAAACTAGGTGCCACAAAAATTGACGCAATATGATTGTCGTTTTCCCCGGCACAGGCCTAACATCCTCGTTAAGTATGTATATTAAAGAAGTAACATATGAACGATACTGAATTTACTGGTCCAGCATATCCCATATGTAAAATCTGTAATTGACAATTGTAATCTAAAAAATTTCACTACTTACCCCGCAGCATTTAGGAGAAATTTTAAACAATAGTAATTAGTCACCCATAAATTGAAAAGAAAAGAAAGTGATTCCACATGTTTCCTCAGGCCAAAAAAAACCACATTCAAATTATTAGGAACTTCATGAATTAGAGATGAAGTTATCCAAATTCATCTCGAGATACAATAGTCATCTAACCAAATCATTCCACAAAAAAGAACGAAAAGATGTTCTCAAAGAATTACTTGTCACAAAAGCTGTTTTCACTTCTGAATGAGATTTGGTTGCACGATTTTAGACAGAAAGCCAGCGAAAGCAACCTAATCGTGAGGATTAAACTCTAGTATTTATTACATCAAATGTTTTGAAATTAACGACAATGGAAACAAAAAGTCTGAAGAATCTCAAAAAGAATCCAAACTCTAAAAAGTTCTCTCGTAATAATGGCCGCAAAACTCTCAACAATTCAGAATCCAGAATCATGAAAGGACATTAAGGCTAAAAAGAAAAAGCCAGCACATAACAGCGTTTGTGGTGTGCCTTTTGGACCGGGGTTGTGAGGGTCGGAGAATGGATGCATGGTGGTCAAGCAGTTGTTCTGTATGCTGTGACTTGGAGTTGGAGCCGCACCTCAGATGGCATGCCAGGCTTCTCACTGTCTCCCTTTAAAGTAGTTTTGTGATACATGATATGCATAACAAGCTGGACGAATCCCAAACAAGCTCCAACTCCATTACCAGTCTACACCACGACATATTACAGATATCAGCAGTTGATAAACAAAATTACCTACACTGCTACTAATTGAACAAAGCTTTCAGAGAAAAGGTGAATTATAATGGGTTTCAACTTAATTTGACTGATGACGACCTTTTTCATTTTTAATCTAGAAAAGCAATGCAATGCATGAAATCCACTTTAAATTTCTGGAAGGTGAATCTTTGAAGTTTACCAAGACGAAGGGGTCGATGGGGAGAAAAGCATATATAGCCCAAACAATGCCGTTGGAGAAGCCAGCCAAACAAAGCCAAAATGGCATGAATTCAACGCTTTTTGTCTGGATGACTTTCTTCTGTAAGGATCAGAATTAAGATTACGGACAAGCATTAATCAGGAAAATTGCAGGAATATTTGAAAAGCTAATACCAGTTGGGCGGCTTACCATGATGGACAAAGGAGAGGCGTACAGAATGATGCCGAAGACAACACAGATGACTCCAACAAACGTGGATCTTCGTCCAGTGGTGTGAAAGACTAGCAAAGTGATGAGAACTATTCCAGTTGCGAAAATAGTCTCCCCAATCAAGCCTAACACTATTATCAACTGAAAATGCAGCACATGAATGTTACTTGTTTCTCAGTTAGTAACAGTAGAAGCAAGCACTAGCTAGGGACTTGTAAGTTTTTAACAGAAATTAAGCAGCAGCTTCAGTACATCGTTAGAAAAAAGATCCTTAATCAAAAGGCCATTAGTAGAAAAGTCTAAACCCAAGCAGGCCATCTTCTTCAAGTTTAGGACGGATACGTTACAAGTTAAAAAGACAACAAAAGTGCAAGAATCAGGGGATTTTAACTGGGGGCATTCTTGATCAATTTATAATAACCTTATAGTAATAACCAGACCAGATTAATGTACTGTTTCTAGCATGCAAGATTAATGTGCATAAATCAATCAGTTAGAAAGAACACTGCTAACGGAGTATTAATCAGGGGAAAAAGTGCACACCCGTTGCTTCTTACTAGACGTGTAGCGAAAGAATATGGCCAGATAGAATAATTCCAAAACAAGACCAATGCTGTTGATGGTGACAATAAGCAGGCTGTGTGGATGAACCATTGGTAATCCATAGAAGACCCAGAAGAAGCAGTTCAACACCCCTGCAAGGTACGGATAAGGGTGGAAATCCTCCACCGATTTGTTCTTGAAGATCCTCCAAAAAGTAAGCCTGGAATCAATATATTTATTCATTCATTTTTTTATCGAAAGATATCACCGGTAGAGTTAGATGATCACTGTTGGTTGGTTAGTGCAAAATACAGATCCCAATTGCTGTTGGTAAATGTGGTAGTTTTTGTTTTTTTGTTGTTATTAAATAAATATCATTGGCAGAATTATGCATGACTCGAGGACAACATTAGTGTCAAATAATTGCACTCCCAATGTATCGTTGTGTAGACCTCCTAGACAAAATTAATTGTCACAAGAAAAGGAAACTGGCCTTACTGTTGACTAAATTCAGTTTATTTACAACATAATCTGATTATCAAATGCATAAGAATAGCCTACTACTGGTACAAAATTTAGTACAATATTTTGTAATTATAGAATACTTCTATAAAAAATGAGTCAACCACCATCATAAGACTTCTACTCCTCCAAAAAAAAAAAAAAAACAAAAAAAAGAAACTAACTTCTACCCCAAGTTTGCTTTTCTAGATCTTTCAACTTTCAATCTCTGTCAACTTCCGAAGGAGGTGAAACTTAAATTTGTAAACTAGGGTGGAATTAATTAGATAAATTCCTCCAACAACGATAAGAAAATAAAAGTAAACGGACCCTACGGTTGACTAAATCTAGTTTAGTTAGCATGCTGGGATTGTGATAGTGCGAAAAAAAAATATATTTTTTGGTTGGAATTCTTCGATATGCATGAAGCCATGAATTGACCAGCATAAGACTGCCCTGTCACTTATCTTCCCTCACATAACTCCAATACCATTTCGAATTCCAAAATAATACCAACAGTCTAGCACTATATTTATAATTCTCCTCCAACTTTGAGACAAAATCAAATTAACGAGCTTAAATAAACAAATTGTAGCAGGAAATAATGTTCGTTCTACTAATAATATAGACAGAGTAGCGCGTTAACAAATTTCAGGAGCTGCAGATTACACGCAAACTGCATGTTGAGTACTAACACTACTGGTTAACCATAATACGACAGTGTCTCTATATAGCGTGTGTGTGTGTGAGAGAGAGAGAGAGAGAGAGATTACGCTGGAGAGAAGAACAAACAGAAGGACGTGACATTTCCTGCAAAACAGAAAGATCAAAAACTGACTAAAATACCTGATGAAAAATGCTATAAACCAGCAACAAAATGTATATTCGGATAAAAACTGACAAAGATTAAAACGAAATTCAAGCACAAAAAACAAAAAGAAGAAGACGAAATACACAAATGAGTTAGTTAAAAGCATTGTTACTAACAAGTACTGTGATGAATTTAATTTAGTACGAACAAAACAATCAATGCTCGAGCAGATACAAACAGATCAAATTCATGTTGATCAATATGATGATGAAGACGATTCATCAAGATTTTCAGCATGCTAATCACCATTCGTTTAAAATTCTACCAGAACGCGCAGTAACACACCACAGAAAACACGCAGTGGCTTAGCTTGCATTGCACGTGAAATTTCTCAGGGGAAATAACGAGAGAGAGAGAGATGAGGATATCAACTAACCGATTATGCCAATGATGGTGCGAATGAGATTTACTAGGTGATTCATACTTTTCTCTGTCCACCGCTACCAGCTTCAACTCCGTTGTATTAAAGCCAAAAAAACGAAAAATATCCCACAGAACCCTCTAGAGAGAGAGAGAGAGAGAGAGAGAGTAGATGGCAAGAAATGTGGATGAACGAAGAGTGTGAGGGTGATGCGATATTATATAAGAGAAAGAGAGAGCTGGTTTGGTTTTTACAAGTAACTGAACTACGGGAGTGCTATTTGGTTTGCGTTTGCTGCAGCTTGAATCTCATGATCTTATCCGAAATTATTTAATCCGTTTAAATTAATCCCAAAAAAAGAGCCTATTTTCATAATCATTATTATTATCATACCTCTCCAAAATTAAATAAAAAGAAAAGAAAATTATCATTGTAATTATACCTCTTCGAAAGCCAAAAAACAAGAAAAAAAAGTCCACAACTACTAAGTACTTCTGATTATCGATTATGCTAACTTATACTTTTAGATAAATTAACTTTTTGGTTTTTTTTTTCCTGATTATAAGTTGTGAATAATTCAGACAACTATTATTCATTCGGATTTTTGGTTGTCTGGTTAATATATCTATCTATATGGTAGAAGTAACACTGTAACAAAAGGAAGGAATAGGTCAATTAGTGGGAGAGAATATTATTATAATTTGGAAAATTTTCACACACACACACACACACTCTCTCTCTCTCTCTCTCTATAACAACCTTACGTGGATTGGAGAGGTTTTTACATGTTTTGGGTCTCACAGCCTCAATTGGCTATAGTGATACATGTCGATGGAAAAAAATTTAATACTAAGATACATGTATTACTTTTTTTTAGACCTTAACGTCAATGGTGAAGCCGTGGATTGATTCAATATAAGAATTGTGTACTGCATGCATGTGTTGATGTTTTAGGAGGTAAAGGAAGTGAGCTTTTTGGCGTCCGGACCGATCGGTTTGTTAGTTATATGTATTGGAGTACGGGATATGCAAAAGATATTTGGTATCGTTTTTCTTGTTGGCCACTAATTCGAGAGCTCTAATCAGTACTCCCCCTTCACAATGCTTTTTTTTTTTTTTTTTGGTACTTAATATTTTCCTTGCTTAGTTCATGTGAGCAGTGATCCAGTCTTCACTACTTCAGTTTTCTTCTTTTGGTTGGAGAAGAGGTGGGTGGAAATTAAGCTGACTGATCCGGAGGGAGAGGATAAATGGTGAAAGTATTGTTTTACCATGACCTTTTTTTTTTTTTTTTTTTTTTTACATTTTACAAATTCTTTGTTTCCAATACCAATCTCATGTAATTTATATTTTCTTTTCATTTTTGTGAAGTCCATAATTAAATTAAACTGATGGTAGCATGTTAGTTGTATCAGGTTTTTCAATGGAACTCCTTACTTTTGCTACTTTTGCTGTCTTACATGTGCATACCATTTTCCTAAACGATACAATTGTAGTTTAGGGAAAACCAATTTGGGGAGTAGTCTTGGACAACTTATATATATTCTACCGATCACGTTTTATAGGTATTTAGTTTAGATATCTCGCCACATACTCAGAAATCTACGTTAGCCAACATTGGATTGTACACTAATTATTACGTGAAAGTGTACCATGCTTTGGAATGATTTTGATTGGCAACTCTTCATCGCCTATTATGAGCAATTATTGCATTGGCTTAACTTTGCATTTCAAGAGGGTTTTCGAAGGTAAAGGTCATGCGAATCATACAATTATATATGCAAAAGCTAAGACATTAAATACAGTCGTTGGATTTGAATTGTCATTTTTGAGTTTCTATTTCCATGGCTATTATAACTAGTCTTTTTCTAATGATCTGATCTATAGGCTCTTCACACGCTGAGTTCCCAAATTAAATGAATGGCCTTTGTTTTACCATGACTTAATAAGGACTAGGACTAAAGAAGGTCTAATTTTGCAAGTGACGAAAATGTTTGCACACGATCATGGACATTGGAGCTACAATTTAATTGTAAAATATGTAGGTACAACCAGTTGAATCATGAATAAATTCAAGAGTCATAACTCATAAATATGAAATTACATATTCAAATTGTGTCCTAGTTAGACCATGGCCTCGTGAGGATGAAAATAACGACATCATAAATGGATCATAATTAACCAGCTTTCGGTTGGTATTCTTCCATATATTGAGGAAAGTAAAATTTCTGGAAAAGACACAAGAATCTAAATCCAGTTTTGGTGCGCTTAGGATCATGTATAAAAATTGCCTATTCTATTCTAATTTTACATTTGCACAACGAGTAGAACCATTTCAACTTTCGCGTCTCCTCTTCGTTATCATACAAAAAATGGGCAGAACACGATCAACGTCATTCCATCAGAGTCCATTCTTGGTCCATAACACTGAAAGAAATAGAGTTACAACTCAAGTTGCTCAAGTATCATAACTTGGCAGGGAAGAGTAATAGCCAATACGTGAAACAGAATATTCTGGTCGGCGCAATTGCTATTTGAAGTTCGTTGGTTTGCCTAAAGTGGAACAAACAATCCAATTTAGGTGGTGCCCATGTGGGAGAATTTGCTGCTTTATTATAAGGCAGATCGGGCCAATAAATTTCACCGGTTCATAAGTTGGGATTGAGAAATATTGAAATGAATAGAAATAATCGGTCTTATGTATTTTCCCTAACTAATAACTACTGGTTAACGAAATTCAGAGTTTGGTCTTTGAAAAAATGATCGAAGCCTCGGTTAATAATAGCTTGGAAAAAAAAGAAAAGAAGAAAACTAGGAAGAGAAGAGGCGCAGGGGAGAAAGGGAAACCGGAACTAAAATGCAGTACATTACAGGGAACGTCCTTTTGGAGTTTTCAATGTTTCGTCTGTAATGGAAATAAAAATGTCTGCATTCACTTTACAGCGGAACTTTGCAAAACAAAGGGAATTCTTACATGACTTCGTGTCCGTTTGAATTGAGATAATAAGTTAACCGCGACTTCCCATAATTTTTCTCGCCTCACATTACTTTCAACTTTTTCACAAAATTTTCTATAGGCCTTTATGAAATTGTACGTGGTAGGGGATTGACATTTTTCGTTTTTTTTTTTTTTTTATATGAGTCTTTCCGTGACATTT
Organism: Mitragyna speciosa; assembly: GCA_024721245.1. NCBI lineage: Eukaryota > Viridiplantae > Streptophyta > Magnoliopsida > Gentianales > Rubiaceae > Mitragyna > Mitragyna speciosa. Next base: position 1,309,844 of record CM045561.1, on the reverse strand, counting down.
ATTTCTATCTTTTTTATTTGATTCAAGAAAGACTCATAAATCTTTAAAATTTAAAAAAAAATGGAAAAGGGGGTTGTGACGTGACATTTTCACTGCTGCTTAGGATGCTACGGTACCGTTAAAGACTGAACTCAATGAATAAGCTTTTGAGTACAATCTCTTTTCTCTGGCCCATGGGCTTTAAGCTAAATGAAAGATTTCAAGATTTGTCTTCATGAATGTTTAGGTCACGATTAGTCCAAATCTATCCTTCAGCTTATCGTTCTCAGTGTTCTTCTTTCCTTAGCTTTTTGAGAACAGGGCCCCGGAGGTACATCATACATGGGCTTTAACTCATCACTCTCAATATGTTTCTGAGCCTATCAACTATTAAAAAAATATACGTAAGGGCTAAATTCAGTTTTGAGAGAAGGCCTATTAGAATTCGCAGGCTAGTACGAAGGTCAGCGGATTTTTTCCACAAGGGCACAACAGAGAAAGAAAGGATGCTGAGGTATGGGAAAAGAACGATAGAAACAGCCTAGAATATAACAAAGCCTTAATACTAGCCTACAAAGCCTTAAAATTGATAGGAACTGCCTCGAGCATTAAAACCATGAAAACGCCAGGTGCTAAAGTGAATTAGTTGAATGAATTATGGATATCAATCCTCTCCAACCATTAACCAAGTTCCTAATCTTTTTGGGGTTTTGTCCTTTCAATTTTTGAAGTACATTTAAGAAATCTGTCTCATCCAATCTAAGATAAAAATTGTAATGACAAGGGATTAACAAAATATGTATGCTGATTTATCATTGTGATAATCGTAGTCTCACAAGCACAATCATTAAATATGACAATATTTTACTGCTTCGTTTGTAAGAAGAGAAACACAAACATCATGCATAACAAAGAAGACAGTAGATAACAAGGCTACCTGAGGGGAGGGGAGAAGGTGGGACTAAAGGGTTGCAAAGACAGGGATAGGCGAATATGCGATTGGGACAAGTCGCTGTTGAAGTCCCACTTCTTTAAAGGAAGAAAGCAGCACTACCTCTTTTATGCTCCTACTTTTACATCCTCACCGGGATCTTCAAAATTATCGACCAAACACACAATTACGCAACACTTAATATACACGCAAATAAAGATGAAGTATATAATATATCTCCAAAAGCATATTGTTCCTCTATCATCCTCGTCAGGTGATTCTTCCCACCTTATTTTATGATTTATTGCTCTTTATATCCCCTCCCACGTCCCTCCCTAGCTAGCTTATACTCAGATGCATTAATAGAGGGCTTATACTCAGATACATTAATAGAGGGCTAACACTCCTTTGGCTTGGCTACCGCTTTCTTTAGTCGCGGTCATCTTGGATTTGGTGTGTTTAACTTTGGTTCCAGATGCCATCCCATCATCCCAAGCTTTCTAAAAAGTTGAACACCCACGATGAAACAAAGTTGAAATATCTTTAATCAATCCACTTCCAGTCAAAAGATACCTCCATTTTGATATGATCTATTAACTTAGCACATAAGGAACTGAATGACAAAAAAAAGCATCCCCTTTCTTTCTTTCTTTCTTTCTTTCTTTTTACTGTCACTACGTCACGGGTACCTTTCATTTTGACTCCATGATCCGAAACGCACAACCTCCTCCTGTCACTCGAGCGCCTGAGGCATGCACTGGAAAACTCGTGTCCACCTCACAAAGCTTTCTACCACTTCATGTCCATCTTCTCTACCATTTTGCCCATAAGGTGTGGTTTCTTTATTACCGCCATCCCAACCCACCCTGCCCTCCAAACACCCCCTCCCCCTCCCCTCACCCACCAAGAAAAAAATAAAGAAAGAAGAAAAATAGATGAAAATAAACTAATCAAAATTGACAAGTGCTTCAGATTCATTTCACAACATGTATGCAGCAGACACCATTTGACTATTATTATGTATTCAATGAATGCATCGAAATATTGCATTTTAATCTTTCATACATCATTGTTTAATGCATCGAAATATTACATTTTAATCTTTCATACATCAGTGATTAAACACTTACTACTTCTTGATATTGGTAATAACATATCTGAAACTTATTTTGTTGTATTTTTTTTTTCATGTCCATTGCACAACATATAAATTTTGTTATTTCACTCAACAATTTTATTTCATAATAATTAAATGACGGGTTTTTATACCTTAATTAAATGAGACGATACAGTTATAGGTAGTAGCGGTGATCGACTGCTAGGTGCTTTGAAAACCAAAGGAAATAAATAGGATGTCCTCTTGATTCCCTTCACCAGTAGTAGATGAACGAGGAGAGAGTATATTAGAGTTCGAGACTGTAAATGAATATAAATGTCGAACATCAAATCCAGTCTGCTATCTTTTGGGGAGAAGCAAAAGCCATTAGCCATTACGTTCTTCTTACTGTAGAAACCTTTAGTTTTTTAACATTCCCATAAATGTTTAATGATTTGATAATTGTTACATAATTCCAAAAAAATGCAAGCCCTGCCCCATTTGCAACAACTGGACAACACATGGACAGTGGACGCAAAACTATACAGCATAATTATACGCATACATAAGGCGAAAATTGTTCTAAGCGCAAATAATAGTGTCTCAGTTCCAGTGGGATCTGTTTTCATGTGCGAAGCAGATGCTCACACATGCATCAAATGCTCTCCACATAATAATTTGCATGCTTTTGCCAGTTCGGATGAAACCCTCCAATTGGAGCTAAGATATATGGTGGTAGTTCATGATCCAAAAGATTTAGCATTTCTAAGCTTTTGATTAGGTTTCTCCGCTGGAATTTTATCATGTAATCAACAAACAAATCAAATTAGTTCACTAGCAACTTTTGTTGTATGGAAATCAAATTGATAGTAATTGCGATTGCCTAGTTTCAATTTCTTTTTTTTTTTTTCCCACTACCTGAGGAAAAGTTCTGATTCTGTGCATTGGGTCCCAAATCCCAATTTAAGTGGTTCTCCGTAAAGTTCACTCCAAACACGAGAATTGGATGCCAAGACGTTACAATGCATATACACTCAAAACTGCAAGTCTACTACCGAAAATAATCACGAATGGAATCGGTTTAACCATTAGAGGTCCACTTGGCAATTGTTTGTAAACAGATCTCTGATGATAGCAAGCTCCCAGTATTTAATTTATATGCCACCGGTGGTAGTAAAAATGCTGGCAATTATTAGAAGGTTCATGTTGTATTATTTTACATAAAAATTAAAAAAAAAAAAAAACAATTCACTCAAGCTGCATTTGTATCAGTGTCAAAATTTGTACTCTCCGATGAGATCGCAAAATACATAATTCGCTCGAATCCGTGTCCGCCAGCTGATGAAGAGTTGTAGGATGCATTCTAAAATTTCTCGGCTAGTATGTATATAATCAAGTAGTACTATAATATTGTTGGTGTATGGACAACTAGAATAATTAACTTAATGACCGAAGGTTTAAAAATAAAACATAATCACCCAAGACGGTTGACTCTTGAGGCTCTCAAGACTGAAGGTGGTAAGATTACATATATCTTCTACCAACAAGTAATTGTTAACAGAAAAATTGAAATATAAACTTCTCTCAAATAAAATATTAAAAAAATTAAATACCATATGAGCCAACCTTCATTATCTACCATTTAGTTGTTGCTATTATAATGGAAAAATGTCCTTAGATTCCTATTGACGACATCGATCATTTTTTAATATTTCCATCTCTAATATTGGTGACACCGATAATTTAATATTTTAATATCAGTTGACGAACTTTTGCTTAGCTAGCAATGTGGATTTCTTGAGAAACTGCAATATATAAATTACATGTAAGTACACTTACCCTCACCGCAAATAGGATACAGTCAAATTATAATCTTAGATGCCAGCCATATAAAAACATGTTATAACATAAAATTAACAACATTAAATCTTAGAATGCAACCGAGATTGTATAAGAAACAGTGGAATTCATATATTGGTAACCAAACTTTACTTTAAAAAAAAAAAAAAAACCCACCAGATTAAAATTTAATAACATTCATTGTCATTTGAACTAACCAATTGCTCTATCTAATAAAAGTTTCTAGACGTAGTTAAGTTACGATACTCTCATCCTAGCAATAAAAGGGGAAATTTTTTGGCATTCATCTACTTAATTACGCCAAACAAATTGGGACAGATTAAGCCAGAATAATGTTACAATTGCATCTACCTATCACGTAAATACTAGAAAGGCAAAAACCAAAAGTAAGAATATAAACTTAATCCTAACTACAAACTCCGATGAATATGGCTAACGTTAAGAGTTACTCTTAACAAAACAAAGAAAACAACTTAGAATTGTAAGTCAATCACCTTTGAATTTTTTGTTTGGAATTTGAGAGTTTTGATACTGTTCTTAAAGTAATATTCAAAGTATTGAACAAATTAGAAATATAGTGGTAAACACGAGGTCCATTATGCATGTATGGAATGGTAGTCATCCTTATTCGTTGTGCTAATACTTATTCAACTGTACGCATACTGGCTTAATATTTATTAAAAGTGATATTGAGAATCTCAACTGTTAAAAAGTTACCATTCGACTGATTAAGTCGCTTAAAATTTTTTTCCAAAATTCAATACTGTTTAACCGCAACAAGACGAAGAAGAAGAGGGCTTCACTGCAGAAAAGTATACAATACATCATGTGCATTGTCACGTGGTGTACTAGAACCAATAATTTATCGCCATGTGGCAATGGTGGGTCATACCTTGTATTATTTGACGATGTTTGATTGGTTCTAGTGCACCACGTGGCACGTCACGTGGCGCGCGTGGTGCACGCAATACTCACTCCTTCACTGCGGCCGACAACTTCCCGACAGCAGAGAATGGCTACTATTTATGGCCCTTCGTCGATCTGATCTGGCACTTACTCTCCGAATCCCAATGTTCCCAGCTCCAATTGAGGCGCCCGGTCACCTGCGGCGCAAGTTAGTCATCCCCCACTATACCCTCAACCAACGAATCAAACAAGTACCACCCAATTTCCCCAAACACCCTTTATCCAAAGATCGCATGCTCATGCTACAGCAAACTCCTAGGGTCAAATCCGTAATTGAATGACTAAATTTCGACTATAAATTGCCCTCTTACCACCTCTTCCAACTTTACTTACAAAAAGCCCCTACGCAAACGGTATACAACGCACTGAGAATTCTAGTGTGGGAGTGAAGTTGCCTATATACGCCACCGGAAGTGCAACATAGTATACTATTGAGCTTGTAGCATCAGATTACTAGCCTTCTGTAGTTGAGTGAGTAACTGACCGAGAAAAAGTCTCCCGGCGGAAAATCGACGGAGCTGGGTACAGTCATATTTCGCATGATGGGATTTTGCGTATGTCCTTTGGAAGCTCCGGCGAGGTTGCTGTGGAGCACCAGTTTCTTCCGCCACAAGCTCATGCTTTTCTAATAATATAAAAGATCTCTGTTATTCATAATAACAACCATAACAACGTCGTCGTTTTAAAACTTCCACCCTCCCTACCTGTAACCACTACCTTGTTCATCTCTCACACACTCGCCCAACCTGGTGTGTGACGTCACACCCGGAAATCTGAAACAAATCCTGTAATATTTAATTAACTATAGTAGTGGTATGGATTCCGGGCGTATTTTCTTTAACCCCTCGTGCCAGGGCAACATCATGTTCCTCGGGAGTGGAGATCCGGTATTTCGAGGTAAACATTTACCGCCACTGTTATTTTGGGTTTTTAACTATTAATACGATGTTTATTTGTTATTGTTGGTTGATTTTTGGTTTTAAAATTTCTAATCGTTTAATCATGATTGGCATGAAAAGGGGTGTGTTCATGATTGAACCTTTTGTGAATTGGATCATGACGGAGGAAAGTTTAATGAATTTCATTCACTCAATCACCAGGCTTCAAAAAGTAATTAGAACTGAAAACTTTTCTTTGATGGGCTATATTATTATGCATGTTATTTATAGGAGCTAGATCGGTGCTGAACATGGAGGAAGCCTCAAAGAGAAGACCCTTTTTCAGCTCGCCGGAAGAACTCTTCGACGAAGAATATTACGACGATCAGTTGCCCGAGAAGAAGCGCCGCCTTACTCCTGAGCAGGTTACTTAAGTTCTCATTGATTTTGTTATACAAATTTATTACCTTTGTGTATATTTTAGCTTTGAGGTTTTGGCATCATGATGTGATATTCTTGATTCCTTGTGTGCATATATCCAGATATGTTCCAGGTTGCTTTAGATTCCTTTGTGATAAGAGTCCACTCTTGAATTGGCATATTCACTTTCTATGCCTTTTATTTCTTTGACCTCATCAAATTTTTACCATATCTTGGAAAGAAATCTTGTTTGGGATTTGATGGTAGTAAACCATATCCGATATTTGGAAGGATAAGAAAAAAAAAAAATTCTCTTGAAATATGGGATACTAGTGTGACGTGACTGGGGTGGCTGATTTAGGTGCACTCGCTGGAGAAGAGCTTTGAGGCTGAAAACAAGCTGGAGCCGGAGCGCAAAACCCAGCTGGCCAAGAAGCTGGGCCTGCAGCCTAGGCAGGTGGCTGTGTGGTTCCAGAACCGCCGTGCCCGCTGGAAGACGAAACAGCTTGAGAGGGACTATGATCAACTCAAATCATCCTATGATTCCCTTATTTCTGAGTGCGACTCTATAGTCAAAGAAAATGAGAAGCTCAAAGCTGAGGTATATATAACCTACCACCAATGGAATTGTGGGTGAAATTTCAATTTAACCTCGTCAAGATCCTTTCTAGTTTCGTTAGTTGTTGGTTTTCGAGTAATTGTTTATGTTTATTTGAATTTAGCTCAATCTCTACTTGTGTCAAACAGTTTTGAGTTTATTAGTAGTAGTGCTACAAATTTGAAGTAATACCAGATACAGTAAATGACTAAGTAAAACTTCTAGGCACCTGATGTAGTTTCTCAATCGGTAGATGATATTATGTACTTGTTACTTGAGATGTAGATTGTAAATTATTAAGGTGTTACATGAGACTCTAGCTATTTGTTAATTCATATATTTGGACAATAAGTTATGTGGAAAGTTGATACGTTGAATCTCACTGATTTCATACTAGCACAAGGTCACTTGGTCATCTCTGTAATGATTGGGACCTCCTGGAGAGGCCCGATCTCAGTGTCTTACCCAAAGATTCTTTCTTAGCTGCACAAAAAGATGTATTAGTCAAGCTCAGCAGTACCATTCTTGATGAAGAATAATAATAATAGCATCTTTCACCCTGATTTTAATAACTAAAGGGGAATATACTCTGGTAGTTCCTTCAAAATATGCCACGAAATCGTTTTTAATGAGAAATACTGATAATGGAGTGATTGAGAAAGCGGCAATTCTATGTTGATAACCATTCGATTCTCAATTAAACGTGTCTCATTTTTATTTTTATTTTTTTGTGATTTTCTGGAAGAAACTAACTGCTAGTCTAAGCTTAGTTTAGTTAGTAATGTGGATGTGATCGGATACTTGTTTTGTGGTGTATTCTTCCGAATTATTGAATTGTTGCACAAAAATAGGTTCTTTCCTTGACCGAGAAGCTGCGGGCTAAAGAGGTCGCTGGGGAACCAGTCTTAAGTCAAAAATCTGATCAACTTCCGGTGGGTGAGCTGCATGCTTCGGCCTCTCAGTTCAACGTGAAGGTGGAGGACCGTCTGAGCACTGGAAGTGGTGGGAGTGCAGTGGTAGATGAGGATGGTCTGCAGCTCGTGGACAGTGGTGATTCTTACTTCCCTAATGATAATTACCCTGCTGGATGTGTAAATCCAACAGCGGATGGTGTTCAATCGGAAGATGATGATGGTAGAGATGATGACCGGAATTACTTCTCCAGTGTGCATGAGGAGGGGGAGCCAATGAGCTGGTGGGTTTGGTCATAGATAAATCTGAACTCCTTTGTGGCCAAGAACTGACAGTGTCATGTATTACTCTTTGTTATGTAACAGTACGTATTTGCTGTAGTTGCTTTGAAGATGAAGAAGTTCAAAAGACTTTGAAATCTCACAGCAATTACATTTAGAATAAAATATATTAAAAAAAGAAAAAATAAAAATTTATAAAAGAAGAATACGGTCAGTAGGACCGATATGTAGCCTACGGATATGAATAAAACCAAGTGTTTTTGTCTGATTTTGGTGCCATCATTTGATTTGTGTATTACACCAACAATTTTTCTTTTTCCCTTTGCGTGGCATTTCTTGATAAGAATGAAAGTAACATAATGGAGGGACAGCCTAGCTTGCTTATGGCTTTTGGAAGCAAATTTCTTTGGAATTGAAGAGTAAAATGGCTAACGCAACCTTCCCTGTACGCGTTATCAAATAATATAATGACGCTTAAACAAAAATGTAAGATGTATTGTTGGTTGACATGCCAATGTTCAGTTGGCTAATTTTCGGTATACTAAGTGGCGGACAATGCTTTGTATTGGAAACATTTATCAGTTTTGATGTTCTGTAAAATTCTTATGAACAATTTCTTCTGCATTTTGTATTAGCAACTTTTTAGTGGGGGTAATTGATTAAACAAAAGCTGTTGTCGAGATGTGGACATAAGCAAAAATAGCTCTGGCTGTTGGACAGGTCACTCAAAAATGAAGCCGTTGTAGTTGTAGTATTTGTTGTGGGGATGTATGGATCATTGATATTGGACCTAAGAATAGTACATGGCGACTTTAGCAATAGAGATTCCTTTATCTAGCAAGTAACGTCATCAAGAGATTTGTGAGCTTGTGAGCTTGAGTTTGTCCCACATCGGGAGTTTGTGAGCTTGAGTGTCAGTACTTAAGCCCCATGGTTCTTCCTTTAAGTCAGCAATTGTCTTTTGGGTTAAATCGTGAAATTGGTTTAAGTCACTTTCCCCTTTCCCCCAATTTCCCCTTGAGTGATTAACTTTCAAAAAAAAAAAAAAAAGAGATTTGTCACTGAATTTACCCCAAAAAAATAAAAGAAAAGACAGATATGTCACTGCCCACTATCCACCCAAGCCCACCCACTTTCATCAAAATTCATTAAATAAAAATTGAAGACCATCCTGATACATGCACGTATAATGATTAAATATATCCACGTAATGTGTATGTACTATTTGCATATGTTTTATAGTTCACGTATATACGTAGAGGAGCAGCTGGGAATAATTAAAATGTGGCAAGTCCAAAACTCCCCGTCCCCTCGCGTCCCGTTTAGAATCACCTCGCCGAGGTTTGCGCTGCGTCATTGAATTTCGAAGCTCAAAAGCGTTTGGGCACAAAATGACAGATGGGAATGGATATCTCTGGGCTTGGACATGTGCTGTCTAAAGGCACACTGTGAAATTGATTGGTGATACTTCTGGCCCAAGTTACATACGGCATGAAAGCTCAGTAACGACCCACGAGATATGGCCCAGGACCAAACTTCTTTTTTTTTTTTTTTTTTTTTTTTTGGGGGGATAATGGACCGTTTGTTTTTCTCACATGCATGTTTGGTGGTTGATGGAAAAGTTGAAGGGCTTTTTTTTTTTTTTTTTGGGGGGGGGGGGGGGTGGGGACGGTAGGAAAGTCGAAGGTTTAACTAGGAAACATTTTCTTGTATTTCGTGGTTTAGCTCCGCTGCTAATTTTTTAACACTTGCTTCTTGACGAGCCAGTTGATGATCTCATGATGACCAACAAGTTGTTAAATTTATGCAGTAGATTAAAGTGGCCTTTTTGGTGCTTCGAAGTTCCTAGCTTAAATAAGTCCCAATTAAAAAGCGAATTTCTGTTACTTCCCCAGCCTCAGTGCATGATGATGAATAGATAATGGGAGTGAAGTTGCAATCCAAAAGAAGCCGAACTCCCAAAATTGTTGAGAATCGAGAGATTGCCTTGTCTTGACTAGAGTCTTCATTGGATGTAAATCATTTTCCCGGGAATGCTTTCCCCATCAAAAACACACAGTAAGTATGCAAGATCTGATGCAGGCAATATTATTAGACACAGGCTGGCGCCCCCATGTGCTACTGTTGTAAGCTAAGACATGATCACTGACTCATGTAAAATTTTATAAGCGCCATCAAGTCAGGTCCAGCATGGTCACAACCTGTCCATAGAAATTTTTGTCTATTATTCATTTATGTCATTCGCTTACGAGGATCAAATAGTAAAGATCTTAAAACGTTAATTTAAAAAGTTAGTTTATCTCCGAATTTCAAACACTAAACATGGGGGTAATTGGCCGCAAGAGCCGCAGTAATTTGTACAACAATATAATCCAGATCGAGTTACCGCAGGATGTCCGTTTTGTTTTTCATCAAACACGAAAATAGAATCTTGATAGTGCAACACAGATTTGACGATCATAGTTTTGTAGCCAAAGAAATTTGACCATGATTCTTGCAGTTACCTAATTGTGAGGCATGACGGCAATTTAATGGAAAAAAAAAAGTAAAAAAAATTGATTAAAGCGTGCATTAATGGCTTCCAATTATAATGGATTATCTAGTGGGAGAAAGAGCAAGAGCCCTAATCAAAATGATGATGCATCAATTCAAATTTGCCTTTCCTATTGTTGAAGCGTCGGTTCAAAAATCTGACCAGTAGACGAACTGTCTAATTACTGACTCGTGCTCCTGCGTAGAACGACTAGATGCGCGGTAAAGCGTAGACCACCTTCCGCACAAAAAGGTTCCGGTTTAGGATATTGTTTAATCTTGAATTGGATAATTAGAATTATTATTTTAATAACATAATACATTTCTAGCTAAAAATATTTATACCATTTATCATACTGTATTTACATTCACTGCAAAAGTATATACAACTTAATTTTTTTTTTTTCAGTTGAAAGTATCGAAGGTATGTCTCAGTAATCTTTCAACCCCTGACAGAGCACCCCATTGATGCTAAGGAGGGTCTGTAAAAAGATATTTGAACACTAAACAATACGAGATACTATTGTATACATTGCCAGCTAAACCACCCACAGACATATACAGGACTTAATTGATAGTAATAAAATTTGCAAACATTAAATTCTTATCCTATTGAGCAGTGGAGCGTGACATTTGTCACATTCTATGAATTCATTGACCAATTTACACATTTGTCATCTCACGGTGGCATTTTTTTAAAACTAGGATTTGAGGAGTGCGAAGGGTAATTTGGGCAAATAAAATTAGTACGATGAATTTATTTCCTTGATTCCTTAGGGGTGTAGGAGTGTCTTGGACTATCTCTCTAGACGGCGGTCACATGTTCCCGGCCAAACTCGGGTAAATATCGCCGTCTTACTTCCACATGTCACCGGCTTTCTTCGGTTACGAACACTAAATTACTATTCACGCACTACACTCTCTTCTTTCTTTTAAGTAGCAATTCGTGCCCTGCGCCAGCGCTTTCATCTCTGCAGAAGCCGATCAGTTCATCCGTGGTAACCTTTATCGCTTTATCCAATAACTTATACTAGCAGCTTTTTCATTTAAATCAATTGTCGGTGATATTTTGCGAAATGCGGTGTGGCAATGGCAGGAATTTCATGTTTTGTCAAACTGAAATTGAATTTTGTACGGTCAATTGTGATTATTTAATCTATATTTGCAAATTCTAGAGTGAGATCTTGCTCAGTAGCTCGTGTTCCGATGCTTGCGTTTTTTGCACAGTTACTCGATTTCTTTTTTTTCTTTCGTTTTCTTTTTCTTTTTTTTTTTAAATAGAAATGACAGATCTCTAGTGAGAGGATATTTTTATCGATATATTTTTTATAATGGGAACAATACTTGAATTTGATTTATGTGATTGTTGCACGAGATGTATTTCCAATTGTTATTTATTTCGATCAGATAAGCTGGATTGGTTTTTGATTTTTTTTTTTTTTGGGAAAAAATAGTGAATATAGAGTTCCAATTCTATAGGCATTCACTCTTGAACTGAATTGTAGGCGTTGTGGTTTTTTTTTTTTTTTTTCTTTTTGCCTGATCTGGTATGTGGAGTGATACGGCATAGTGATTTCGATGTGTTGGATGCGTGTTTCATTGAGATTCCTGGTTTGAGGTTTAAAACCAACTGAGATTAATTAATTAGATAGAGATGTGCATGGTGGTTTCTGGAATTGTTGAGAACAAATGTGCTTTGTGGATTAGATTTAACCGTGACTTAGATTAGTTCAAATACAGGAGTGAGTGCTCATTTTTGAACAATTATATATTGGAAAAGTAGATGATATGCACATTCCGAAGAATCCTAACTTGTCAGAGAGCTGAAAGAATTAAATTGGATGGTGGAATGGACATGAGATCTGAGCAAGTGTTTGACCGAATGTATGCTCTAATGTTACCTATTATGATGGTGTTGGTTTACGAAACTGCTTTGTGGTTTGTATCGTCTGTTTCAAAGGAGTTATTGTTCTAAAAGTTAGCATCTGAGAAATTTGTTCTTTCTGTTGATTGGATGTGGTCCCTACTGAAATTCTTTGGTATATGCGCATATCAGATATGGTGGAGGAGTGAACAGGGAAAATTGCATAGATCTAGGAAATTAATTTTTGCATATGCCTGCTCTAAGCTGTTTTTCATAGGGGTAAACTTGAAGATTTAGGTTTCAAGTTATATCATTTTTACAGAAACTACTAAAGAACCAAACTGTAAAATATGAAGAAAAGTCTTGAAATGTAATGGCTGCAGATTGCCATCCATATGATGCAAAACATTGAATTTCTGCCTGGACTTTATTTTACTGTTACTTGGTTCTTTTTTTCTTTAATCACTTGGGGATTCTGCTCAGTTTTTTCAATATGGATGCTTGTAGATATCAGTTTTCTTCTTCTTACAGGGTGCCTGAGTCTACATAATGTCTGAAGCTCTTAAAGATTCGAATATGCTACCTGAGTCTGAAAGGAAGAATGAAAATACCAATAATGGGAGCATCAATACCAGTAATGGGAACCTCAGGCATCAGGTTGAGCAGATTGGTGAAAAACTTGAAGACAGCCAAAGAAAATTTTCTTCCCCACTCATTGAGAACCCTACCAATGTCAATGGAGCAGCAAATTCTGTGCCTGAGGTAGGCAACTCCGAAGTGGAGTACATTGAATCTGAGAATTTGAAAGATGTAGAAGATCTGGAAACAAGTTTGAAGGTATTTATTTACCTATAGATCATTTTGCTATCATACAAATCAAGGGTTCCGACCCTAGATTGATAGCCGACAATATAGGCATGTTGAAAAACTTGTGCAATTATTGACATTTTTACTTTGTTTCAGACACTTTTAGCAGGGCTAGACTCTAAGGATTGGATTATGGGGTGTGAGGCACTCAATAATGTAAGAAGGCTATCTATATTTCACAAGGAAGTGATGCTTGACATTTTGTAAGTTCTACTATTCACTATGTTGACATGACTAAAAATTATGTGATCCTATTAGTTTATCTTTCATCTAATAAATTGCTTTGAACAATTTCCTGTAACAAGTCCAATTAATAGTCTTTCATTCTGGTGAATAGGGAAAATGTGATTACCCTAATTGTGAAATCCCTGAAGAATCCAAGAAGTGCTGTTTGCAAAACTGCAATTATGACGTCATCTGACATTTTTAAAGCGTACGGAGACAACATAATTGATTCCTTGGATCCAATGGTAGATACAGTTCTTGAAATCTAACTCGTGCTGTTGTGTGTTGCATGGTTCACTTCATGCTGGTTTTTTCTCTTAATGCAATTCTTAACTTCGCCTTGTTACTTGCATTCTTTTGACCTTTAGCTCATCCAACTTCTTCTCAAATCTTCACAAGACAAAAGATTCGTATGTGAGGCAGCTGAGAGAGCTCTAATATCCATGACTACCTGGGTTTCTCCCGTTTCATTGTTGCCCAAACTGCAACCATATCTTAAGAACAGGAATCCTCGAATTCGAGCAAAGGCGGCAATGTGCTTTTCTCGTACTGTACCAAGACTGGTAAGAGGTTTATGCTTTTTACTGTTGAATTTGATGCTGCTACTGCCTTATCTTGTTTACTTTCCTTATGCAGAAAAAAATATCTTCAATTGCTTGAATTGTTCTTTCTGTTTTACCCCTTAATTTGCTTATGAAACCTGGTATTAGACCATTTAGAATTCACTTTAATTTGCTTCTGAAACCTGGTATTAGACCATTTAGAATTCACTTTGTTCGTGGAAGAATTAGTTGAAAGAAAATAAACTCTTGTGATAAGGAATTGCACTTTAAGAAAATTTTCTCTTACTATTCTACCCAAATCAAAACTTCTTATATTGAATAAAAATATGGTGTAACAACATTTATACCATCTTAGCATATTGATTGCTAACAAATATGCAAGTAAAGGAATCCATTGTTTAACTATTTGACCTGGTTGCACTGGTGGTGAAGTTCTTTTACCTTTGGTTTGACAGGTATGCAAATGAAGTTTTGACTTCTTGGCCTCACAAAATTATAGAAATGGAAAATTTTTAGTGGTTGCAAATAATGGAACAGGCAACAAATATTGCATTTTGCTAATTGGAGGAGTGTTTAATTTACATCCGCTAATTTGAAAGGAAAAATTTTCAATGTCTCAGAGATCTCATTACCTTTCCTTTTGAATTATGGGCATTTTATCTCATTGCATTATGAGATTTTTTTCTCTTTTACAGGGTATTGAGGGTATTAAAGTATATGGAATTGACAAACTGATAGAAATAGCAGTATCCCAGCTCAGTGACCAGCTCCCTGAGTCCAGGGAGGCTGCTCGAGCTCTGCTGTTGGAGCTACAGACCATGTATGAGAAATCTCATGTCTTGAATGAAAATGTCGTGTCTGAGGAGCCTGAGCTGACGTCCTGGGAAAACTTCTGTCAGTCAAAACTCTCACCTTTAAGTGCTCAAGCTGTCCTTCGTGTGACCAGTATTGTCCGAGAGAGTCTTGTACTTGGTTCATAGCATGACTACAAGTATGTTAGTTTTACTGAGTTACTCTCTTTGGTCATTTTTTCATGCTCTCTTTTTTGTTCATTACCGTACACTTGTATATATAACTGAAAGTTGAGATGTTTGGTAAGGCAGTCCACGTTATAGTTGAGCTATAGATCCTACAGTGATTGATACATTTGGTTTACGATGTAGTGCTAGTTACAGTAAAACCATTTATAAATGCTTGGATTACTACAATCTGCTAGAAACGTGCCCTATATTTTCCTTCGAAAACGTATGTAAATTAGTTAGCTTCCCACATTTCCGAGTATGATCCCTTTCTTATGGTATTTTGCCTGATATTTTGTTTGGTTCCTAGCATTTAAGTGTGAAAATCAATTTGAAAATCTAATATGGGCTTGTGCGGAGTTGCAAGCTTGAATTTCGAAAAGGGAAGAGGGGGTTAATTTGCCTATATCGTAGTATTCCTATTTCATTCTTTTTGTTTAATTCTTTTTCGTGTTTTTCTTTTGGACGTTGGAGTGGGGACCTGCCGACGTGGTGCCGCTTGGACGTCATAGTTTAGCAGTAGCATACAAACGCTTAAGGTCCTCTCTGATTAAGACGGCCACCATATGATGTTACTCTCTTAATATGGAATTGAGATGAAATGGCAGAAGCGATTTTAGTACTAAAGGATGAAGAAATATTAACGTCACAAGAGAGTATTCCTGCAATTAAGAGCAATGAAGCGAAAACCCTGTTTATTATTATTATTACTATTATTTAATTTTTGCGTCTAAACTATGTCAGGATTTGTTCAAATTGTCCACCAATTATCTGCAAACCTGAAATGATCTGCCGTTCAATGATCTCTCATCTTGACCGTGAAGTAGGGAGTATACAAAAGGGGCACAAGATCTTTAGGAAATGGTTTAATGGGTCTTAAATTACGACTGAGCTGAAAGAACGATACAGTAGAGAGAGTTTCAGCCATTTGTGATTGTCCCGTTCATGTTTCCATGTTTGGAACATGCGCATAATATCTTGGTGAATCTCGACTCGCTGCGAAAGCCATGCACTGCACAAGGTACCGACGCAAATGGAAGAAATTAAAGGAAGAAGATAAAAGCAAAAGTTTGTTCACTGTTGCCTTTTTGTTGATTTCTTTAGTGCCTAAAAATTGTCTCTTTTGTTCTCCACCCACTCCATACGAGGTACTTACCCCAATCCCCCACTACCACTAAACTATATTTGTTTAAGCTGAATAATGTGTTTACTCGTCAGCAACTTGCGCATTTGGGACTACACTTGTCAATATAAAACAATCTCCATGGATTTGAGGATTCCACTTCTATTTGGCATAAAGAATTATGTGCACTTGAACTTGAAATTTCATAGATGATCGGCAAGAAACGTATCCTCCGAAAGGGATTGAGAATTGTGAAGCATCTAGCGCATGGAAGAAGATTCTTTGAGATGAGAAATCAAGTTTTAGGTATTGCAACACAGGTTCTAGTGATGGCAATTGTCATATCCGTCATCTTGTTGTTTGTGGGTATTGGTGTGCTGGTCGTGATTCACTTCTGCATTGTTGGGAGGGCTTTCAGGCGCGGATTTGGCAACAATAACAGCGGCAATAACATGGTGGTGGAGAGGAGAGGCCTTAGAAGCACAAGCATGTCCAAAGAAGATTTGGAGAAGCTTCCTTGTTTCGATTTCAAAGCGACAGAGAAGAAGGGCTGCAGCTCGAGTACTAGTCCTAGTCCTGTGGATTGTGCTGTTTGCTTGGAGAACTTCAAGGCTGGTGAGAAGTGCCGCTTGTTGCCTCTGTGCCGCCACAGTTTTCATGCGGAATGCGTGGATATGTGGCTTCTGAGGACTCCCTTTTGTCCAATCTGTAGAGCTAGTGCTGATCATATCAAGGCTGCTGAAGAAAGTAGCCGATATGCTGGTATTGAGGATCAATTCAGGAATTATAGGCAGATGAGGACTGAGAGTGGGCATCTGATGGAGGCTACATTTGAGACGGGGGGAAGCCAAATAGAAGAGCCTGATGCTGGTTACCAGCCAGGCGACAATCAAACGGTGATGGAAAGCACTCAATCAAGCGAAGCCCGTACACTGGCAATGGCAAATGGCAGCCCTGAGGACCGTGACAGCGAGACTGTGTCAACTCAACAGAGAGGGGGCCAATTGGCCGCAGAAACGGAAGCAATATGGTGTCAAACAGTATAGTCCACTCGTTGCTCGAAAATGACTTCCATTGCTCTCTCTCACGAGTGTTGTTAGTACAGTTGTGAAATCACAGGATTTATGATTGTTTTATATAAACCTCGTGTGACCTTTTTATCATTCAATTGATTTAGCTTTTTAGAAGTTATTCTCCCTTCCCTGATCCAGCTGACTTCTTCCTAGCTCTCAATTCCAATATATATATATATATATATATATATATATATATATATATATATATATATACACACACACACACACACACATATGTATTTTGCTTTTATTCTTGTCATTCATCCAAAATGATATCGACTTTTGTTGTGATAAAAGACTGATCATCCAATTGAATTTGAATGAACAAAAAAAATATTAGGCTTTACATACTTTCAACTCCTTAAAAGTGAATAAAATTATCACTCGAAGTAATATCTGCTATTTGTAACGGAAATAGTATAAAATTTTGTGGTAGCAGTAAGAATGTTGAAGAAATTTTCAATCATTCTTTCAGAATATAGTTTATTCACTTGAAAATTTGCGGAATCCCATTTATACTATATAAGAAAATATGATTTGCTTTAACAAAATAAAATAAGAAAACCACATAATTCGAGAAAGCAAAATGTGGAAAATGGAAATTAGAGTTACAATCTTCCGAAGTTTTTGGATATTAGAAAACCATTTTGTGATTTTCGCGAAGAGCCCATTGTTCCAAAATCAATGAAAGAGCGCAATGGGTCAGTAATAAATTTGATTGGATGTTTTGTAGATTTCAGGAAAAGGCCCATTAATCATGTATGCATGGTTTTCGAGTGGGAATACTTCAGCCCAAACGCCTCCGATGATTGGTTTGTCAACCACGCTTTCCCTCCCTCAAAACAATGCTCCTCGCCCAATCCCTTCCTTGGGTTGGGGCAAGACAGCAATGAGTAGTTCCAACCTACAATCGGAATGCATCCCATTAAGGGGAGAGAGAACCCATGAAAGGAGCTTTCGACTGGGCTGCTTTATTATGCTGCTTTGCTCTGTCCCAAAATGAACGAATGAGCCCAATGAGTCAGTATTGTATATGATTGTAGTTTTGTAATTTTCAGGAAAAGCCCATTAATCATGTAATTATCGTTTTCGAGAAGGAATAATTCCATCCTGAAATGAAATTGCATCCCATTGGGGAAAAGGAGAGCCCACCAAAGACGCTTTCTACTGGGCTATTTTTCTCTGTTCAAAAGGCTAAGAGCTAATCGTTATCGTTTTTGTAACTTTTCGACTTGGCCCAAAAATATATGTCCACAAGGACTCAGGGAGTTGGAAAAGATAGCCCCACACTTTCTACCTTTTCGTAGAATTTAGTCACGCATGCATTTCATAATCTGCTCCTTGGAAAAGAAGTTGGGAGTTTGAAGATGGGTACTCGGTTGATAAGAATTTTTCTCCAGGCTCATTTGGTTTGAAAAGGGATTATGGTAGAATTTCACGTTAAAATTGGAATTATTGTCAACAAGCTACTTCAAAACCCCTGATGAATTTCTTGAGCCATATAAAGTTGTTATCCAAAATCAAGAATAGCAGTATATGAGGACATTAATGCATAATGCATTCTTTTTTTTTTGTCTGAACTGCAAATTTATTGATCCTGCACCACCAGGAATTACAAAGTATTCTCCGAACTCAATCAACATTTTTTTTTTTGTTTTTTTTGGGGCCCCCGGGGGGGGGGGGGGGGGGTTCGACATACACGTGTTTTTGACGAGTCTAAATTCTCTTTGACAGAACCAAAGCCAGCGAAGGCAATATTGGAACCAATATTAGAACTTCGATAGACGCAATATATTCCATTAAGAACACATGAAAATAAAAAAAAGAAAGAATCTTGTAAATAGGGCAGAGGCTTTTTTTCTTTCTTAGGACCTGCCAAGCAAAACAGTACAATATCGGTTGTAAAGCAAGTCGCGAGGAGAATCTAGAAATACAGTACCCGTCACTCTACTTATGGAACATACTTTTTGTTTAGTAATTTAGCCATTAGCTTCACCAGTGATGACGTTCACGTAAATTGGAACTGGATTATTCCAAGTTCTCAGTTATCACGCAAGTACTTTTGTAGCCACTGGATCATTGGAGAAAAGGTGTAATAGCCATCATCTAAGCTGATGAGAGTGAGATCCAACATTTAGGGCTCAGTGTCTTTTCTGCACGTGTATCTACATAGATGCCAGTACTCTGAACTGTTTACAACGTCTGTGATGATCTGTTTGATAGCCAAAAGGAACATTTGCACAGGAACCTGGCCGGTGGACCTCTTGCATGTTCATGATTCTATTCTCTACGGACGATATCATTATCATTAGCTCATAGAATAAAACCATCAATTGAAACTGGCCTAGCCAACTACGAGAAATATCTCGGATTGTTACTTGTGTTAAAAGAACTTTGGACTTTCGTTTCTAACTAATTAATTATGAGCAAAGTGACTCCTGAACTTTATAAATTATTTTAAAATTATTTGAAATTCAAATATAAGATTTTATTTCTTAACACTCACTCTTGAATGAGACTCGACATGAAAGCGAAAAGGGCCTAATTGGAGGCCATGAATTGAAAAGGAAAATTGATTGGCGCCTATGAACTAAAAACGGTCATGGTATAAGATTCCATAAAATCGTTTGCATATCTGCTAAACAGGGAGTGATATACCTAAATTGTAGAAATAATGAAGGAAAAGAGCGTTAGTTTAAAGAGACAGAGAAATATTTTAGTCATATCACATACGTGTATAATTATTAAAATCAAAGTAACTGACGTATTACAATCTTTCAAAAAAAAAAGAAAAGGAAAAGGAAAAACAAAGTTAGTCATGTGGATTTTCAAACAAAATTTGAATTCGTAATCCCGCTACAATTAATAATGTATCATGCAAATTTGATTTGTTTCGTACTCTTGGAGAAAGCTTAATTCCATTGCATTAGCTTTTTATTTTTTTTATTTCTACTTAATTCCTTTCTCGTGAAATAACTCTCTTCGCATAAATTTTCAAATTTTCCTTTTTTGAATAATTATTTGCTGGAGTTTACATTTTAAAAAATATTATAGTAATGCATCAAAATGCTATGGTGATGCCTCTTATTCATTTTCTTTCAAAATTTTATTGACAATTTTTATCACGTCGCCTAATTTTACAAACACATTTGTTAGCTTGGCTTGAATTTTTTATGATTGATTTTTTGGACGAACGATTCTAAAGAAGTCAAATTATGGTTCTCTATTGCATTTGTGGTATGTTACATTATATTACACGTACTCACTGGACGATATGTGTAACATGATTTTACACATTTTGAGTATAATAGAAGATTTGTTGCCTAGCCATATAGGGGGATTTTTGGGTCTTGTGTTATATAATTAGTGTTACACTCATTTTACACCATTCAAGGAAGTGACAAGTATCCCTCTTTTGACAAACATAGTTAGTAAGTGTACACTTGTCGTTCCCTTAAGTAGTGTAATATTAGTGTAACAGAGGACCTAAAGTCAAGATCATCTTACACTACCTAGGTGAGTGACATCACTCGCTTAAGTTGTGTAAGTGTAATAAATAACCTCAAACCCTAGTCATACGTCTCAACCTTTGATTAAAGGCAATTTCCATTTTTGTTAGTTTTCAGTCATTTTGCTGAATAGCAAGAGAAAATCAATCAGTAGAAAACGATTAAGGCTATGCGTTGGCGATATTTTTAAAAAGTTAAAAGAAAAAGAAAAATTTATCCTAACATTTGTTGATATTCGGTTTATAAAGTAAATTAACAATAGAAAAACAAAACTAATTAAAAAAAAAAAACTGCATAACCAAACAAAGCCTGTGTTAACGGGGGCGATTATGGAGGCGAAGTATAAGGGATAACTTGTCGTCTGGCTATGGTCATAGAATCATTGTGGCGTTTTCAAAAAGTTTGGTGATTGCTGTTTCAGCCCTTTATTTATACGGCTAGATTTGTTTTGGGTTAATTCCATAAACTTCCCCTAATATTTGATCAAAGTTGCAGTTTACTCCCGAACTTTTAATTTTTTCACTTTATCTCCCATTTTGATCCACATCATCAATTTAATATTTAAAATATTGTGAATTGAAAAAAATGCCAATTTCTAAATAATTTTTCAAGTTACAAATTCTTTTTCACTTTTATCTTTGCAACTTTATAGTTGAAAAAGAAAAAATTTGTCCAAAAACTTTTAAAAACTTATCGCCCCTGAATTTATTTGATAGACCTTAAATTCTTATCATACATTAAAAGCTAGCAAAAAATTTGTGTTTGATAAATACTATAAGAATTTTGAAGGTCCAATTATTTAATAACTTGTCCCCAAAAAATACAAGTAGTAAAATAAAAAATAGATTTTTTAGCAAAACAATCTTGATATTTTTAGCGTAAGGATCTTAATTTTTATGACTAGTTTTAAGAATTTTGGACAAAAAGAAAAAGAAAATAACTTTAAAAATATGTGTTGTTTAGAAGTTTAGAAAAAAAAAATGAATTTTAATATATATATATATATATATATATATTTTATGGTCATTGATGGAAAGTATTGATAAGTTGAAAAAAATTATTTAAGAGGTGGTATTTTTGTCTATTCACAATATTTTAAATGTTAAGTAGGTGAGTTGGATTGAAATTGGAAATAAAGTGAAAGAAATTAAATGTTAGAGAGTAAAGTGCAAGTTTGACCGAATGTTAGGTGGATTTTTTGAGATTGACCCATTTGTTTTCACAGAATAATGACCACACCGGTTTCATGAAATTTATGTCCATACAACAAAATAGCCGCATTTTGGAATCTTATGATTTCAGAAATATATGGACGGGAAGAATTTGTCTCAATATGGTGCACGATGACCCCTTGGTTTCCAATAGTAGCTTTCTGGAATCTTATGTTTTCAGAAATATATGGACGAGTTTCTTTAGAAAAAAAAAAAGAAAAAATATATGGTCGAGAAAGAAGTTAAGAATTTGACTCAATATAGTCCACAGCTAGTGGTCCAACAAATGAAGTTGGCTGTACAAGGTTTACGAACTAGGTTTTTTTTTTTTTTTTTTTTTGTCAGTGGTGGCCAGTCCTAGCTGGCATGCTTTTGCCTCTATGCACTGGTAATTGTTTTGGACAAAGAAAAAAAACAAAAACGAAAAATGATAGCGAGAAATACTTGGTCTAGCTAGCGTGCTAGAAAATTGATTGGTAAATTTTCTCTTCTAATTTTGAATATTCTTCTTGTCGTGTTTTTATTGGGGTATTATTAGTCACACCTTGACAGTTCATAGCGAACACAAATTCAACCGACAAAAAATAATAAAATGATGAACCACCCGTCAAAATTATTTAATAATGCCGAGCTTCTAGAAGAGTCAATAACGTCTCGTTCCCATTAAAGAAAGATTTAATTGCATTTTACGATCGCAAACGATTTTTATTTTTTACTTTGCACCCTAAATTATTAATCGGGCCACTTTACATCCTCAAACTTTTAAAATTTTTCAGGTTAGTACAATCCTTTGGATTTCTGTTGTCAAAATTTTTATTTGAAGAAAAAGATGCCTAATTTTGAACTGCAAGTGATATACATATCTTGTGTTCTCTATATATACCGTACCGCCAATAGAAAATCAAGAAAAATTAGAAAAAAATAAAATTCAACAAGAACTCAAGCAATTAAAGTAATGTGCCAAAAATCAAAAGTTTTAGGGCTGCAACCCCTAGTTTAGTTTCCAGTCAAAGTAAAAATATTTTCAAAATGCAAAATGCAATGACTCTCACAAAAAAAGATTGATGATGTTCTTGCCTTCGTAATCAAATAATGGCTGTGTTTGAATAACATTTTTTGGAGATTTTTGGAAAAATTTTTTTGAAATTGTATTTGGCATAAAAAAAATTTTGATAAAAAAAGTACAAAAGTTTTTTGATCAAACTTTTTTTACCAAATTTTGCCACCAAATTTTTATTTGAAATTTCAAATGAACTTTAGAGTTTTTTTTTGTAATTATTCACAAAAACAAGCATCTTTGTGTTTAAAATTTGTTTAGAAAAACTGAAAAAATCACTATTAACAAAATGAGATCTATTTTTTTTTATAGGTTTTAAAATCAGATGACGATGTAAACAACATAGCGGACGATAAAACAAACGTCCGGCTAAGACATTTTTACGTTTTAGCCGACGTCTGCTTTTTTAAGCGGGTGACGAAACTGACATACTCTTCTATAAGTAAACGTCCACTAAGACACAAAAATGTCTTAGCAAACGTCCGCTTCTTTAGGTGGACAACGAAGCGGACACCTGCTTCTTTAAACTATCATTATGTCACATCAAAAAAAATTTCACATTCGAACACTTTTTTAAAAAGTCAACAAAAAATAATTCAAATAATTTTTCTAAATAATTTTAAAAAAACACTCTAACTAATCATATCCAAACGCAGCTTTGTACTTTCAATCGTCAAGGCTGATGACTGAGAGGATTGAAAGCAAATTTTAAACACATGCATTAGAGCGACTTTTGTCAGTCTCGACCATTTCAGACCGTCAATCGCATAGATTGGACTAGTTCTCCAAATTTAAGAAAAAATTCAAAAAAAGAACAAGGGTGCCGGTCAAAGAAGATTTTTTTGTTTAAATGAAAATCCTACGATAATGACCGTATTTACTTTAAAAACATTCAACTGAATTAATCAAGGAATGTTATCATGTAAAGTAGGAAGTGGAAATAAGACAGGTGAAATCACATCAAGTGAAAAAAAAAAAATAGCGAATCTGAAATACTATAATGATATGTTTATAGCCTCACAATAATCCAAGACCAAGAAAATATGTCTAATATAACTACGAATTTGGCAATTAATGGTGTAAATCCCCAATCAAAGCTTCAATTGATACAACAAATATAGATATTTTTTACTGCTATTAATAAACGTGGACATCAATAAGAATGATTAAGTCTGAAATTTTATTGCGTGTAACCTATGACTTAAAAAAATACCACATCTAAAAGTTTTATAGAATAATAGTACTAGAAAGTAATAAATTTACCTTCAACTTTGATATTTAGTGGCGAATTTTTCATCTTTTTTTCTTTATGTATTTGCGTTTCCCAATTAGTATTGCAATCCCTCACGCTGGAGCTTTCCAAAGTCTGTTCGCAGGAGAAAATAAAAGAAAAAGACAACTTATTCTACTTGGTGCACTTTTGGCCACGCAGCTCAAACAAAAATGTCGGGGACGCTCCTATTGTAAAGCGTTTGTAAAGTCCCAAATCAAGCATACAGTAAAGGAAAATATTAATGCAATTTCAAAAATTAATAAGATTTATTCTGGGTGCTAAAACATTTTTTTTAATTTTGGACGATGAAACATTTTATTATATTACCATTTTTTTTTAATTTTTGGGCAGTGTAATCTTATTTTGCGTCACTATGCACACTATATTCTTTGTTGGTAAACGAAAGGTATGTTAAATGAACGTTGAACATGACTCAACTGGCTGGTGGATGATGTTGAGGCTTTCAAGTTGAACTAGTTATATACGAAATAGTACTTTCAAAAGTTTGTACAATTGTTTGTTTATCTCATTTTCCCTTCCGCGTGATATATTATGTTAATTTAGAGTACATATTCTACCAAGCCATTCTTTCTTTCTTTTCTTTTCTTTTTTTATGGATTAACCATTTACATTCTGGTCGTATAAATCATATCGTTTGCAAACATGGATGTGTGTCGGCTTGTTTAAGAAAAAACTTACACGCATAGTTTAATCATTTCTTATACGTGTTTAACTAAATTCTTGACAAGACTGAACCCTAACTACTAGCAAAATTTGATGAAGTTTGGGGCAAGTTAAAACTTCTCAGCCGAAGTAAGTTTTGTAGAAAAAGGAATGATATATGCGATGATAGCACTATTCTGATTTAATTAGCTATCACTCAACAGAAAATCACAAAATTCTATAGTGAAAATTTAGGTCAAGATTGTGGATACAAACGCCATATCGTTTTGGAAGAATACTTTGACGATGATACATTTGAGCTAAGAGGTTAGGTATGTGCAATGCCTGAAGTTTCCGATGTTAGGTGCATAACGTTTGTTTGATGATGATTTTTTGACGAATCCAATGAACCATTCATGTTAGAAAGAACAAAAAGGAGATTTCCTAGCAATGAAATGCTCAACCACTTTAGATGAATTCTAATTAGGCACTAAAATCTGATGGAATGAATTGCGTGTACATGCGTGCTGACTTTACCTAGTATGAACGCTGAGATTTAGGCGATGAAGCATTCCTTTAAAGATTTTATGGGGGCAAGTTGTTTAATTATTTTTTAATTTCTAATTAAGTCCTTCCTCGTGGAATTATTCCATTCAGTTAAATTTTTAGATTGTTCATTTTCTAAATAATTACTTTTTTGAGTTTACGTCTTGGAAAATCTTATAGTAATGCGTCAAAATGCTTTAGTGATGCTTCTCATTCTTTTTTTTTTTGCAAAAAGTCAGAAAATGATGCTTCTCATTCACTTTCTAAAATAAAGATTATTAGTACTTTTTTATAACGTCACTTAATCGGGAAGAAACAGTTACAAAGACGCTGGAAGACTTGTTTGTTTGTTCTTGGGTATTGAAGCCATGTGTTTCGGCTTTTGAATAAAGGCAATAATAATAATAATGCAGCCATGATAGGACAGGAACTACAAGTGTCACTTCTGTAAGACTTAATTACCGCTTTTTGTTTCCTACTTCGATTTGTCTTCCACAAATTTTGCTGAATAGCTAGAGAACAGCAGTCAGCTAAAAATTATTAAGGCTATGATTTGGAGCAGAATAGAAAAAAACAAAAGCGAAATATTGGACTAGTGCACTTGAAATTGAATGGAAAATTTTTTTCTCGGGTTTTATTAGCTTGGATCTTATGTTACACATTTTAGTATTACATTTTTATTATGTCATTTAAGAAAATGATAAGTGTATATCCACTAATCATGTTTATAAAAAAAAATACATATCATTATTTATTATTTAAGATAGTGTAACATAAGTGTAACAAATCACCAAAACCGGTTTTATCCTACACTAGTCACAACTCGACGGTTTGCGAGGGACACAAATCCAACCGATGAAAAAATATAATAATAGACAGATAAACGGGTCAAGATCATTTAATAATGCCGAGTTTCTCGAATACTCATTGTAACGTCACACTCCCATGAAGAAAGATTTAATCGAATTTTACACTGCAACATCATTTTTATTTTCTGCTTTTGCACCCCAAAAGTATGAATTACTCCACTTTTGCATCCTCAAACTTCCAATTTTTTACACATTAGTTCAATCCCTTGAATATTTATCTTCAAAATTTGTCAAGATTCTTCTTTCGAGAGAGGGATAATTTCATAAAGCTTCCCTGAAGTTGTCATAATTACACTCACCTCTGCTTAAGTTTCAAAAATTATACTTACACCCCTTATATTTATATTTTTAATAACAAAACAAGTCCATTTTGATAATGTAACCCAAAAACACTAACCAAATATCTTAAAATATGCTTAATTACTTTTAAATTAGTCATCGTTTTCTTATTAATATATTAGAATAAAGCAAATTCATTTAGATTAATCAGATAACTAAATTTTGAAGAAGTAACATTTGATAGAGATTGAAATTTTGATTTAAGAATATAAGTACTTTTAACATTTTTATGACTAATTAATTAATTTTTTAATATTTATTTATCTTTTTTAAAGGTAATTAAGCACATTTTAAAGTGTTTAGTTAGAACTTTTGAGTTACATTATCAAAATGGACTTGTTTTGTAATGAAAAATATAAACATAGGGGTGTAAGTGTAATTTTTAAAATTTAAGAGGAGGTGAGTGTAATTATGACAAATATCAGAGGAGGCATGGGAAATTATCCCTTCGAGAAAAGATGCCAATGGAAAATCAAGAAAATATACAAAAAATTCAACAAGATGCAATTAAACTAATGTGCCGAAAATTAAAATGTTGCGGGTGCAAGCAAAATGCTGCACTTGATAGTTTAGGGTCCAAAGTGCAAAGTAAAAATGCTTCAAAGATGCATAAATGCAATGGCCCTGCAGAAAAAGACTGATGTTCTCGTCCTTCGTGATTAAATGATTTTGTCTTGTAATCTTTCAACTCGTCATTGTATGACTTTAAAAAAAATACCACATCTAGAAGTTTTATAAAGTAATAAATTTACCTTCAACTTTGATATTTAGAGATGAATTTTTCAATTTTTTTTCTTTACGTAATAGTAGTGTTTCTCAAGCAATCCCTCACGCTCGAGCTTTCTAAAGACTGTTCATAGGAGAAAACAAAAGAAAAGGCACCTCACTTTTCTTGGTGCAGGTTTGGCCACGCAGCTAAAATAAAAATCTCGACGTTTCCATTGTAAAGTGCCAAACAAAGCATGCAATAAAGGAAAATATTGCGTAGACTTTTCATAATTTTTTTTTATAAAAACTAATACTATTGATTCATTTAAAACTACTATCTTACAAAAATCCTTGCAGGAGGGATTTCATTATCTTCTCCTTCCTACAGAAGATTTGAGTTAAAACTCCACTCGTGACAATTAGCTTTAAAAAATTTCAAAGGACACTTAGCGTTTGTTTTAGTATAATAACGGTTCAATCCCATTGATTCCCCAAGTCTAATTGGACATCTTCTTACATTAAAATAAATTAAGAGTAAACTAGACCGTTAATACTTGAAAAAAAAAATAATAATAAGATTCATTCATTTAAAACTGTTATCTTAAAAAAAAATTTACTATTATTTAGCCGAGTCAGTAACTCCACATCTTTGACTTACGTCATCTACAACTCCGCGTGTGACTGTACCACATTATACTACATTAAATACAACTTTCCAGTAAGAAAATAAGAAATCAAAGCCAAATCGATCCGGTCTAACAAAAAAATCTTGAGGAAGAGGACATGGGTTCTTCTTCCGGACCTGGTCATGTTGTACTGTTCCCGTTCATGTCCAAAGGCCACACCATCCCAGTACTCCACCTGGCTCGCCTCCTTGTCCATCGCAGCTTGACCGTTACAATCTTCACCACCCCATCAAACCATCCTTTCATCCTTAACTCCCTCTCGGACCTCATAAAAAATGGAGTCTCCATTGTGGATCTCCCTTTCCCTGAAAACATCGACGGAGTACCCCCAGGCATCGAAAGTACCGAAAAACTTTCCCATATATCTCTTTGGGTACCTTTCGCAAGAGCCACCCAACTCATGAAACCCCATTTCGAACAAGCCTTGGAGTCCATCGTCCCACCGGTTAGTTTCATGGTAACAGATGGTTTCTTGAGTTGGACCATTCACTCGGCCAACAAATACGGTATCCCTAGACTTTTTTATTATGGCATGAGTAGCTTTGCTGGTACCATATCGAGAGTCGTGTTTGAGAGTGGACTTCTCCAGAAAACAGAGTCGGATGATGAGTTATTTGCGGTTCCTAACTTCCCCTGGATCAAGATCACCAGAAATGACTTTGACGAGCCTTTTAATCAGCGTGAGCCCAAGGGTCCACTTTCCGAGTTCGTCATGGATTGCGCTATATCGGCTTCAATGAGCTTTGGCCAGATAATCAATAGCTTCTACGAGCTTGAATCCGTTTATTCAGATTACTGGAACAGCCATTACGGACCAAAACTATGGTCCGTGGGGCCTCTTTGTCTCGCCGAGCCCCCGGGGACTAGTACAACATTAACAACTCGAGAATATCAATCAAAAACTACATGGATTGATAAGTGGCTGGACCGAAAGCTAGACGAAGGAAAGGCAGTTCTTTACGTTGCATTTGGATCCCAGGCGGAGATATCTCCGGAGCAATTCCAAGAAATCAAAATTGGTTTGGAGAAATCTGGACTGAATTTCTTGTGGGTCGTGAGGAAAAACGAGTCAGAACTAAGCGATGGTTTTGAAGAGAGAATAAAAGACAGAGGTCTAATAGTCAAAGAATGGGTTGAGCAGAGGGAAATCCTTGGCCACCAGAGCGTTCAGGGGTTTCTGAGCCATTGCGGTTGGAATTCAGTTCTAGAGAGTATCTGCGCCAAGGTTCCGATACTGGCTTGGCCCATGATGGCGGAGCAGGCGCTGAACGCGAGGTTTCTGGTGGAAGAGGTTAAGATTGCACTACGGGTAAAGAAATGCAATGGGTCGGTGAAGGGGTTTGTGAAGTCGGAGGATTTGGAGAAGGGCGTGAGAGAGTTAATGGAAGGAACAAGAGGGAAGGAAGTAAGGAAGGAGGTGAAAGACGTTGGTGAAGCGGCCATGAGAGCCGTGAAAGAAGGTGGGTCTTCGTGGAACGCGTTGAATCAGCTTCTAGACGAATTGCATGCAAAGAGACACACGTTGTCCCAAAAGCAGCACAATTAATTCTGCTGCTATTTGGGCTGAGTGATGCTTTGAGAAACTCAATTACCCGTCCCTTTTGCTTTTTTTTTTCTTTTTTTTTTTTTTTTTTGTTTTGGTCTGTCCTCCGTTTGGTATCTTTCTTTCTTTTCAGCTTCATAATAAATGAACATCGTGCATGATGTCCTACATTATTGTACTATCTTATTCCTGCACATTGATAGTAACAAAGCATCTGTAACCTTTTTTTTAAATAAAAAAAAAAGCATATGTATCCTTCTGAATCGTAGGATTTCAGAGTAAGATCTTTTGTGTGTTAAAAGCTCTCTGGACCGCTAGAGTCCTTTCTACTCTCAACGGAGGGTTTCTTTTAACTTTTCTTATTCTCCTTTTCTTCCAAATCTGATTCTCTCAAATTTCTTAAGTCCTCTCTATCATAATGTCGAGCCCAATACAAGGCATCATCAACCAAACGCAAGCAGTTCAGTTTGATGAAGAAGAGAACACGGCCATAGATGTAAAGGAGGAGGAAATTCAATAAGGCTTATTAGATTGCTCAAGCAGCTGCTTTGGGAAGTTTGTAGTGGCCAAGGAAATAAATCTTAAGGGATCAAGAAGTGCACTAGCAAAAGTCTGGAGATGCAATGACATCAAAGTTTTTCAAGTAAAGTCAAACTTGTATCAAATCTTCTTCACCACCCAGGAGGAGCTCATGGAAGTCATCAAAAAGGGACCCTGGAATATTGATAATAATTTATTGGTGGTACAGCAATGGTTTCCAAGGATAGATGTGGATAATGTCGATTTTGATCACATTCACTTTTGGCTCAATGTCATCGGGCTGCCCCGGGAGTTTTATACAATAGAGGTCTTTATCAAAGTGGCAAAATACTTTGACAACGTATCAAGTATCCAGTTACGAGAGAAAGGAGAAAGTGGCGAAAGTTCATAAGATTGAGGGCCTTGCTGAACGTTCGAAAGCCATTACGCTGTATTGTTAAACTGAAGCGCGAAGATGGTACCATGGTGATCGGCTTGATTCGTTATAAACGACTACCTCTGTTTTGTCACAAATGTGGAATACTGGGCAATATAGGAAGGCATTGCGATCAACATGTGGGACGAAACAACAATGATTATGACCTTTGACTGTCAACATATTTTCTTCCATCTAAATACATATGGCAATCAGCAAATGGTGAAAGAGCAGAACCCTCACGAAGGCAAAGCACAGTGGAGGAGGGTGAAGTTTCACCTAATAATCATGAAACTGCCATGAAAGAAAGTGTGCAAGGGGCTCGAGAACCTAACAGGACGATTGACATGTCACAACTACCAAGGGTAGGAGCAGTCACAGAAACTTTTTCAACTGGACATGGGTCGGAAGAACATAGAGATCTTTTAGAGGCCCCAACAGTTATAGCAGCACATACCACTACAAGCCCATCACCAACGTCAATGGACTTGCAAAACCAGCCAAGCCCAAGGACTTTCATTGAATGCTTTCAAACAAGAGGTTCAAGCCGAAACAGAATTGCTTTAGAAACAGTTAATGAAGGTGAGCCCAACCAAACAGTTGAAGAACAAATTCCAATTGACCAAGCCCAAAACGATCAAACATGGAATAGAGGCGAGAAAAAAACCTGGGAGCTGGCAGAGGCCTTGGAGGAAAACTCTCGGAGGGGAAAAAAGGCAAAGGCTATAACCAACAACAACAATGGGATTGAGATATCGGCGGTGGCTGCAAGGCAGCACCGCCAGGGCCAATGATAGCTCTTGTTTGGAATTGCCGAGGCTTGGGAACTCCCGAGCAATTCAAGCCCTTAACACTTTGTTAAGGGAACAAGGTCCCAACCTAGTTTTTCTTTCAGAAACAAAACTGAGAAATGTCCAAATACAAGAAGTAAAAAATATGCTTGGTTATGCCAATTGCTTTTGTGTTGAAAGACAGAGAAAGGGAGGTGGGCTAGCATTGCTCTGGAAAGAGGAATTAGTTGTTAGAATACAGAGCTACTCTGAAGGGTACATCGACTCAGTAGTTACAGATGTTGGAGGGACAGACTTATGGAGATTTATTGGGTTTTATGGCAATCCAATTGCACAACAAAGATAGAACTCATGGCAGCTTTTAAAAAGATTGGCACACTTAAGCTCACTACCATGGCTAGTCGCATGTGATTTCCATGAGATAATGGATGTCAAGGAAAAATGGGGAGGAAAGGAACGATGCCAGCACCAAATCCGTGCCTTCAAAGAAGCTGTCAATGAAGTTGGATTGTGTGATCTTGGTTATTCTGGAGCTAATTACACGTGGTCCAGGGAAAGAGAGCCACTAACAAGGATAATGGAGATGCTTGATAGAGCCTAAGCTGATTCTAATTGGTGCGCTAAGTTCCCTATGGCAAAGGTCAGTCACCTATCATCTTCTCATTCTGATCATGTCCATCTAAAAATTCTAATACAAAACAAGATTAGAGATGCTCACCTAAGGAAGAAAAGAAAGAAAATCAACCGCTTTGAGGAAATGTGGGTAGGAGATGAAGAATATCAAGAGCTAATCAAGGAATTTTGGATAGGAAACGAAGATGATCCTATAAAGAAGATTGGTCAGCAGGGCCATATTGTTATGAAGGAGTTAGCTAAATGGGGTAAGAGGAAATATGGCAATCTAAAGAGGAATATTGATACCCTTAAGAAAAAATTGAGTCTGATACAATGTAACCCACAAGTCCCACCTGATGTGGAAATCTAAGTTAAAAAGGAATTAGACAGATCTCTGGAGGTGGAAGAAAGATACTGGTCCCAAATATCCAGGCAAACTTGGCTTAGGAGTGGAAATAAAAACACGAGATTTTTTCATCACAAAGCCAATCAGCGTAGAAAGAGAAATGTAATTGAAGAACTTCAGACAAACCAATGTGTCTGGCTTAGATCAGAAGAAGAGATTGAAGAACATGTAACTGGGTTTTTTAAGGATTTGTACCAAACCCAAAGACTACCGGACATCGAGCTGCCTTGCAACAACACAGTTGAATGACTACCAACCGAAATAAATAGGGACTTCACAGCTGAAGAAATCAGAGAAGCTTTAGGTCAAGTGAAGGCCTGGAAAGTTCCAGGTCCAGATGGGCTGCCTGCTGGTTTTTACCAACACTACTGGAGCATTGTTGACATTGAACTCATGCAAATGGCCTTGCACTTCTTAAATGGTGATGGTAGATTGGAGCCAATAAATTAGACAAATGTAGTGTTGATTCCCAAAGTCAAAAAACCAACAAGAATAACGGAATTCAGACTTATCAGCCTCTGCAATGTTTCATACAAAGTGATTGCAAAAGCTCTAGCAATCAGATTACAAAGGGTGATGCCGCATATCATAGATGAAGCACAAAGCACCTTTGTCAAAGGAAGGCAAATCACTGACAATGTCATTGTGGCGTTTGAAGCATTCCACTGGTTGAGCAGATTAAAAAATGGGTAAGAGAAAATCCTAACTTTAAAGCTAGACATGAGCAAAGCTTTCGATCAGGTTGAATGGAAGTTCATTGAATACATGCTAAGACGATGTGGAATTTCTGAAAGATTAGATAGGAAAATTATGGCATGCATAACGTCAGTTTCTTTTTCCATCATTATTAATGGAAAACAAACTGAATTTTTCAAGCCATCTAGAGATTTGAGGCAGGGTGATCCTCTATCACCCTACCTATTCATTATATGTGCAGAAGGCTTATCACAATTGATTTGAAATATGGAAAGGCAAGGTCTTTGGGAAGGAGTTCGAATGGGCAGACAGGGGCCTCGTATCACGCATCTCTTTTTTGCTGATGATAGTATTTTGTTTGTAAGGGCTGATGACAGTCATATTAGAACTATCCAAGAGGTGCTTCAGAAGTATGAACACGTTTCTGGCCAAAAGGTGAACTTCATAAAATCCAGGCTGTATGGTAGCAAGAATTTGAATGTTCAAGAAATGGAGACATACGCTAGCAACTTGGGGATTAGTGCAGATGATGGGAAAGGACTCTACCTGAGGATGCCTTATATGATTGGTAGAAAGAAGTATGAAATCTTCTTTTTTGTTAAGAAGAAAGTTCAATGCAAACTAAAGGGATGGAAAGAACGACTTTTATCAATGGCGGGGAAGGAAACTTCAATTAAGGCAATTGCCTAAGCTATTCCCACTTACATAATGTCATGCTTTCAGCTCCCAAAATCCATTTGTAATGACTTACAAGCAATGGTACGAGACTTTTGGTGGGGTAAAATAAACAAGGAGAAGAAGCTTTATTGGATAAAGTGGGCAACGCTTTGTAAGAGAAAAACTGAGGGAGACTTGGGTTTCAGAGATTTTGAAACCTTTAATGTTGCCCTTCTAGCTAAGTAGGGGTGGAGGATCATTAAAATGCCAGACACTCTTGCTGCACGAGTGCTTAAGGCAAAATATTTCCCCAAATGTGACTTTATGCAGGCAACAATTCAACGTGAATCCTTATTTCTGTGGAAAAGCATTGCTGCGAGCCGCAAGCTTCTACAAAGAGGCTTAAGATGGAGAGTAGGTGATGGAAAGAGTATTAACATCTGGAATGATTCCTGGGTGCCTCGCCCAAGCAATTTCAAAGTTCTATCTCTGCAAATGATGCTATGGCCAGAAGCTACTATTAGAGACTTGATCAACTATGATACTAGAACTTGGAATATCCAAATCCTAAATAGCTTGCTACATGATATGGATGTAGATGTTATCAAGCGGATTCCCCTCTCCCCATGGTGGCCTAGAGATGAAGTCGTCTGGCATTTCTCGAAATCTGGATCTTATGAGATAAAATCAGCATACTATCTGGCTTTGCAGCTCAAGAATCAGTTGAAAGGAGAAGGATCTTCTCCATGTAATCATCAACAACAGAAATTCTGGACAACAATCTGGCATCTCAAAGCCCCTCCAAAAATTAGAATGTTTTTTTGGCGAGCTTGTTCTGGCATTTTACCTTCGGGACAGAATCTCTAAAAAAGAATCAAAGGAAGGACAATGGCATGCAGCAAACGTGGTTGCTCAGATGAGACTGATAAACACATTTTCTTCAAATGTAAGGAAGCTAGACGTGTCTGGGAAATGATGAGATGGAGAAGTGAAGTTAACAACTCAACTGTTAGTAGCTTTAAGGAGTGGATAGGACTTATTCTGAAAAAACAAACGGGACTGCAAATAGAGTTAATGATTTTGCTGTTATGGCTAATTTGGAAAAGTAGAAATGCTGCATTGTTTAATGGAGCAAGCTGGGGAGCAAAGAAAATATATATGTATGGCCAGCATTATTTTCAGGAGTATCAGGCTGCCATGATTCAGTTAGAGGTGAGACAAGTCCAATCCACAAGCAACTGGACACCACCCCCAACTGGCTATCTGAAGATCAATGTTGATGGAGCTTTCTCCCCTAAAGGGGCAACTATTGGACTGGTCGTCAGCAATGACAAAGGAGAACTGGAGGCTATAATGATGCAGCAATTAGTAGATTGTTTTGATGCGAAGCATGTCGAAACAATGGCGATGGTGAAAGCTGCACAATTTGCAAAAGACTATGGTATCACTCATTTTGTTTTGGAAGGAGATGCTTCGCGAGTAATCATGAAGATCAATAAGGAGGAAGATGACCTGTTTGCAGTAGGCCATATTATTGCAGGATTAAAACTTCTGTTAGCTGACTTTCCATCTGTGCTTTTAAATCATGTTAAAAGGAAAAGTAATGAACCAGCCCACATAGCTGCTAAAATGGCACTTAATTACAAGGGATGTAAGGTCTGGTTCATAAATTTTCCTAAGGATATTATGGATGCTGTAAACAATGATAGTTCCTTTTGTTCTCAAACAAAAAATCGTAGGATTTCAACATGATATACTTTTGGAAGGTAATTTTTTTTTTTTTTTTTTGGAAGAAACGATAGGATTTCATTAATTAAGAAGTTAATTTCTGACTGATATTTGAAGGCATGCCAATCCATGGGAAGAGTTTTTGCTATAAACTTGTGGAGTCCACATCGACAGGAAGAAAACGGCAGGCGCTGGGGTTTTATTTGTAATGGGCCTTGGGGACTAATTGGGGATTCGGACATTGCTCGAATGTCTTGAGTGGGTAAATCAACGGTGGATGCATATTGGGCCAAGAAAAAAACCTAAGAAACAAAAACGGTCATATGTGCAAAAGCCCATTATTGTAGCCTTTGTCGTTGATTTCTGGAACTGGTTGCTGGTATTTAATCTACAAATTTCTAATCGTAGACGAGGAAATTGCAGACCGACAAAAAAAAAAAAAAATGGCAATTAGACATCCACGCAGAATTGAAAAAAAGGAAAGTTCTATCCGTGTTTATGAAATACAATTAAACATCCATGCAAAATTACCGAGTCGGAAATGCCAGCAATCAACGTACGGCGCAGTTTTCTTGTTTAATAATTGTAGCAAATTGTGTCATTTGATCCAATAGTTTTTCTCCGAAATACTAACATACATTTAGATGCATTTATGCGTGTATGGAAGCTTAAAAAGTCCTCGCAATCGTGTTTGCGGTATGCCAAAAGAACCTTGTTGAATTGTACTCATCGCTGGACTCAATTGGAAATTTCAGTGACGACCAACACGAGCAAGAGCAAGACAATTGTAAACAGATAACTTGCTCACCAGCCGGCTACAACTTAGCATTAATTTTCTAGCAACTGCTATATTGTGAATTTGTGATATAAAATTCTCAATTTTAAATCACTTTTTTCTTTGAATGATCAGGCAAGATCTTTTACGAGAGAAGGCAGCCGCAGCATGCTCGAACTCGCAGATCCAAGATTCCACGGAGAGTATTCAGCAGAAGCTTTTGAGCTCACGTTTAAGTTAGCGTTGTGCTGCACTGCTCCAAAGCAACAACGCCCGTCCGTGGAGCAAGTTATTGTTATTCTGGAAGAGGCTCTTCACATTTCATCTAAGGCAAAAGCATGTTCTCCTGTAACTAAACCAGATCAGTCATTCACATTATAAAGCCAGATTCTTGAGAAGGACTAGTACCTAAACAGAGCGAGGAATATTAAGATTAAGATTCTTCTATTCTTCAGATGGAAAAAGAATAAATTGCTGGGTCGGCCTTTCATGAATAATTTGATAGTCGATATTGATATATTTGTCTTCAAGTGTTTGCTTAGTCAATAAAGTGAGAATCACTCCAGAGTATGCCAGTTGCAATTATCAGATTATTATACTAATCGGAACAGATCTAAAGGAAAAGGTCAAGAAAAATCAGATTCTATAGTTCTATATATTCCTTCCAAGGAAAGATATATAGGTATGTAAATTGCCAACCATTTGAGAGGGGCAAGAAAGGTTGACGTTTAGAACATTAAATATTTTTGATGGGGCTAGCCGCCTTCATAAAAATGCGATGCATCACCTTTGAATTGATACTAGGAATTTTTCTTCACTTTGATGCGTGTTTCTGCATAGTGTGCTCGGGTGCTTAACATATTATAATAATACAGTCTTTTCATGTAAACGGAACCATTATATACTTACAAAGAAGATGAAAAACAAAAGTAACCATTATGATAGTCATATAAATGCTAGCCACTACAAGATTTACAAAAGTGATTAATGACAGTCCTAACTAACTTCTGTTGCTGGACTAACTAATTTTTCTCAGTCTATAGAAAAATCAGGTTCATCTGGCTTAAACAATTTGGGCATCTTTAGGCTAGAAGAAGAAGTATCAACCACTTGAACCTTCTGGATGACACCTCTTTTGGTGTTTGCAGCAAATTTTGATGCCAAGATTGTAGCTCCAAGATGCTGAGTGTTGTTGTCAATATCCACCAATGGGTCATCTTCAGTTCCATTATATAATCCGTTACCAGCGTGCTGATAATTGAAGTTACCATCCCAGTCAGTATAAAGACTTTCTTGCAGAGCCAACTCCTTTGCAAGCTTCTTTCTTTTACACCTTCTCCAAGCAGCTTGTATAAAACACGCACCCCATGTCCTCCACTGATGAGAATAGTATCTGAATGCATGCTGTAGCTTCTTGCTGTGAAGACGTTTAAATTGAATAGCAACAAACTTAAGGTCTTCCGCACGAAGTGCAAATGCCTCAACTTCAGTAAGTGTACGAACAGTTCGAGTTGAAGAAGGCAGGTTTAGACTTGAGTTAGGAACTAAGGCCCATGTCAGTAATTCCTCCCCGCAAAAATCACCAGGTCTAAGGGTGATGGAATTGAAAAATCCAGATCTTCCACCATTTGTTGTGGAGCTCTCCAACTGTCCCCTAATGATAAAAAGCATCTCGTCTACTGGATCTCCTTCTCTGAAAATATAGGTGCCTTCGGTGCTCAAAGACGAGACTAAGCGTTCACATATGGCATCAAGCAGTTGATCATCCATTTGTGCAAAAAATGGAACCTGTATGGTACCAAAAGTTTTGAATCTGTTTAAATTGCCTAAGAAACTCGAAGTTATACTTGGAAGAATGGAAGACTAAACATACAGTAACAGCTCAAAATCTCATGATGCAAGTGAACACTCAGATATCCCTTTTTGACTTTATTTTTTAAATAATTCTTCCATTAGTGCGTCAAAGTCCTTGCTACAAATGCTCATACACTGAAGTAATAAAAGAAAGACGTACTCTTCGAACTAGGTTGAGACATAGATGTCGCTGAATTTCACGACGAAGATCCAAAGGCAAGGACTGGAGGATGGATTCCTCATTGACCCCTCTTGTAGCAAACCATTTATACTGAACAAAACGATGAACACGTTCTTGCAGTTCTGGAGGTAACTGGCGATGTCTCATCCACTCTTCAGTATCTCTTTTCTTCACCCTCCATTCTTCAAGTCTAACCGTCATAGATTGCAAATAAGTCTTTATTTGCAAAAGAAAAAGATAAAGAAATGAGTACCACTACTAAAATTAATGAAGTCTTGATGCAAAATAATTGTACATAAAACAAGTACAGACATTTCAGTTTTGGCCTTGCATATGCTAGAAGAGGTCTGAATTCAATTGCGCTAACTTTCTTATTCAGATTATGTAAGAACATTCAGAAGGACTAGGGGAAAAAAAATGCAATCTTTCGTTAAAATTTCAGCGGATTACTCAGTTATTTGTGGCCTCAATAATTCTTATGAAAAATTAAAATTTCATGATTTTCCAATAGTTTACCATTCACAAGACTCGAGTGATCTTCTTATCGAAATCATAAGCATTTGAAAGTATGCATTATTTTCATCTAAATAATGCCTATACAACTCCTTTCTGTCGTATTGGCCATATTTCTGTCTTGCGTTGTCCAAGAAAGAAAAAAATCACGATAAATATTCTTGTTAAAGAGTTTATGATTGGGGTGTTCATGGACTGGGTACCCGGTCCATGGACAAAAAATGTGAACCGAATCGGTCTTTGCGGTTCGGCAAAAATTCGAACCGCAAACCGGTCCATATGTAGCGGGTACCCGGCCTTCCGGTTACCCGCAAAACCGGTTCGGATAGGGCGGGTACCCGACCCGGTCCATAATAATTTACCTATATTTTTAAAAAAATAAACAAGAAAAATTACAAAATATTATAAATCACTAATAATACAAACATTAATATCTTAAAATTAAATTACATCCAAAACCTTAATCTTCAAAAAAACAAAAATTAAATAAATAAGAAAACAATCACTTAGTCTTTCAAATTTTATCTTTTCATTTCAATCAACATAAAAACATAAATATTCAACAAATAACCAAAAACTATATAAATAAGAAAATAATCACTTAGTCTTTCAAATTTCATCTTCTCATTTCAATCAATGTAAAAACATAAATATTCAACAAATAGCCAAATGAACACCCAAACTAACATGTGAAATTACATAACTACCCCCATTTCATTTCGGTTCGGTTCGATTACTCGCCGGTTTGCAAAAATGTGAATCGCGAACCGACCCGGTTAAAATATAACCCGTCCCGCAAACCGCCCCGTCACCAAAAACCGGTTCGGTTACTCTTTTTTTCAGTTCGAGACGGATCGATTTTCCCGGTTTTTTGGTTTTTCGAGTTTTTTTTAACCGCCCTAATTTATGATCCAAATTTCTCAAACCGCTCAGTCTAATTCCGAATGTTTTGACAGCAATTTTGATGAACTTCATAAAATTTTCTAAAGTTAATATAGTCCGTCAAATAGGACGAAAAGAGCAATAGATAACAAAATTTATCCTTCTATGATGGTTAACACGACCAAATTCGGGGCAGCAACTTTTACCTGCATGTTCCCAATCAATCTTGCGAACAGAACCAAACCTCCAATACATAACACAATGCAAAATGCTGTCTCTCCAATGTAAGTGCTAGTCTGCAAGTTTTGGCCATATGAACTGCAAGGAAGTTGTGAAATTATATCAATATGATAAAGCAGGATAAAAAACGAAAATTACCATCCATGTTCACATAGGAATTGGGGCAAATTTCAAAGAATTACTTCTTGCATTCCTATGAAATAAAAACACGCAAATCACTACTGCTAGTGTCATGGAAAACCAAACTAGCTTCCCCGAATGCAAGGATGTTATATAAGCCTTTCAAGGATCAGAGAAGTGTAATCAGCGTTAATTTCAAAACGACAAGAGGTTTCTTGGTCGCTTGGTGCGTTATTCTTCTGTATTTTGGCGGTATAGTTTTCATTCACATAGAAGTTGACACGTATAGATTATTCCATTTAAAGAGCAGTATGTTGTTGGTATGGTAATTAGAACAGTATCTCCGTGAAGGACACTGATGTAGCTTAAGGTAAGTTTGGAATCCGCAAATGAGCATACCAAAATTAAACATGGCAAGGAGAGATGATGAAATATGCAGAGACATTATGAAATGTAAATCAAACCTCAAATTCCTCAAACCCCACCAAAGGCAATAGAGATACTTCTCAAAGAACTTGGATGAAGCGACTTGGCTGGTAAAAGCATCCGCAAACATTCCGAATTTGAAATCTGAATCATCATTTTTAGCATCACAACGGGTAATAAGTTCTGTGGCGTTTAACCAATAGCTCCTCTCAAGCAGTCCAACACTGCTGCAATCTAGAAATTCAAAGGAGCAAGGTGGAAATGCAGTTATCTCCTTATTACACACTCCTCTCCAACATGAGTGTTGTCGACCAATTGACGATAGATACCATGAAGCTCCTAGCACCTGTAGTAGTCAAGTGATGGTTGTAAGTTTCTTCCCGTTGCGATATAGCGTACAAAATAATCAGAAGATACAGTCCACAAGTAGCAGTGTGCAGTAAAAAATTACATGACTGGCTAACATGTAGAGAAGGAGATTGTATGCAGCTCCTGCCCAAGCAGTCTTAGCAATAAAACCTGTAGTCTTAATTATCCTCTGATTCAAAGGAATTATGACAAACAACCTTGGGATATATTGAATAAGTACAATGAGGGCAAGAGTGTTGTTGGCTTGACCAGATCCGTTACTTTTGGTTGCTGGAATTACATACCAGATGACAACCTGCCAAAAACACAAGAAAATTCAGAGAATTAAACTCCTATCCCGCAGAGAAAATGTAATCCAAACTTACTAAGATAAACCTTGGATAGAATAACTGGCTTATTAAATAATAATAAAACAGATCACATCCCTTCAAAGCTGCATTGATACTTGATTGTCTGCTGTTTATATGCATCCTTCCTTATGTTATTTATACAAAATGCACCCATCAAAATTTATCTTACCATATAGAGAAAAAAACGTGGCACGCAAGTATTTAAACAAAGTCATCCCAATAACAATCCACTTACAAACGACAGACACATCTTTTGACTTAAATGGTAGTAGTAGTCAAAATGCCTAGGAACTTTTTTTTTTTTTTTTCCCCTTTTTCCTGGGAAATCAACTTGCC
Source organism: Mitragyna speciosa (assembly GCA_024721245.1). Classification (NCBI taxonomy): domain Eukaryota; kingdom Viridiplantae; phylum Streptophyta; class Magnoliopsida; order Gentianales; family Rubiaceae; genus Mitragyna; species Mitragyna speciosa. The sequence continues at coordinate 1,268,356 of CM045561.1, read as the reverse complement.
TGAGGTAAGGGGAGAGTAGCGGCTAAATCAATAATGAAATCGGATTTAAGATAGCGCATGGCGATTTCTTTGGCGTCCATGACGAGTTCGCCCCGGCCAAAGACCCTGGAGCTAGGGGCAACGAAGGCGGTGCGGAACTTCATGAGCATGTGGAGGAGGTAGAAGAGGTCGGTCAGGGTGCGGAAGTAGGTGATGTCCACGGAGGTTTTCTTATCGGTTTCCATGCAAGCGGCATCACGGACTCTGGGGAGGTAGAAGTACAAGGGATCGATGAAGAGGGAGATTAGACAAGTTATGAGGAAAACGTGGTTCCACCAGTTGACTATCTCCCCATTTGGGTCCAGAATTTGGTACCGCCATAGTAGGACGTTCACCAGATGAGGCTCATCTGCAGCAAATGCGGTGGTGCTGCTCGTCTGATCTTTGCTATGGGTGGTTAGTGTTCGCCGGATGTGGCGGAGGTGGGATGTCGGCCTCGTGAATATTCTATTCATCTTCCATGGCGGAGTCCGATTTATTTTCGGATTCCGCTGGCTATCATTCAATCGTTCTGCTGCTCCAATAATAATAATAATAATAATACTGGCTACAATATTGACAGTTGATAATACTAGTTGGTAAAAAATGTATGCTTCACGTTAATGAAACAAAGATGAAATTAACGATCGAAATGAACGAAATTAAGGAAGGGAGAGAGAGAGAGAGAGAGAGAGAGAGAGATGAGATGAGAGATGAGAATAAGGGGGCCAAGAATGAAAGGGTTGTGGGTCGGTGGGGGCAAAGGGTGCGGAGAGGGTGGATTACGACCGTTGAGAATTTGAGGCTGAAACAGGAAAGTCCGAAGGCTGCGGGGTTTTTGTACGGAATATGCGTTAGTTATTTCTTCTGATAACCAGCGGGAAAATAGGGAGGTTCCGCCTTCATTTGAATGGGCTATACAATTTGTAAAATTCTGGTCGGAGTTGGATTGAAACTCGTCGACCCAAATCAGGATTTATGAGTTGTTCCCTACAGAATAAGGATCCGGACCCACGCATCCGTTGATCATGGTGGTGTTGAAATTTTAATATCGGAACCCGTCAGGTCCAATTGGATTTAAATTAGGGTATAAATTTCATTAGTTTTCTTAATTGTTGACCTTTTAGATTCAGTTAAGATCTAGATAACTTATTCATATTGGATTCTCTAAGGAAAATACAGGAGATTCGGTACCAATATGTTACAGACATATTTAATGGATCTGGATCAAATCCATGTATACAGGACTGTGCTTATAACCAATTTCCAAAATTTCAACTATTATTGGGACGACATCCACATACATGACTGGTATATAATTATGGGAGAGCAACGAAGATTCATCTAAAATCTAGGCCATGCAGGATATGGAGGTACTCTCAAAGATGAACAGGGTAAATGGCTTGGTGGGTATTATGACAAAGTTGGAATCTCCACAAGCTTAGTTGCAGAAATTTGGAGCATTAGAGCAGGCATTCAAGTTGCAAAGGAGCTGGGGATCAAGAAACTTATTGTTGAATCCGACTCCAAGTTGGCTATTGAAATGCTGAACAAAAGATGTGATATACCTACTTACATTTTGGTGTTAACGTCAGATTGTACAGCTTATTCCTAAGAAATGGATATTAGATTCGTACATATTTATAGGGAGGGTAATTTTTGTGCAAATCTTTTGGCCAATCTAAGTGTTAAGTCTAATTTTCTTTTCACCTTTTGCAATCAACCACTAGTTGGATTATAATTTTTGTTAAATGTAGACTTATCACAGGTTAACTGGGCAAGAGGCAGTTAACTTGTATTTTGTAAATTTCTGTATATTTTTATTATTATCACCAAAAAAAAAAAAAGATTCATCTAAAATCGGCTATTGTTGCAGAATTGAGGAAGTGAGGCTACAAATAAGAAAGTGAGGTTTCTTGTGCCCCAGAATCCGCAAATGGATACCAAGTACACAAGAGAAGCTGCAAGAATTGATGGAAGCCAGGGAGGCGGGGCTGCCATTTGTATTAGGTCACTCTTATGTGTGGGCAAAGAGTCGTTTAAGTTTCATTAAAAAAGGTTGTCTTAGGTAATAGGTTATGATTTCTTGAATAGAAACTCTCGGGGACCAACCTATGTATATATATATTTTTTTATTTTGAGGAAACCCATGTATTGAATATGCCTAGTGCAGCAACTTTAGAGGTTGCAATGGTTTGCCTAGGAAAATATTTAGATACACCGAGTTCATGAACTCCACTCGTGGACCCAAAGACACAAGGATTTAGGAAAAAAATACTCAAGTGAATCCAAAAGTTTATGAACCTGTGGACTTAACGGCTGAGATTAAGCCACAAAGGTTTAAAGATACATGACAAACCAGGAAAATACTTAAGTGAATCCAAAAGTTCTCAACCGTTAGGTTTACGGGTTCATGAACTTTTGGGTTCACTTAAATATTTTCCTGGTTTGCCATGTATGACCGCTGGCAAGGTTCGTGAGGAAAAGTATACAATACATCACGTGCATTATCACGTGGTGTACTAGAACCAATAATTTATCGCCATGTGGTAATGGTGGGTCATACCTTGTATTATTTGGCGATGTGTGATTGGTTCTACTGCACCACGTGGCACGCCACGTGACGCGCGTGGTGCACGCAATACTCACTCAAGTTCGTGATGTTTTGTTTAAAATTTTTGTAAATAATTGGTCAGATACTTCTGTGTAAGGTCAAATGAACATAAAGTTAATCATGAGCCAGCATGCCTTAAAGTACGTCATTTAGGGTATTAAAAAAATGCAGACTCAGATGGAGTACGTTCTATAACCTTGACCCTAATTTTTGTCTCATTTGCAACTATAAGAAATGCAAGATTTTTTTTTAATTCGTTTTTTCAAAACAAAATGATGAAACTTTGTACCTAACGGAAGAAAAGGAAAATCCGAAATGTCCAAGGAATGGTAGGACGTGACTTCTGAGAACTTGTGAATAGTGATGATGATCCCTGAGTGTCCCAGTAGTGCACATGTGTTAAAGATAACCATTTTTGGATCATTATTTATCATAATCGACTTAGGTGTTTGTAAGGTGAGATGTTGATAGTTTAAACCTTATCTTCGATCAATTTATCATTGACACGTGAATTTAAATTCATGAGGTGTGTTGTATACCCATCTAGTACAACGGCGGTTCAGTCTTGTAAGTTTTCATGACCCGATTAGACTCCACCAATAATAGACAGGTATAAAAGTAAAAGTAAGAGTAATATAAAAATTGCCAATTGGAAAAAAAAAAGTCTCTTAAAGAGAAGAAAACAGAAAACATATAAACATAGATCAACAACCTATAAGTTTTATATCATTGAAAGTAATGACATATGAATATAACACTACAAAATATGACAGTATCCAAAACCGGATTTGACTCAGATGGCTGCAAGAACTTGCAATCTCCATTATAAGTTTCCCAGAATACAAAATGCGACATGCTACCCAGGAATGTCTAAAACCATTCTTTTACAGAAAAAGAAAAATAAAAAAAGGTCTTGTCCCAGCCGCATTCACTTCTTTTTGTTTTCCTACTGTTACCGTCCTCACTCAGCAACCTCATATTAAATGGACAGCAATACCCCTTTCGCACCAACATAATATAATAACTTCCATTTTTGAACGCTCATAAGAATCCAGGATCAGGATCAAAATTCTAGGGGGCAAGAACAATTATCACAACAAATTATTTGAAAAATTGTCAAAAAATAGTTTGCAACATATTTGATTTATGAAGTGTAAGTTTACCAGTAAATCCTTCTGAATAAAGTGTAAAAAAAATATTAATTAACAAGCTTGCACATATTACGTTAAAATTCAGAATACAACTTGTATTCTATGTCGTACATCTTCGAAATTGAAATTTTTATCCCTTCGCACCTGGGATTGATTGCAGCGAACCCTCGCCCTTTGTCTTTGTATCACAGTTAGTAAGAAAAAGATGGCTAAAGCCCAGAACAGAGGGCATATGATTCTCTCTTTTTCAAATTTTTATTGCTGGTTTCTTTACTCAACTGAGAACTGACCCCCTCTCTCCTTTAGCATTTACTACTGCTTTATGTTACCTTGAACTGAGTTCCCTTCTGTCTTACTCCTACCAAGTATACTAACAAAACCGTCCGTAATCCGCCCTTTGTTTTCTTGTCTCTTTCAATTCCCAGCTTTTCTCTTTTTTTCTCTCAGTGCTCTCTGTTTCTGCTGTAGGTGTTTTGTTGCTTTGTCCCCTCCTCATGCTCTTCCTCATTCATTACTTAAGAAAAAAGGTTCTGCTCCTGATTACTATGTAAAAGGAGGTATGCCCGTATGCAACATTCTTTCCTGTTGATGGGCTATATTTCTTTCCTTTTTTTCCTCTCTTTTAGAAATGCAGAGCTTATATACCCTTATTATTTGAACTAATTTTCTTTCGTCGTGTACTGAAATCAAGAACTATGGCAAAATTTTGGATCGTTTTATTTCTTGTTTTCGTGTTTCTGAGCTCTGGGTGCTCCTCAGCTTCAGCCACACCTGTTGCAAGTGAGTTCGTGCATATATGTACACATATATATTCTGTTTTCACAGTCATTTTTTATGCTAAATATTGTTCATATGTCTGAAAATTGAATCTTGTTCATGTGTATGTGCAGAAATTGTTGGTGGGGTTGTCACAAATGTTGCCTCTACACTTTTCAAGTGGTTGTGGTCGCTTAAATCGACTCCTAAAACAGGTTAAAAATCTGTTCTTTGTTTGTTTCTCTTGCAGTTTTCTGCCGTTTCTTGGTAATGCTCGGGTAATGTAATTGATCGTGTTTACTTGGGACATTCTTTTTTGGTAGCAATTTCAAGCCGTCCCATGATGAAATTTGAGGGTGGCTATACTGTGGAGACTGTGTTTGATGGAAGTAAGCTTGGAATCGAACCTCATTCTGTGGAGGCGTCCCCATCTGGGGAGATGTTGGTCTTAGATTCTGAGAACAGCAACATTTACAAGATCTCAACACCATTGTCTCGATGTAAGTTGTTACCAGCCATCTCAACAGATTGGTTTGTATTAGGCTGCTAAAATATGCGAATGTGGGAGTTTTTCATTTTTCTCCTTCGTAATTTACAAATTTTCAGCTGCATTTTGCCCAAAAAAATTGTTAATTTTAAGTTTCTTGCAATGAGAGGGTCACTGGATCCTAAGATTTTATTAAACTTTTGGTAACTCAGCAACAGTTTAGTTAGTTCAGTAGTTGCTGATTTTCGTCTCTTTCCAGTTTTCCCTTTTTTTCTTTTTAAGTTCTCTCAAATCCAACATTCATGATGTAACCTTTTGTTTAGATGAAGACTCAGACTTTTTAATGTACACTAAACTCTTTGTCCCCTAACCCCGAGAGTTTATAACTGAATCTGACTTTTTGGAGATTTGTTAGCTTTGCTTTCGTTTTCAGACCAAGTTCTATTACGCAGTAACCCACAAACTTGTCAACTTTATTCTTTTCGTGAGACTCATTCCAACCCTTTATGCTCCCATACTTTTTGAGAAAGGTAAAGGAATCAAAATCAAAGACACCATCCTTCTATATCCACCAAACAACAAACCCCCTTCCCACCCGTAAAGGAATCAAAATCAAAGAGACCATCCTTCTATATCCACCGAACAACAAACCCCCTCCCCACCAAACCAAAAAGAAAAAGAATTAAATGATTCAAAAGAGAAGGATCTTTGCATTTTTCTGCTGGGGGAAGAAGGCACAGAAGACATTCACTCGAGTTTTGTGGTTCCTGTAAACTAATTGTACTCATCTCCCAATTTCATTACTGCTAAGCTGAAACATTATTGTTTTACTGTGATTCATGATATTCTGCAATGTGCAAACGAGATCAGTTTTAAGTCTTTGCTGGACCTAGGCTGTAAAAGATGTTAGCTTGTCAATTTGGGATCTGCCATCTTGTCGTTTTCTAATTTTTTTCAAATTCGCATGTCTGGTAAATCACAATTCAATGTTTTGGATTTCTGGATAAGTCTATTGACGAGTTTTCGTCCTTGTTTATTTAATTTGGGCAGAATAATATCTTTCTAAAAGTAGATGCAATGTCCTGGAAGTTGCTTTGGAATCAAATATATCATCTTTTGGAGTTTCTCACTACTTGTCTTCCTTGACCAGTATTTTCAAAAGTCATCTAAGCTTCCTATCTTTTCTTTCTTTTTCCTTTTTATTTTGTCTTGAGAGGGGGTTCGTGGCAGTTGATATTTGTTTATCCTCTCTCCTTGAGATTCTTCATACAGATAAGAGACACCTCATGTTTACAACATATTTTGGCATCTCTTGCAACCTTTCACAGATACTACTTTTCTTTTGTTCTTTTTTGTGATTACGAGAACATGCCCTTGAGAATTTTGATTGCACTGAAATTCATACTTTTTGAACTGAATGCTTGAACAACAGATAGTCGGCCCAAGCTAATAGCTGGATCCCCTGAAGGATATTCAGGGCACGTTGATGGGACGCCAAGAGAAGCAAGAATGAACCATCCAAAAGGGCTTGCAATGGACGATAGAGGAAATATATATGTTGCAGATACCATGAACATGGCTATAAGGAAAATAAGTGACAGCGGTAATTTACTAGTGCTCATGTCAACATTCTCCTCTTCTGCAGATGGAGTTTTCTGTCGCTTCAACTTATTCAAATCCACATTGTCCAGCATCCCTACCTTCCTCCTCCCCAAAGAAAGAATAAATAGATAGGCTAATTCATTATCAAGCAAAGCTTATTTAGATCTGAACAAGACACTATTTCTTGATGACCTCAATCAGTTTCCTTTCCTGCAGGGGTTGTGACAGTTGCAGGAGGAAAATGGAGCCGAGGAGGAGGTCATGTTGATGGCCCAAGTGAAGACGCAAAGTTTTCAGATGATTTTGATGTGGTATATGTTGGAAGCAGCTGCTCACTTCTGGTAGTGGACCGAGGAAACCAGGCAATTCGAGAGATCCAATTGCATGATGATGATTGTTCTCGCCATCATGATGACAACACACACTTGGGTGTGACTTAATTTCTTAACCATACTTTCAAAGTCATCAAAATGGATATTAGTCAGTTGCCTATTGCATCATTTGCAGGTGTAGCTGTGCTTGTTGCTGCTGGTTTCTTTGGCTATATGTTGGCCTTGTTACAACGTAGAATTGCATCTATCTTTTCCTCTGATAATGTAAGTAATTGAGGCCTTAAAATACCCGTTGAGTTGTCCAACTCAAAAACAAGATTTTGTTGGACATTTGAGTATTGAAATTTTCAGTACTTATTCTGAAAATTCATTTATAGGGTAGTAATACGTTTCAGGTGTCAAAAACGACACCTGGCTATGTGATGTTAGGACAAATTTGCATGAATAATTGGTGTATACCCTTTTCATCTTGCAACATTGAAATTAATTTCTTATCTGTAGGATCCAAGAACTCATGCCAAGGGTATGCCGCCAGCACCATATCAGAGGCCTCATCAATCAATCAGACCTCCTTTAATTCCCACAGAAGACAATTATGAAAAGCCAGAGGAAGGCTTATTTGGTTCATTGGGAAGGCTTTTTGTCAACACTGGATCATCAGTGATTGAAATTTTTGGAGGTTTATTCTCTGGCTTTAAGAAAAAGCCATTCCACCATCATATTCAGCAGCATTACCATCACCCTTCCAAACATTCTAATGCTTGGCCCATGCAAGAAAGCTTTGTGATTCCAGATGAAGATGAACCTCCCTCAGTAGATTCAAGAGACCCTACAGCAAGAAAAGTCTACCCCTTGACGAGTAAAGACCTGGAGAAGAGCCGACATTTTAAGCAAAGCCGATCTTATTACAATGGTGGATGGAATGCCGATCTCCACCAGCAGCAACAGCACCAAATTCAGCAGCAGCTACAGAAACATCATCAGCATCATCATCAGCATCAGTCGGCCAGAGCTCAGACTTATTATGAGCAAAAATGTGAAACAAATGAGATTGTCTTTGGGGCAGTCCAAGAGCAGGACGGACGCCGTGAAGCAATGGTGATCAAGGCTGTTGATTATGGAGATCCTGTCTACAATAATCACAATATCCGCTCTAGATATAACTACATGGGATACTCTTACGGTTATTGATCGATTGTTCCTTGACTTGATACAGAGGAAAATGTGTAGGTGAGAGAATACAACAGTGTGAAAGATGAGATGATTTTGAAAGAAAAATGCTGTTTTTCTACTGGTAGGATAAAGGGTTTCTCAGAAATTTAGGAACTGTTTAGGAACTGTTGTATGTCAAATTGCTGTTATGTATTTTTTTTTTTTGTCAATAGTCAAATAATATACTATCCTACTTCTAACCTAAACTATAGGGGGGCCAACTGAGTCGCAGGAACTGTTGTATGTCAAATTGCTGTTATGTAATCACTGATTTTGAATGTCTTTCTGGGTCCTGAATTGGAATGTACAGCTAACAATGGATGCAGACAACAAATTAAGCAGACATTAGAAGAAAGGAAAGGATAATAAACAAATTCAGACATTACATGCACGGGATAATCCATTATTACTGTTTCTTTAGGCAGAACCGTAGACTAATACAACTTACAAGTTCATAAAATGATAACAAAACTTGATGCTTTATAGAATTCCTTAAAACCTGAAAAATTAAGAATAGCAATTAATACATTTTACTTGGCTCTTTTCCAGGATAAGATGCTAAATCTCTTTTGAGTTTTTTTGGCCAACTCTTAATGTCGGCCTAGGGAAGCATGCAGCTCTAGTACATTTTAACATGTGTAAGTGTGCCTCTGCAGCATGTATACCATAAGAATCCTTACTTTAGATGAAAGAGATAATTGTGTAATCAATTTCCTTCCCTTGGAGTAACGAAGAACGATGAGGAAGTCTTAGGATCTGAAAAAAGAGGACAGTGATATCGAACATGGGAGGCTGTTGCAGTGCTGAGACATCCCAGGCGCGGCCATCAAGGAAATAAATAAGCTTCTGCTACCCGATCTTCTGATGGCAAGAGAAATTTGGTAGCTGTTTAAATATGCATGTGGCACCCTTACAAGTTATTCACTTCTTTTCTTAATACATCTAATTTACCTCAGATTATATTTTCCTCAATATATTATCAAATAACCACCCCAACAAGAAGTAATATTGCAAAATTTCTGCTAAGCACTTTGCACTTCTTGCTCCAACAAGTGTAGTGTCATGTGAAGATCATCTATTGCAAACTTTTTGTGAAATTTTGAAAGAATAAAAATTAATTGCTCAAAAAAAGTTGAGCAACTTACGTGTAATCTTGCCGAACAATCTTATGGTAAATGAATCAGGTTTCCAAGTCTGTGTTAAGTTAGGGAGTGTGTTAGTATAGTAGTGGTTTATATTAGGAGTCTTACCTTCAATTATGTATGACAAAACTAGCCCCACTCCTTTGTTTGTGCCAAAATTGAAGGTCTCATCCTAATTGTGTGCGGTAAAAAATCTTATTAATGTATTGAATGTTGTATTCAAGCAAAAAAAAATCAAACCCATTATAAAAAGAGGAAAAAAAAAAAAAAGAGAGCAAATAGGTCTGCTTCAAAGCATCCTGGCGGGTGATATTTCATATGGGCTTAAGCATTTCACGAGTCAATGAAAACTACCAATTGGTCAGGTACAATGTTTGTGGTATACATCCATATTTGGGTCGGACCAGGCCAGACCAGGCCTAAGAAAACGATAGTGCCTCCCTTTTTTTCCGCAATAAGAAAACGTAATGATCTACCCATGGCCATGCATTGCACTCATTGGGTGAATCTGGCAACATCTGGTAAAATGACTTTTTAAAAATAAATAAATAAAATATGAAAACTATAATTGGAGCAAAGCTGGGGGACTAGCTTGTTAATTTAATGAGGATTTCAATGTTTGTCATGTTCAAACACTATTCTATCTAGGACACCATATCGACAGAAGAAACATTTGATATCTTTCAAAATGTCCAGCCCTTACCTATAAAGTTACATGGTGTCATGATCACAATCTCAGTTTCGGAAATATGATTGGAGATATGATTGTCTATAATTGAAGTAGGCAAAGGATGGTAAAGTTATTTGAGTAAGTTAAGAAACGTGCTGGAGGAAGAAGACACAAGCATCATAATCAGCACCTGCACGTTGTTTTTATTTGTTGGAAATATAGAGTTTGAGGGCCAGAAAACAGTACAAGTATATAAAATTAAAAAAAAAAAAAAAGGTTGCCGCATTTTGAATCCTTTCGATTTCATATACTTCTAGATGAGCCTTCAATTCCTTGCAAGCATAATCCATTGCTCGCCAAGCAATTGAAATCCAATGCGTACCTCTATAAGCCAGATTCATAACTTAAAATAAATAAATAAATAAATAAATAAAGGCAAGATAAATCTTCATAAGTCCTCAATATTCCAGCAGAAAATGCCATAAATGGCAACGAAATACATTCAAGAATACAATTAAAGAATGATTATATTTATTTCTAATAATGCTTTACCAACAAAAAGAATAAAAAGAAAAAAAAAAAAAAGGAAAAACCATCTAGGCGATTACTATGATCGGACTGTGCATCCCTCGCGACTCCGTTTGGCGAACAAGTTAAGCTAGCCATGGAACGGCAGCATATCCATTTTCTTTGGTTGGGGTCCGAAGTCAATTATGCGTACCAGTAGTAAAGAAATGTCCTACACCGGGACTCGGGCCAGAATTCTTGACAACTCGATATTTAACAAGAATATCGTGGAGGTGAACTTTATTAGCACCTGTGTTATGATGTGATGTTGTTTGAAACTGATGATCGTGGTGGTGATACCGGTGCTTTGGGAGATTAAGATGGCGGCCTTCGATGGAGGTGAGAAGAAGCAAGGTGAAGCACAAGCAAGTAATAGCGTGTATTAGGAGATTTTGCGGCTGTCTGGCCATAATCAATACTAGTAGTATAGCCTTAATAAGGAGTGTTTCTTTTGTTGTAAGGGAGGAACAATTTCGGTAGCTATGACATACAAGCATACCACTTGCTTTGTTCTCTATTTATACTAAGGCAAAGTTTGTAGCTAAGATTGTTTGACCATAGAAAATTGGAATGGGAAAAGTAGGAAAAGTGACCATTTTGAACACGTTTGAGATGCCACGGCTATCTTTTGAGAGAGCATTGTAGGAAAATAAACGAGAGATGCAAAAGGTAGGAAATTTTAAGGTTGATATTTTGTGCGGAGACTTGGCGGACAAGGCTGAACTGAAAATGTTTGAAAAATGAGATGATCAGAGGGCATGAACTTCTACTTTCTTCTAGTCCAGTCTAAATTTTGTAGTTGATCACACTATGTTACTACTGTTATTACGTAATTACGAAAATTTAATGCGGATCTTCTTGCTTTTGAGTACATTAGTTTGACTATTTACCAGTGCTTGTTGGCCTCTTTTAGTTGGCATGCGTATATTCTTTGACTGAGCTGTTGAAGTTAAATTAGTCACACAGTTCAATTGGAAATGCAGTCCAAGTTCAACAAGCAGGAGGTGTAGAGAAGAAGAATGGTAAACATGGGAAATAAGAAAAGTAGCTACTTTTCTATTAAGCAAAGAAAAAAGGGCAAAAAATTAAAGATAAAAGGAAAAGGAATACTGTGCTTCGAACTTATCAAGTTAAAAACTTAGAATGCTATTTTTCAATCAAATAATGGTCACTTATTCAAGTTGGAATTAGCTTAATTATCCAATAATTTCTAGAGGACCATCAAGACACGGATCATAGACTATTTAATTTTTTTTCTTTGAGAATATTAAACTATTCAAATTTGTTTTTTGTTCCTGACATTAACAATTTAATTTATTTTTCTTTTTCAGCATTAAATTCAAGCTAAACACCGGAAATTAGATAAAATTTTCTGTTTTTATGATTTAAAAGAAAATTTATGCCTTAAAGCCTTGCAAAAGAAAAGGGTGTGCAGGGAATGACTTCAAAGTGGAAACAAACGTTTCATCCAGCTGAGATGGATCTTTCAGATTTTTTGGACAATTGCATATAGCATACAAAAACTGTAAACAAATTTAAAATGTCTATGAGCGAAAGGCAAGTGAAGTGTGATGGAAAGGACACAGATATGGTCCAATTTGTACCAAAATGGGAGCTCTTCTGCATCATTTGACACATAAAAGAATTAGCCCACAAAAGAATGAGAGCACTATGAGTCCAATTAAAGGTCTTTAGAATTGTTGGTGGTAAGACACCATATTTTATACTGCATTCTAGACTTCGAGTCCCGTCCGGGCTCATTCCATGCTGACTCCAAAATTTAACAGCCCATTTTGCGGAAGAAAACAGGAAAAGTAGGGAAAAAAATTTACTGTTCTTATTATTTGTAAAGCAAAGCAACAGGCTTAGATGCTCATAACCAAACTAATGAAGCAATGATGAACTATACTAAAAAAAAAGATGGAGACAATCAATAATCATGCCACCGGATCCGCCGAATCTGATGCCTGGGTATCATCCAAAGAGTTAGGTGAAACCGACTCAATCACTCAACTTGTTCACTCCAAGAACTATATATCACTGAATCTTTCTTTAGAAACCAATCATTAGGTCAGGGCCATGGACATAACCAGTGAATATTTTAGTTCTCTGATGCCCCCCCAAAAAAAAAAAAAAAACAAAAAAGCAAAAAAGATAGAAAAATACTCGTGGCTGCCCAATAATACAAGTACAGAACAAACTTGCACGTAGTGAACTGGTCAAAAAAGCTTGCTGAAAAACAGAAACTTCGATTATCGACCGTTGAGTGATGCAGGCCCTTTCACTACAAGCAAGGCTCTAAATGAAAAGAAATAAAAAAAGTAAATATTTTTTCTGTTTTGTCTATTAATTTGGCAGTATTTATTGTGTTCAATAACAAGAATCAGTGACCGGCCAATATGACAGCTGAGCGAGCACCAACTAATACACACTTCGTTGCAATTCCAAGTCATAAATCATATCCACAAACAATCATGAAAAGTCTTGCCACGTCATAATCCTGGATAATTTACTCATCTCCAACATTTTTAAACAGGGCTCTTTGAAAATAAAATGCAACTTCGACAATGCTCGAAATTGTATTTTCATAGCGTCCCTTTTTCTTCTTTTCGAAAAGGTACTTTATAAATTAAATTAAAGTATCGTCCTAAACTAAAATACAAAAAATTTCAACTATTGGGGGGGTGTATTGAATATTTTAATTCTCCATTAGCATTTTTTTTATATATAAATAAATTTCGGAAATTAATTATTAGTAGTATTTCCTGCTAATATCCACCTAACCTCAAAAAGTCTGGTGGGCTGGCTCCAGCTGTTACGTCGTTAGTTATCAACAGGGCACTCCCGCTCCCAAACCAAGGTCCCACCGACGCTGCCGGTAACCTTTTCCCAACGATATTTCCGTTGCACAAGTAGCCATTAACTCGTCTCTCCCCTTCTTCACCGTTTCAAACGTATATAAACCAGAGAAGCTCTCATGGGAAGGGGGAGAGAGAGGTAGGTAGGGTTAGGGTTTCTCATTTCTGTCCAAGAGAAAAGCCTATTTCTCTCTAACTAACTCTCTTCCTATTCTTTTGTTTATGGCCGCGAAAAAAGACGATATTCCAGAGGTTTCCTCGACGGAGACAGACTCCGATGAAGAATTGCAAGGGGAGTTAGCTTTCGCCAAGCGGAGGGGCTGTTGTTTCTGGCTCCCGTGTTTCGGTTCCGGAGGCCGGTCCGACACCATCTGGGAGCGGATCTCTGCAACCCCGGAGAAAGAAGAGACGTCAGGGTGGAGCTGGGATTGGTGGGACAAAAGTTTGAACGCTTTCAAGAAAGTCAGAGAGTGGTCGGAACTGGTGGCCGGCCCAAAATGGAAGACGTTTATCCGCCGATTTAACAAAAGCCGAGGAGGAGGGATCAAGAGCGGAGGGAAATTCCAATATGACCCCATTAGTTACGCCTTGAATTTCGATGAGGGACCGGGCCCAAATAGCCTTTTGGTCGAAGATGATGATCGTTTATTCCGTGACTTCTCGTCCAGGTATGCGTCCGTTCCCGTGATGGGCAAGTCGTTCGGCGAAGTCGGGAAGGACGGTACAACGTTCACGTGACGTTGTCAGATGGTTAGGCCCGTGTGGCGGGTATCGCAGAACTGCGGAACCCTGACTGAACGTGGGATGGGCTGCAGGCCTGCAAGTACGCCGCAGAATTTGCGATCTTAAGCTTGCGGGCTTTAGCTTGTCTGGCAGATTAATTGGGCTTTCTTCTTTTATTTTTAATTTTCTATTTACAGAATGTAGTTAACCCCAAATTAGTTCTATTTGTTAATTATATGCAATCCTTTTGTATCCTCCTAGGTTCTAGCATGGCAAATTGTTTTCTTTTTTATATTCTTTGGTTGTATAGGAAGAAAAATAAGGGGTTTTGGTTGTATAGTTGGAGGATTAATTCATTTACGTTAAATAGAAAAAATGCAAATGATGCAAAATTTATGCTAGGTTTTGCTCATTTCTTTTTTTGGGTCTTCTTGTCTCTGGCTACAGTTTATCATTGGGTTTTGGTAAAATACCCAAAGCATAGCATGTACTTGATAAGCATTCTTTGGCACCCCTAATGTAATGTCTCGTAATAATACCTCGGGCATTTTCTTCTTGGTAGTAGTGGAAAAGGGAAGGCTGGTTTACAATAAACTTCAAGTATTCGTCTATTCGATTCATTGCTGAAATATTTGTTTAGTTTTGTTTGATGGGTTACTTTGTCTGAGTGCAACTGCTGTTATTCTGCAATGTATTTCAACTTTTCTTTCTCTAGTTTTCTCCCCTGGGCCAAAATTCAACTTAATTCTGGAGGGGATTTAACAACGCTCGCAATCGCAAACTAATTGAAGGATGTCATTGAGTTGAGTTACTGTTACTAAAGCCATACCTGCCATACCTATCACTATTTTTTAGGCCAAAATTAAGATGCGATTTTACTGCAAATTTCGCGGTTGGATGAAATTTGTGTATCCAGCAATACAGTAGCGCCAATACTACTCCTCGAGGAGGCACTTGAAATCTCCCATCTTCTTCGCCATCCTGGGACCCAAAAAACAGTTGGAATACGCTGAGTTGGCTCGTGGACTGGGAGAGTATGTACAAGTATAAACGAGACAAATGTACCTTATGGATTTCATGATGGATGATGGAAAAGGTCGTTCAGCTGCCAGTAGATGTGAGGTGGACGACTCAACTAATTCAAAGGTTTGGCCCCACTTTCTGATTGGGGCCCCGGTATGATGTGTGAATGTTGCATTCTTTACCAGAGCTTGAACAAGAACAAGAGCTGTGTTATACCAGATTTTTATATGGATGGGTCCAAGTTTTACCGGTAGACTTTGTAATCTCATGTAAGTATATTGTGATCTCATGTAAATATAATGATACATATTTACATAAAAAAAATAATATAAAAATATTTATGTGATCTCACATAAAAATAATGATAGCTATTAACGTAAAAAAATAATATAAGAAAACTTATGTGATTTTCTATTAGTCTATAAAATCCACAAATAAAACCGTTAACTAAGTCTATATACTACCACTATTGATTCCAGTGGTATGATACGGATTCCTCAAGAGCAAGTTGGTTAACTTACACTGATACCCTCATGGATGAACCAGCTCCAACCCTTAAACTTTCAAAAATAGCAGAACCTTTAGCTAAAAAGGGGGTTTGCTAATCAAAATCAGACAAATTATCACCAACTATTCAATAGAGACAGGACCTAAAAGAGTTGGTAGTTAAATACGAAGCAAATTTCTTGTCTAAAATTAACAAGGGGCAGGACAACATAATGCTGAGTGAGGCCTCTAATGTTAGGTTGATTATGCTCCTTACATGGTGGAACATGAAAGAAACAGGTTTAAATATGACTACCACCAAATAGCAGCTTGCTGATTTTCAGACTGCAAGAGAAATTTTGCTGTAATCAAATGCTAGTAGGAAATAATTTCAACAAAGTAACAAGAGAAATGAGGATTCATACCAACCAAGCCACATGGGAATGAGATGATTGAAAGAGGCAACACAAAAAATACACAATGCCATAATAGGTCAGTGAAATCCAGAAACATTTCAGCCTTATCGAAACAGTTCTGATGCAGGACAAAAGATTGTGCTGCCAAATATCACGTAAGCCAAATGATAACAAGTAAACCAAAAACCAGAACATAGAAGAAAGGCAACCAAAAATAGACAACCAAAAGGCTGATAAAAGAAAATTAATTTGGACACTTGCTCTAACTTATGAAGAATAATCATAATACTCTATTAACAGCAAAAGATTCTCAATTATTTGTAGATAAGATGCCCAAAAGTTGGGAATACTATTTAGAAAGAATTCGGATCAGCTAACTTAAATTGTTGTGCCGCCAACCCTTGTATACAAAAAGGACATAAATGTGCAACGAAGTCAATGATATAAGCGCTCTTTGCACTGGAGTTAACTTATTTGAGGTTTTTGGAAATAGTTAATGACAATTGGTAGGAGGAAGAAAACTTGTTCTAGCCAGCGCACTGCAGCCCCAGCCACCCTCCCTAACTTCAAAGAGGGAAAAGACACGTATACTTTGCTGCCTTGTAGACAATGAAATATGGCACTACAATTTAGTAGAAATGCCAATCAAGTTCTGCCCTTCACTTCTCATAATATAGGTATCAAGAGTTTGTACACAAAATATGCTCCTGAATTAGTTAACAATTCAAGAAACCAACATGGTAACTATGCAGCATCAAAGCATTTCGACCTTTGTAATGTATTATACATATGATGTCAATGACTGGCCACCACATCTTCCTAGATCAGTGTCTAAAAATTTCTAAAATGAAGGGCAAAGCAAACATTGACTCGCAGAGTAACAATCAATCCCGCATAAGTATACTGACACATCACATGCCTTCTGCTCTCCGCATCCATGGTAACTCTGTGTCGAAAGAAGCAGCATTTGCTGTTTGGGGTTCTGCAGAACTTGGATATTTGCCCTTCCTAGGCCAAAGCCAGATCTTGGAAACAGAATAGCTATCAGTTTTTGCCCCAATGTTAATCTTCTTTCCTTCCCCATCCTCACTAAGTGGGGGATTGCCTTGTTCTCTGCCTTTCAGAAGGCTCACCTCCCGACCATTACGGTCATGGTGGCTCAAGGCCACCCTAAGGCGGGTTTCGCCAACCACGTATTGGTATGAACCCATTGAGTAACATCTTCTGGCATCCAAGTTACTACTACTAGTCTCTCCTCCTGCCTCCCCTCCTTCACCGTTCAATTTTCTGAACTTGCCAAGCCTCACAGGAAAAACACCCTTTTCCACACCTATTTCCTCAATTTCAACAGTCTTCTGGCAAGTTGATATTCCATTCTCAGCACTACCAGGATATCCATCGTCTTCCCTTAGATCATCAAAATCATACATGGGGTTTTCAATAGAGAAACCAGGATTGAAAAGAGTTCCTCGACAAAGAGGACATGTTGAATTTGATAGGAGCCAAGTATCTATACAGTTGATATGAAACGCATGGCTACAGATTGGAAGCAATCTCAGTTGATCCTTCTCAGAAAATTCACACAAACAAACAGCGCAATCAAACGGCTCCTTAGCGCCCACAATCTCTTTGTAAACAAACACTGGTAATGCATCAATAAAAGCTTGATCCAAACCCGAATCATGTAAGTGGAAGAGTTGTTGCAATTGTCTTTGAAGGGCATCGGGGGTGGAAACTTCAGGGTATTGGTTAGACTGAGAAGAGGCTGAGGAAGATGGATGTTTGATAAGAAATCTAACCAGCAAGTGCAGAAGACCAGATATGAAAAAGAGAACAGCTAAAATTACTATAATAAATAGAACAGCAGGGCTAATCCTGTTGCCAGAAGATGATGATGATGTCGAAGGACTTGAGTTTTTATGGAAATTATCACTAACAAGATATGGAGGAGAAGAAGATGAAAGGGGGAAAGGAGGTGGATATGTCAAGATACCATCTTTCTGATTAATTTGATGCTGCATCCAAGACATTTTCAAATGGGCGTGCTCAAAAAGCCATCTCTGACCTCTAACTTCTGACATTGAACAGATCAACTTGAGACACCCAGAAACCACCTCCTACTTCCTCATTACATTGAAATAATTTCTGCTGAAACAAACCAAAAGCAAGAATCCCTTGTCGTTTTTCTCCTTTCACTACAACAAAGATAATAGCTTTTGACTAAACCCCACAAGTTCAATGCATAAAGCTCACGACTTTAGCTCTCAGATTTCAGTACATAATAGTAATAATAATAGTGTGGCATCAGAAGGTGACAATGTTAACTTGTTGTGGTACTAAAAAGAAGCAATTTTTATAGCTTTCAGATTGGAAAACCATGTCACTAATTGATTAAGCAATTATAATGAAAAAGATGACGACACAAAGAAATTTTCTTTAAAAAAAGAAAAGCAGAAGTTGATTGAAACTTTCCTACCTCCTCGAATCCGAAAGTGGAAACACTGAATGAAATGAAGTCAATCTAGCCCACCTCTTGCCGCAGCTAAATCCCTAAGCTCACAGCCTCTGGCCCTCCATTAGGGATCTTGAACACAAAAAGAGAAGAAAATGGAATTTGAAAACCTCTCTCCCTCTCTTTCTCTCTCTGTCTGTCCATCTATCCGCAGTCTCTCTATACATGCACCACTGACTGATAAATAAGTGGTAAGTATATTGTACCGGTTAGTATACCTCTGTCTTTGAGTAATGAAATTAAAATAGGGAGTGAAAAACATTTTTGACGTTTTCTGATTTTCCTTCTCTCTCTCTCTCTCTCTCTCTCTCTCTCTCTCTCTCTCTCTCTCTCTCTCTCTCTCTCTCTCTCTCTCTCTCTCTCTCTCTCTCTCTCTCGTAGTATTCTCTAAAGTATGATAGCCAGGGAAACCGGAAAATAGACCAGACAAAAAGTGAGGGATTGTGTTGAGTTCCCTTTCCCCTTCTCCAATTGTCAAAAAAAAAAAAAAAAGTGAGGGATTGTTTTTCTCTCTGTTTGTTTTCTTTTTTTCTTTCTTGTTTCTTTTCAGTAGCTATTTCTGATGTTGGTCGACGTGCAAAATAAAGGATGTGTTAAAGTAGGAACTTTAATTTCGAAAAAGATAAAGGCAAAAGATTAACAAACAAATTTCCGATTATATAACGCACCAAACAATTAGAGCCAGAGCGTGTAAACGATGTAATTATGTAAATGACTAAGTGACCTCTCCCACTTTGAGACCCATATAAATGAGACACACAGTAACCGATAATTACAAAAAGTCAACGTAAGAAACTTGCAAGAACGTTGGCTTTTTAATCAAACTTGGTTAACTGTTTTCGTCAAGGAACCAAAGTTTTTCTAATTTGATTCATACTATTGGCTGGTAGGTAACCTCCAGATTTTTATTTCCATAAATATAGTAAGTAACTTATGTTGAACCTGCCCAAAAACCTTTATTTTTGTTTTTCCTTGTGATAGAAGTTTGTGTCTATATCCAAGAAATAATAGATACCACCTGAAAGTAGACATAACTCTTGCAAAGCACGGATGTGTAATTTAACTCTATTAATAGGTTTTAGTAATTTGATTAAATTCAATACATAGGTTTTATATATGCAGTTAAATATAGAAAACGATTAAATTTAGTTACAATACTAAAGTCAAAATTTGTCTTACTCTAAATATATTAGGAAAGCAAGAAATGTGTACCAAGTCCTATACGTTTTACAGTAGAATGATTCGTAGTGGCACAAATAATTTCTTGAAAGCTTAGGTATAATATATTACTTGTGTTGCATGTTTGTGATTTCGGTGTCTTGTTTTTGAAGGATGCAAGTTTGCAGGACTTGCGCTTCTGATGTTTAAGATACAGTTAACAAGTTAACGTTCCCGCAAAGGACGATCTAAATCTTTATACTACTAACAAACATTATCCTGGACATGAGGTACAAGAGATGACCTGTTCTTCCATGCGTTATGTATGCTGGATTTTCTAGTGCAATTGATGAAGCTGGGATTTTTGTTATGACTAATCAGACGACATGAGAAAGGAACCAAAAAATTGTTTTTCCTTTTTTTGTTTCTTTTTAGCTGCTATTTCTTTTTCTTATCTTTTTAATGTTTTGATGGAAGAATTTGAGTAGCTGACAAGAACCCGTCAAAGAAATGAAATAGCTCTTGCCACTCCCACTTCCTAATTTCTATATCTCGGTGGTGGTTGGCCTTCATAATTTGGTTGGCAACTCTTCTATGGCGGCGAAGCTCTATTTATCCAACACCATCCAATTTGCGCTCAAACTCCTATTTAGTGAGACTTAATGGCTTATGTGCAGTAGCAAGACTGGTCACATGTGCACCCACCCCATAATGGAGGATTATCTTGGTAATCGACAAAATGATGCACCACTTTGGATAATGGGAGTGGGTTGAGACACTAACACTAAAAAAGTTGAGGTAATTGGATGTACAAGACAATAAACCTGGTGAAAATGGAGCCAGGTAAAATCTATTAAGAAAGTGAGCTAAGATTTATTGCTTTCTGCTCCACCGTTTTTCCTTTCACGAACATACACAATGGAACTTGCTTTCGAGTGTTACACTACATAGGTGCGTGGAAATTAATCCAAGAACAACAGAACAGGTAATAGCATTTCCTCAAAAAAAAAAAAAAGAACAGGCAATAGCAAAACAAAGGCAGTAGATAATGCTAAACGAAGAGAAAAGTATGAAATTTCACTAATTTCATTAAAAAAAAAAACCTTTATGATAATTGGTTCCCTGGGCTAGGTAAACAAGAGAAACTCCTTTTATCCTCTGACTTGTGAGGTTTTCCGTCGAGACACAATCAATTATGAAAGCAAGGTTGAACTGAGATAGTCTACGCAGAAATTGTCCTTAATTTCTGGTTCAATTATGAACGCTTAATTCGCACTTCATATGAAACAGAATACTAGTATGTCTAATTCAAGAAATGCAACATTGATCAGAGAAATACAGGAATTGACAGCGAATTTTCTCCTGATCATGGCGATTTCTCAAAGATTGAGGTACTAGTCAATCCAGAACCGTCCATGGATTTGTCTTCCTCCTCTTTAAGTGTGCTTAACATCGCAGCAATTTCATTCATGCTAGGGCGGGTTTCCTGAGAACGATTAACACATTTTATTGCAATCTGTAGCAAGTTAACCATCCTCTCTTCGCTAGCTCCTTCTTGAATCAATGTCTTATCAAAAACTTCAACTGTCCACTCTTCTCTAACTACAGAAACAACCCAGCTGGCCAGATCTAGTCCATCTCTCTGGACTAGCTTTCCGGTTAGCAGCTCCAGAAGAAGAACCCCAAATGCATAAACATCTGCTTTGAATATTGCCTTGTTAAAGTTTTCTCCTTTTCCTTGGTAGGAATTGGCCACGCCAACTAATGAAGGATCTTGACTCTCCAAAATAAGCCCATACTCACTTATGTACGGCTCCTTATTCTTGGTCAGCAGTATATTTGATGATTTCAAGTTACCGTGAGCAATCCCGTCTTCTCGAAGCTCTTGGTGCATGAAGGCTAAGCCATCAGCTATGCTAGCTGCGACATCGAGTCTGCTGCTCCAATCGAATATTCGGCCTGCTTGGGATCCTGAAATTTTACTCAGAAATTTACCAAATCATACAAACTTGGCATCACAGTGTATATAGATGAAATTGTTTAGTGCACGATAGATGTTTCTATATATTTTCTTCTCCTTTATCTTGTTTTATCTCTCTTTTTCCTTGGTTAATTGAAAAAGATTAGATCTTTAAAGACTCAATCAGTTTCTTGACATTAAATTGTCTGCTAATGTTTTATGACCTGTTCCTTGGGAGGAGGTGCTTCTAAATAAAACAGGCAGGCTGGAACGTTTTCACATCTCGTTTTCATTCATTATTAAGGGTCCAAAATAAATCAGCATTGTACCAGAATTATTCTACGATATAAGTAGACATTTTGACGTAAGTGCGGAAGAAATACCCACATGAGATTAAATATTCGAAGTGTAAATATGTAAGAAAATTACCATGGAGAAGATTGCAAAGACTCCCATGTTGTTGATATTCATATACCAGGAGTTTTTCTTGTTTGGAAGAATAGAAAGCGAGGGCAGGCAATACATTTGGATGTTTTACCCGGTCTAATCTCCGCATTCTCTGCTTGAAATGATAGCCAGATATTGTCCAATCCTTGATCCTTTTTACTGCCAAAGTTATTCCCATTTCTTCAGAGAAAACCTTGTATACGCTACCATGTTTTCCTCTTCCGAGCAACTCAGCAGGAGCCTTGAGCAAATTCTCGAATCTAATTCCATTCACCTCAGGGCTTGTGAGAACTATTAGTGATGAGGAGACCATTGCGTCTTCACCTGAAGCGATCGAGAAATCAGACTTGCTGTCAGGAGCAGTCTTGAAGTCGGTTGGCGTGCAACTTTGCTTGGTTATGCTATCATCCACTGATGCTACTTTTGCAACTGCTTCAACCTGAGCTTCCTCTTTCTTGCGCCTTCTGCAAAGAAACACAATGATGAGAAGCAACACAGTCAAGCCCAGCAAGAAATAGCCCGAGTACATCAGAATCTCGTCTTTTGTGCGACGGCCATTTGAATTGTCAGATGAATCAGAGGATGGTAACGGGCAGCTATTTGGGAGTGGACGGCCGCATAATTGGGCATTATTCATGAAGCAACTCGCAGGGAAGCCATCGCCCTCACTAGGTATAGGTCCAATGAAATTGTTATTAGAGACATCAAATGTGTCGAAATTGGAAAATTCAAAATTGGGAAGGGCCCCAGACAGCTTATTGTTTTGAGCAGAGAACTCTACCAAGCCAGATATGCGGGACAGATCAGGCAAAGTGCCAGAGAAGTTATTCGACGATATATCAAGTACTTTCAGATTATTCAATCTCAAAAGCGACTCAGGAAGGCTGCCAGAAAACCGGTTTCCTCGCAGGTACAGGCGCATGAGATGTCTGCAGTTTGCTAGTTCCTCCAGGATTTCTCCCTGGAGATTGTTATCATTGAGGCTGATAACAGTCAGGGTTGCTGCTATAGATTGCACGTCACAAAGGAAACTGGCATTAAATACTCCTGAAAGTTTTAGGCCATCAAGTGTGATATTCTTCAGAGAGTTCCTATTATAACAAGTGACGCCTTCCCAGTGGTCCCTGCAAGGATAAGAGGTTAAATTCCAAGGCGAAGCTTGATTAGAGGAGCCACTTTTTGTCAGCTCAGTGATGAGATTATTTAGTGCTGCTCTAAGCTCTTCTTCATCTGATTTTATTGAATGAAGGAGGAGAAAGAATGAAATCAAGAATGCCCATATGGAAATTGGGTTCATCTTAGATGATACTAACATAACGAAGCTGGGAATTGTGATCAAGAATCCTGGTTGATTTGAGGCTCGCAATAAGACACGGTTTGCTGTGTGTGTTGTGTAACGGCAAGAGGAGTGATTCCCAATGTTCCATCAATCGTTAACATTTATTATAATAGCCATTTGGCGGCATTTACAATGGTAACTTCGGTCTCCTTTCAGCTTTGATTGACAAAGTCAATTTACCAGTTCCCCGGATGGAAATCAATTGTATGCCGGCGCATATATAACGGTTTTTGTTTTCATTTCCTTGTGGCTAGATTATTCAAGAATCTTGTGATGTTTCGAACAATGGGGAAATAACATACGTACAAATGTAGACAGATTCCCAAATGAAGATAAAGAAAACGACGATGTTCTTCTTACTCTTCTAAAGCTCCAGCTGGACAGTTTTTAACACCAAAAATAATTCAACTTGGATCAATCCCAACGTTGAAAACTGATCCTGATTACTTTATGATGAGAAGTATTTTATTTTACATACTTATGATTGAAAGTTAGGCGAAGATTTATTCAAAATACATGATTTGATCTCAAGACTGCAGTCCAGCTAACGAATAGCAAATCTAGTCCCAACTAAGAAACAAACACTTGAAAGTATATATAAAGTCTGCATCTGACATCTTTAGATTACTCTTGGTATGTGCTACATCATGAAATCCAAGTTTTAGGTTATTATTAAACGTGTTAGCCTGTGAAATCCCATCTTCAATTTAAATCGGCATGCACACGATTTTTGCTAATTATTAGTGAATACCTGAACTAAAACTAGCATCTGCCAAGCTAACGAGTAATCCGATCACATCTCCATTCACATTTCGTATCCAATACATATGAAGTCTCTACCCTCGAGGTTACAATCAGCTAAACTCGTGCAAAGTTTATTATGATGCTAGCTTATGAAGAATTTCCGTTATTTGAACATATAAATAGCATATTAAAATCACAAATTAAATGTAACCCGGAGATCCCAACCATTTTTGTGTGATAGTTTTTGGACCTCGGCTTTGCTAAGCATTAAACCACATGAAATATCTACAACTTCATTGATCAGATTAACAACATATTTGATCTGCTTAACGACAAAATTGATAGAATTGGGGCATAAATGGCTATAACCTGCATTGTAAATAGAAGATCTAATTCTCCCAGAAGATAAGATCTCTCCCAGGAAAAGCAACCGCAAAAGCCATTTGGCAGTCACATTACATATAGGAGATTCAAATGATTAACATTTGTCTCCATAGTAGTAAGCAGTTCCCACCATTAATGCAGCAGTTGCATCTTGTGCAACCACAAGAGCTAAAATCAACTTTTGACCTAATTGAGGAGCTTCTTGTCTGAAGCAAACAAGTCCAGCTGTAAGTACTCGGGCTGTGTCTAATGCACCTGATAAAGCGAATCAATACATAGAAAGGTCAGAATTTGGTTGTATCGCCAAAAATTAGAAAACTACCAACTCTTTGTAATTACACCAAATGCATGGTTCATATAAATAAAGAAATCAGGTAAATAAACAATTCTGGTTAACGAGGATATCATGTAATTAGTGAAATGAAGTATGATTTCTTCCAACAAAGACATAATCTTGGACTACAGACCATTTCTGGATACGGAAAACATAAGAACACTTACTTAAGCCCCTAAATGCTGGTTGTGTGCACCCAAATCCCTGCATGCAGATGTCTTTCTATCTTGCTGTTGGAGTGTCTGTACTCTGTATTGGGTACATATCTCATTCTCTTCATCTTGCCTTTTAACTAGAGTCAACTAAGTAGATTTCCATTTCCAGAAGAGAAAAGTATGAATTTTATCAAGCATCACCATCTCAACTGTTCTCCCTCTCCTCACTTCCACTAAATTATAGCAGGCTCAGACATAGAAGACCAACACGCCACAACTGTAACCTCAGAGACAATTTTCCCTAAAACTTAGCGGTCATCCCTTAGCCGCCTCTATTTTTGAATGTATTCATCCACATACAGGTTCATCCTTGAACTGTACACTCGTGTTCTTTTCTATGTAGATTGCAGAACAAATCTGACAATTAAAGCATTTGGTGGCAGGATGTGTAGACATTGTTAGAGACAACCTCTATGGCAATTTTCCTCGCCTCAATTCACTCACACTATCATGTAAGTCAACAAGGCCCCCATCCTAAGTTATCAGTGGCAGCTGCTTTTTTTATCGGCTCAATACCCAAAAACATATGATGAGTTTGAACAAACAGAGTTACCCACTGATACTTCAGTAATGGTTATATGTGGATGGTGCGGAAGACATCGAGACACAGAATCTAAAACCGTAGAACAAGAAGTGAAAGCTAGTTCTATAACATATTACCTTGGGTTGTTCGATACTCATATGAACCACAATGATTGTTTCCTATAAAATCAATTCCTGGCCTATCATGCCTACGATCAAATAAAAGAAAGTAATCACTTGACTTATATCCACAAATTGAACAAACAACTGTCTAAAAATTCTTGTACCCCCACTGTTTACTAATAAGCTCATTAATAGGATAGAATAACCAACTCAACTGCCAGCATAGATTTCAAAACGTAAAGCTGATACTTTGACCAGATTGAAATTTAGAGCTTAATAGATTAGAGTCAAGACACTAAAAAACCTCCAATCATCTTTCACTCAATACGGACCAAGGTGCCGACAACTAAGGTCATTGGCGGACGCTTCACACAGGAAGAGAATTCGAGTACTGCAACAGTTAATAGCAAATAAAAGGCACGCATTTGCCAAATACATCATAAAATTACTATTTTGACCATGTCGAACTGCGTTTTTTCCGTTTGGTCAGGCTAATCTAGCTCTAGCATTTTTAGTTTCTTTTCCTCTTGATGAGCTGCTGGTGTCCCTACACATTCAGTAACAAATGCTCATCCAACAATACATATACGTATTCCAACAAGAATTTGGACCAAATGTATTTTTGCTAAAATGCAAAAAAGAAAAAGAAAAACTCACGTACTCCGATTTTGGGCATGGACCATGTGGGGTGGGGATGAGTTTTTGAAAGCGGGGGCAAGAAAGTGTACCGATGGGAACGAGATGATTACTGAAGCCCTTTTTATCCTCTAACAACAAATGTTCCAGCTCCCTATTTGCCATCTACCACTCGCTCTTTCCATGGGGCAAGGAAGCCTCACCTTCGCCGGTGGATTAATCTGCAGATCCCCGAGCAATCAATGAATATTAGAGCTCGCACTCGACTAAAACCATTTTAGGCCTTGTGTTCTTTATGCTTTTGCATCAATTTTGCAACTTTTCCCTTATTTATTTATTTCCTCTTTTGCTTAAATATTACGTCACCATCACTTTGGCCCTTACAATAGTTTGATTTTCTATTTTCCGTAATTGTTATTGCAGGTTTGCAATCCTATCTCCTCAAATTCTTTTCTAATGTTTGCCCTGAATTCTTTTTGTTTTGCTTGTACCCCAACCATATTGTAGCGCTTGTTAATGGCCTCATAATTTCTCTAATTGACATATCTAATTATGTGGAAAATAATTATTACCACATTTTTCATTCAACTATGATTTGCTAGAAAATGAGGTTGTTGCAATTACAGTGAAATATGGGAATATTCTTGCCCTTTACATGATTTAAAAAAAAAAAAAAAAAGGGAACAAAAGAAAGGAAGTGTCACTAACAACCATTGAAGTGTGAACATCACTTCTCTTGAAGTAATTGGTGATGTAAACATAGAACACTAGCAACAGTACACTTCAGTGTCAATGTGTTATATAAACTCGGAATTCTTAAGGGTGATTTTCGTTATCTAAAAGGGTTTGAGGGGTAAATCTAGTTAATATTTAAAGATAAGTGGTTAAATTGAGATTAATTAAAACCTTAAAAGAACAAAGTGACAATTATTAACTATCCACATTGGAAAGCGAAAACAGAAAACACAATTATTAACTATTTAGCGGCCATACGGGATCGTTTCTCAATCTCAGCGAACCCAGTTCTTCCCTTCCCAGTGGCAGTAAATGATCAGTTAAACTCCTCGGAGTCAAATCATTTCCCTTTTGATTTCGACATAAAGGTCAAAATGGGTCCAACTGTCCATGACCCGTTTGTCAGGATTGTACCAAACAATACTCCCCGCAACGATTGATAGATAACGCCGATTGGATTGCCTAGCAGTATGGTACTATTTAACCTTTTTCCTTTTGTTTTCTCAAGTTCAGCATTCAACAAACCTTCCAGTCTAAAACATAAGCATTAAAAAATAGTTTTAAAACACATGGGGATTATTGATAACATGGTTAAATCACGAGGGGTGCAAGGGGATTTACCCGAAGTTTCATGACCATGATGATAAAATATGAAATATTTACAACTTAAGACACTAAGGGAGTGTTTGGCTCGGGGAAGTTAAAGACTATTGACATCCAACTATTATGTTTGAAAAATAATTATCACTATCCTTCACTCGAAATAAAAGTGATTAACTAGGTTTTTTGTGATTTTTCAAAATATTATTATGTCAAACTCATTAATCCCTTTTGAGGGAAATGGTATCTATTACATATGACTAAACCAAAGATATTGGGAGAAATCATTAAAACTCATATTCATGTAGAGTTAATGATATTCATAATAATGATAGTAATTTAAAAATTTAAACCAAACAACTCTAATCTAATTATCTCCCAAAATTATCAACCATGGGGGAACGATATCCGGTGTTTCGAACATTCAACTACATCTCTAGTTAAGTTTCTCTATTTTTCTGCATAGAATTTCCAACCATTCATGTAAAAAGTATAATACTTAATAGATAGGAGGGTTGGCGTGCTCTGAGCTGTACCCAAGCAATGGACGGATGAGGAGGAGTGCCACCAAACAAGAACTTGTGTGTCTTGTTTTTCGCCTCTTTTTTTTTTTTTTTGGTGTGGGGAGGGGATCTCATCATGCTATATACTCCTGCAGTTCTACACGTGAAAGTAATGCCCAAATTCAGGAGTTTGAACTCTCAACTTAAAAAAAAGATTTAGAACCAGTCTTTAATATGAGGTGTACTGTTGGAACAAATAATTAATTAATTTTCTCTACTATCGGTTGGCAATTCAGAACAAGTAAACAACAATAAAAAAAGACTATGGCAGCTTGATTGGCAATAATGCATGTATGTGAACTTTAATTAGCGCATTCTTCAAAAAAAAAAAAAAAACTTTAATTAGCGCCACATGTCCACTATTAAATACGTTTATTTTTTGCCTTATTCCTGGACGATGGCTGCTGAAATACTCCGTGTGCACGCTAGAGAGAGATCCACTTGACTTTATCTACTAATATATAATCCATTTAATTGCGTTTCCAATTTATATTAAACTGTGTTACGGGAATATTAGTGGTGCAAAAAATAATAGTAATTTTTTTTATAGAAAATTGATAAATTATCCATTATCAAATTTTTAATTTATTTTTTAAAATTATATCTCATCACCTAATTTCGTACATTTATTAATTTATAGTACCTACTCTCTCAAAGAGTGACGTGTCTGTTACTAGTACCATTACTATACAGAACTATTCTTAATTCTTATCTAGCCAAACATGCAATAACCAAGTCCAAATCCAATCAAAATGTTATATACGGTTTAAATTGACAATGTGAATCGGGCATGAGCCATGCCATCTCCATTCATGTATTTTCAGTAGAGTTAATAACACTTTGCCTCTGAACTTATGAGGTAGTCACACTTTACCCACTCAACCTTAAATTCATATTATTTACTCTGTAAAGATTAATCATATTTAGAAATTTAAAAAAGTGAGCGTTATAACATTATTGCTTTTTTATTTATGAAATTATTTATAACTTAATATTATTTCCTTTCATTGTTAAAAGATTTATATCTTCTATATTGCATCAATTGTATAAAAATATCAAATTAAAAAGTTAATATATAGCTTATATCCTTGTAGTTTTTTCTTTTGAATTAATATTTACTTCTATGTATGTTTTTGTTCACTTTATTAGACTTTACGTCAAATAAAACTGATAAATAATACAACGCTAAAAATAAATTTAATTATCAAAAATTATATAAAAAGGTTAATACCAAAGTCATTTATTTAAAGCAAATTTTTATCATTTTAATTTATTTTAAATCTTAGAATAATATCATTGTCATTTTTATATTTTTCAAACTAATCCAATATGAAATTCATAATCAAAGAATATTTTGGGGAAAAAAGGAAGAGTTAGACAATTATACAGCACTAAGGCAAAAAATAATAAATAAGTCAAACAAAAAAGAATAAATAACACAATACTTAAATAAACATAGATAGCAATTTTTAAAATAGATGTAATACTAAACTTATTTTTGTTTAAAAAGTAGTCTTTTTATTATTTTAGTTTATGTGAATTTTTAGGCTAATACTATTGTCATTTTCTGTTGATGTATTTATAGTTTATTATTATTGTCTTTTCTTCTAAATAAATAAAATTTGATTTAGCCTTCATTTTCCTTCTCTAAATTAAAAAATGAGACATATCAACTATTTTTAGCAAATTTGATTAAGAATTTCATATTGGACTAATTTGATAAATTTAGAAGTGACAATGATAGTAGTTTAAAAGTTTAAATAAATAAAAATGATAAAAATAACTTTAAATAAATGAGTTTTCTATTACCTTTTTTATATAAATTGTGATAATTGAAATTATTTTTAGTGTTGTGTTATTTATCAATTTCATTTGACTTAAAGTTTAATAAATTGAACAAAACATATATTGAAGAAAATATTAATCCAAGTGGAAAAATTTCAAGCATATAAACTAAATATTAACTTTCTTTAACGTTTTAGTTTGATATTTTTATATAATTGATACGACAAAAAACATATAAATCTTTTAGCAATAAAATGAATGATATCTAACCATATATTAAAAAGAAGGGGGAGTTACTCTAGCACCCTCATTTTGTGACAAGTGGTGAGCTAAATGAAGAACATTTGAGCTCATTACGTGTGATTGGCCTTTTGGGTCAAAATTGTAAATTTGCTAATATTCTTTAAGAAACTCTAATCATTCTCCTCTCTCTTTGTGTGGATATATCTCTCCCGTTCTTTTATTTGATAAATTTCTATTCCCCTTCCCCTGATCTCTTTTCCCACCTCTATGTTCCACCCAACTCATAAAAAAAAATGTTCTGGCCTCCTTATTTTCTCTATCCGTTCTTGGTAGAGGCTAAGAACAAGTTTTTAAATCAGCAATAATTTATAAATAGTTACAGCTGTTAATGAATTTAGAAGTTTGATATTTACACTGATCATGTAACCAAATGTTCTTTTTCATATTTTGTCAACAAAGTATGTGCTTGGTTATTTGCACAACAACGATAACATATAAATTTTCATTTTGACATTACAAATGATTTAAAGCAATTATTGGTGCTTGAAAGGCAGTTATAATTTCTTACTATTGTATATTGTTGATGGAGTTGGGGTGGCTAATGAAAAATATTATGGGCTAATTATTTTTGAATAAAATTTTTTTATCATTTTAATATGCTAAGATCTCAAATTTTTTTGTGACTTTAAATCTATTTAAATTTTTTAGAGGGTCTAGGTTGTGCCTTGCACAACCAAGCCTCTCTAGTTAAGTTATAAATAACCAAGCCTCTCTAGTTAAGTTATAAATAATTTCATGAATAAAATGACAATAATGTCATAACCACCTACTATTTTTTTTAATTTCTTAATTTAGCTAGTTTTTATGAAAGGGTAAAGTGTATGTGTTCAAGGTTGAAGGGAGTAAAATATGACTAGCCCTTAAATTAAGTTGGAGCAAAGTGTTATTAACACTCTTGAGTATTCCAATGGTAAACGGAGGTGCCAGTCAGTCACTCGCAAAGTTAAAACTTCCAACGTTTTTCATTTATGGGCCTCCGTGTAACCAAGAGGGGTGAAAAAAAAAAAAAGTCTTTCAAGCTTACCAACCAAAGCACGGAAACTAATTATTACTTATTCCTTTGACATGAGAAGCTTTTTCAAAATTTATAGATGATGATTACGATATTATCAAACAAAACACGACGAGAACGGGGAAAGGCCCTCCACGTGCGAATTCTGCAATTGCTTGTATAAGTTGGAATAAATTGATAATGTTAATTCTTACACGTAGTAATAACGTGTGGCTTGAAGGAATGAGTAGATTGCCGAAGAGAAGTCGTGATATATATATATATATATATATATATATATATATATATATATATATATAAAACAAAACACAATGAGAACGGGAAAGGCCCTCCACGTGCGAATTCTGCAATTGCTTGTATAAGTTGGAATAAATTGATTATGTTAATTTTTACATGTAGTAATAACGTGTGGCTTGAAGAAATAAGCAGATTGCCGAAGAGAAGTCTTTTATATATATATATATATATATATATATATATATATATATATATATATATATAATGGAAGAAGGGAATTGATATTGGTTAAATCCAAACTCTTGAACTTTAAGGTGGAATTATAGATCTCCAATCGCTCGATTCTCTATTCATTCTCGTAACGGAGATATTAAGGAAAATTTCTCAAATGATTGCCTAAGTGGGGGCATACGGCAAAGAGGCAAAAGTTGGTGGGGAGTATAACAAATATTATCTTTTGTAATTTTTTTCTTTTTTCTTATTTATTTATTTTTATCATCAACTATTTATATTACATCATACTGTATATTGACTCACATAAGTGGGTAAAACTATCAATGATATGCTTGGTTCGAACTCTGGACTTAGTATTTATGGGCCTCACAATTGCAAATTTTCACAATTTCATTACCCATATTTAAAAGCAAAAATAAAGGGATGAAATTGAACAAGTAAAGCTAAATTTTTTTAAAAAAAAAAATTACATGTCAACTTTTCTTTTTCCAAGTTTTTGGGCAAAAATAGGAAAAGTAGATGTAATTTTCAAGTGGAGAAAATTTGTTTATGAAATTTTCCATTTATTAATTGATTAATTGTGAACATTTGGACAATAAAATACTAACACCACTCCTCAAAGAAAAAGAAAAAAGTCAACGTCTCCTCCCTCCCTCCTCAAAACTGTCAATTCAACATAGAATATTACCCAACTCAGAGGCCACAGTCCATCCTCCAGCCAATCAATCAAAGCCTACCAAAGAATAAAGGGGGCCTGTTAGTAATATAATAGTACCGGCAGTAAGTAATAGTAGTATTGTATAACATGATGGCGATGATCGTTGTGTAAGGATGTACTAGTACTATATATATAACTATCGGAGGGTGAAAAAAGAATCAGACTTCAGAGTCAGTGAAGTAGAGAGAGAGAGAGAGAGAGAGAGAGAGAGAGAGAGCCAGGATGGGGATGGGGATGGGGAGGAGAAGATTTTGTTATGGAGAAGTGCTGCCTTTTGTCGTGATGGCATTTCTGCAGTGCGGTCAAGTAGGTTTAAGCACCCTTTTCAAAGCAGCCGCCAGTGATGGAATGAGTTACAGGGTCTTCATTGTCTACTCCTATGCTCTCTCTGGCCTCGTTCTCCTTCCTTTTGCCTTTGTTTTCGAAAGGTTTGTCCAAGTTTTCACAACTTTAACCAAAAACTCATGACCACATGGTAACATGTTTTTTTTTTTTTTTTTAATGTTTCTGTTGATTGTGTCCTATTTACAGAAAGAAGCGCCTTCCCCCCTTCAGTCTGAAGCTCGTCGGCAGATTTATTGTCCTTGGGCTTCTGGGGTAATTATAAATTCTTCAATTAATCAATCTGAGATCAATTTGGTAAGGCGATTATTATGAACATGCTAGTGTAACTTCTGTGCTGATTTTTTTTTTAATTTTTTGGGATTGTGGTAGATTTTCAGCTCAGATGCTTGGGTTCAAGGGAATCGAGTACAGTTCTCCCACCATGGCTTCCGCTATGAGCAACCTAACACCTGCTTTTACCTTCGCACTTGCCATACTTTTCAGGTTCATTTCTGCTTTAATTTCATTTTCTTTTCACTAGTTTATTAAAAGGAAAGGAAAAAAGTAGAACGGGTGAAGCTCTGGTTTGCAAGCGAAGGATAATAAGATCCAGTTGAAAAGGTTATAATCCAGTTGAAAAGGTTATCCTACGAGTTGGGTAAGAAAGAGCGAGATGGAGAAACAAGGGCGGTGGGGGATGGGGTAAGGAAGGGAGAGCAAGAGGAGACCGGATAGCGTTTTACGCAATTACTTGCAATGGTCAACATAAGCATGCTGTCTAATTTAACAATGACACACTATTATTGATTAATTAGTGATGTGAAATCCTTGGTCATTGCGTACATGCATATACGTTATCTCCTATTGGTGATCGGAAATTTAGCTACCAAAATCAAGAGTATAAAAACTAATATATTCTTATTTGATTCAATTCAGCAAAACTTGTATATATATCCCAAACGGAAAAAGAAAAAAAAAATGAAAGAGTTTCATCGTTTATTTCGAACAATAATCTTACTTTGCCCATTTGGGGCAGAGCACCAATTTTTTGGAAATTCGAGCAGAGCCATCTTGAATAGAAAGTTTAAATGCTAATGAATTTGTTTTAGGGCGGTATCGTCTTAATTAGTGCTTCCCATTATTAGTCTCGCGTAGTCAATGATCATGCGGATTATTGCCAAATTAAATTGTTAGAAAATCAAAAGGGATAATTTCACATACCTCTCCTAAGGTTTGCTATAATTACACTTACCTCCCTTTAGATTTTAAAAATTACACTTACACCCCTTCTATTTGTATTATTCATAACAAAACAAGTCCATCTTGATAATATCACCCAAAAACACTTTAAAACATGCTTAATTGCTTTTAGAAAGGATAAATAAATATTAATAATTAATTAATTAGTCATAAAAATGTCAAAAGTATTTATATTTTACCTCAAATTTTTAATCTCTACCAAATATTACTTCTTCAAAACTCAATTATCTGACTAATTTAAATAACATTTACTTTATTTATTAAAATTTTACAAACAAGTATATTAATAAGAAAGAGATGACCAATTTAAAAGCAATTTAGGATATTTTAAAGTATTTAGTTGGTGTTTTTGGATTGTATTATTAAAATGGACTTGTTTTGTTATAAAAAATATAAACACAAAGGGTATAAGTGTAATTTTTAAAACTTGAGGGGAGGTGAATGAAATTATGACAAATCTTAAGGGAAGTATGTGAAATTATCTCAAATCAATACTAGCCTTTCGAGAAGATTATGTCCCGATTTGATAGCTGTACTTTGGTATTCAGTCCTAATAAGTTTTCACCACGTACCATGTGGGATGTTAGGATACTAAGCCAGCTCTAAAACAATCTTATATAATTCATTGTACAAACAAATGGCATGCGAGATTGCAAAATTGCAGAACGCAGACCTTTATTGATAGTCCCACTGGTATATAATCTTAATAAAAGTTCTGTAGAAGTCTTTGTTTTTTTTTTAACTTTTAGTGATTGTATATATTACTTGTAGTCGCTGTCTTGATGTAGTTACCAAGTTGCAAAGGATTATTAAGAACTCCCCAATAAAAATATGAACATTTTTATTTTCAAAATCTTAACTGAAAAAAACTTAAGAAAACATTAATTCGTTTTCTATTTAATTGGATGGGCAACTTGCAAATTTTGGTCTTGCTGAACCTTTTGGTCTTTTTTCGTTGTTAGGATGGAAAAGGTGGAAATCAGAAGTTTAAGCACTCAGGCCAAAATTCTAGGCACTATAATTTCAATGGCAGGAGCATTGGTAGTGGTATTATACGAGGGTCCAACATTAATAAGGTCTTACAAGCAGTCTATTTTATCATATCGAACTCTGAGTTCCTCACAATCCAATTGGATGATTGGTGGTTTGCTTTTAATAGCGGACTACCTTGTGCTCTCTCTTTGGTACATTGTTCAGGTATATTTACTATTGTCCTAATTCAGTTTCAGTGATGCATAAAAGTACATTTGTTTCATTTCAACGAGTGCAAGAATTAATGAGTCCTATATTAATGATTATAAACTTGTTCATACTCTGCAGGCTCAAACTGTCCCGATATTTCCAGCAGAGATTCTTTTGGTGTCTCTGTACAACTTATGCGTTGCTATAATAGCTACTCCAGTTACTTTGATCTTGGAAGCAAACTGGAGTGCATGGGAAATAAGCACTAATATGATGCTATATGCCATTTTATATGCTGTAAGATCCTACCAGTATTATTGGTTAAAATGATTTTCTCCAGTAAAACCTTCCTTCTCCGTGATTGCTAACTACAATTTACCTTTGTACGAGTAGGGACTATTTGGAACCTCATTTGCGACAGTCCTCCTCACCTGGGGTTTGCATTTGAAGGGACCTGTCTATGTTGCACTATTTACACCACTAGCCATTGTCATTGCAGCAATTATGGGTGTCCTTTTCCTTGGTGATGCTCTCTATCTCGGGAGGTATGGGGATAAATTTCTCAATTAATTTGTCGAAACTCTATTGTTTGAGCTGATGATTTTGTGTCATTGTCTGATCTATATGCCACCTGCTAACTGAGTTATTAAAAATGCTTAATTTGCAGCGTCATTGGAGCAGTCATAATATCAGTCGGGTTTTATCTTTGTATGTGGGGAAAGGCAAAAGAAGATCCTATTGACGACTTCAGCGATACAAGATTGGAATCAGGATCTACAGAACGTCCTCTATTGCAGTGAAACATAAAAATTTATCTTTTAAAGGATAAAACATGCTCGTGCCAGATTTTATTATGGTACACATGGAGATTCTTATTCTCTATTCATCACACTCCTGTTGGGAGCCAAGCTAGTCATTTTCTTTCAAAGAAAAAGAAAAAACTCTATGCTCTTAAAAGTTGTGAATCAAGAGAAGATTGCAGTTCAATAGTAATAATCTTCCTTATTCTTTGAACACAAGGGAAGGGATCGAAGCAGTTGTCAGGCAAACAAGGCCAATGAGTTATGTACCTGGTTCAATTAGTCCAAGAGTTATTCATCGTTAATCCTACT
The DNA here is from genome assembly GCA_024721245.1 of Mitragyna speciosa. Lineage (NCBI taxonomy): Eukaryota > Viridiplantae > Streptophyta > Magnoliopsida > Gentianales > Rubiaceae > Mitragyna > Mitragyna speciosa. Next base: position 1,231,860 of record CM045561.1, on the reverse strand, counting down.
TTTAAGAGATTTCTTTGTAGAGATCTGAAGTTTTAAATGATTCCACGAAATGGAAAAAAATTGTCGTTGTTCACGAGCAAAACACAAATAAGGATTGTTTTCGTGTAGAATCTGCTTTCTCGTATATTCATTACTACTTCTGTTTCCCAAATTGAATATCGAGTTATTTAAAAATAAAGCCCCAGAAATTTGCGATTTGGTATCCCTGTGGTGTCCAGGAACAATGATAGTGCATAATGCTAGTAAAGAATGTCGGCAGGGCACTTTAAGAAGAGAATTTGAAAACAAAACTGAAATTGGAAAACTAGGTGGGAGAACAAAATGGAGAAAGAAGTCATGTGACAAGAATTGAGAGTGAGACTAGGCAATTATGCCAATCCTAATTGTCACGCCCTGTATCCCGAAACATAACACCTTCGTGATCAGGCTAAATTGAGTCATAAAGTTCAAAAGGTTAAAACATCTAATATAAACATCTCAAATGTTACATATCGAAACTATTAATAATATCACGATTCATATAAATAACAATAATTACATGTATAAGGTCATTCACTACTATAACCGTCAAATATTCAAATACACAATTTCATATGCCTAATACAATTACTAGAGCCTTAACCTAATATATCAAAGTACAAGACATAATCTAAATACATATATACAAAACACTACTAACTAAATACCATCTGATCACTTTACTAATTCTGAGTGTCAGCACACTCTTTCGCTACCAAACCTTCAATCAATGCAGATCAAAGATGAAGTGGTGAGTGACAAAATCACTCGATAAATGGCAAAAGTATCGTCTTGTGACTTGAGAGTGTCCTACATATACTTACGTTCAAAACACATAATTAATACTTTATATAAATACATTAGAAGCTAGACAAATTCACTTTCCATTACAAATCACATATCAAACATCAAAACCAAACACTGCACTTTAAACGAAATATCTGTGCATTCATACAAAACATCATTCCGTTCTAACAAAGCCCTGGATATCAAATCATTCATTGTAATCCAGTTGGCCCGATCATACTGACGTTTACCCGATCAGTCCGGTCAAATTGATTTTAACCCGGTTAGCTCGGTCATACTAACTTTTACCTGATCAGCTTGATCCTACTGACTTTCACTCGATCAGTTCAGTCCTATTGACTATCACCCGATCAGTACGGTCACTCATATCACATGACCAAATCATACATACAATCACTTCATTGTTTGAACAATTCATTTGTATCTTATATGTCAAATCATAGTAAAATGAGAATATAATCACAATTAAGTCATTTAATATAGCAAATATGATTTCAAAGCAATTATACTTGGCAATTACTGATTTTTAAAATCAAAGGGATACAAGATCAGTTATCTCGGTTCGAACTAACTTAATAATTCATGAATGGTAGACCACGTTATTTGCCTAAAACACACTATAAAACACTTAATTATAAACTCACTTTGTAAATAAACCTTAAATGAAGCCTAATTCTAAACATTACACGCAAAACGAAATAAAATACTATAAAAGGAAAGTGATACGTGGGTGGACCAAACTGATCTGCGCCAGTGGATCACAAGGAGTCCAGCCGTGGCTCCCAACAGAGATCGAGCTGCGGTTGAACTAGGATGAGCTGCGGTCACAGCTCACCGAGCTGAACTCGCTGCTCACCCACCAGAAGGTAGCCGCGACCAGAAACCATAAGTTGCGGCCACGGCTCAATGAGCCTCACTCGCGGCTCGAAGGTCAGAAACTTGCCGCGAGTAAGAGCCAAGCCATCCCCAACCGCGACTTCGCTCAACAAACCCACGGCTCACTGTGAGCAACCTGTAAGACGAGCCCTTCATATGCTCAATCCTCACACTACCCAATCTCAAAATCAATCAAACATCAAAATGGTAAACAAAGACAATAATATCTCACATAATACTCCATACACTACATAATTCACAAACACAAGCCATAAACACACATTAACCCGCAAATGTACTTCCTTTATATTCACTGTGAAAATCAACCACTCCATCTTATACCCCTTCACTACCCATACATAGTACAAGACCATAAAACATAAACAACTCTAACACTTTCATTAATTACCCATTAAACACTTTACACCTTATAAAAAGCAAGGATTCAAGAATGTGAGGTAAGATTTAGGAAATTACCTTAATTGGGAACTTGGATAGAAGCTTCAAGGTTTCCTCTACTTGATTTCCTTTGAGAATAAGATCTCCCACCACCTTCTTCAATATAATTGGGAGGAGTTTAGAGATTGAGAGAAAGAGTAAAAGGGTAGAGAGGGAGAAAAGAGGGAGAAAAAGCTTTCAAAACCGAAAGGGGAAAAGAATGAAATAAGAAGAAGAAGCCCTAATCTTTTAGGGTAAGAAAATAAATTATCAAAATTGTAATCAAGTCCCTCTTATTTTATCATTTACCACTTCACCCATAAAGTCAAATTAAAAGAATGTCCCCAGAAGGTCCTTGCTATTACACTAATTGTACAAGTTCCGAAGTGAAAATGGAGGGGAGTGCTAAATATTAAAGCACATACAAGTGTATAAAACAAGACAAAATAAAATAAAAAGAGCACATACAAGTGTTTATTTTGTAGCCAGTCCACGTACATTGATCTATGGGCCTAGAATGGATGCAACAGGTTTGCTTATTAATGTTTGTAATCGTTAGCCCGTTGCCATCCATGTGCTTATCTCTCCATTCACGTTATCTCCTATTTTTTAATTTTTTTTTTCGAATTAGGAAGAATCACCATATGCGTAATTAAAATGTTAGCTTAAAACGATTATGCATAATCAGAAGTTTTTATGACCAAATTCATGTAAAAGTTTTTTCAAGCATACACATGGAATCATGAGTGAAAAAGATCCATACAGATATAAACCATCAACAAGAAGCTGATAGAAATAATTATTTTGCTGTAATTTTATGCATGTCCACATATCCAACTAAGTCAGAAGAACTTCTCTCAAAATGAATTAATTCCGCTCTAAAATGGAGAAACAATAACTTCCGGTAAATTTCTTGCATATGTTAAGCCGATATTATATAAATATTTACGATTATGCCTGAGTAATCAGAGTGATTCCCTTTTAAAAATTTGCAAGACTATCAGCGGTTTTTCATTTCAAGCATAAGATAGGAGTGATTTAGAAGTAAGCATTTTGCAGAAGATATGCAAAATTTTGTTTCTTGAGGTCAGATCATACCACTTTCTTATTAATATATCTTTCTGAAATTTTAACTTTTTTTTTTTGAGTAATCAAAATATCAAAATTTTAATCCGAAATTTGTTTGCAGTAGTCCCAGGTTCTACGTTATACTAGGCTAAAGGGCATACTAGCACAACTCTAGATGAAATTTCGACCCTCACCTCCGGCCGCAACAACCTAAAAAGAAATTTGTTGGACTATTGCTTTTTAGATCTCCAGTCTACTCATCAAGAAATCAACCTTTTTTTTTTTTTTCTTTTCTTTTGGGTTCTCTTTATTCCTTGTGTCTTTTTCCAGTTTTTTTTTTTTTTTTTTTGGAGGAATCTTAAGAGAGGGCTAATGAGGGAAGAGGCCCCCCTTTTTTTTTGAGGAATCTTTTTCCTGCTTATTAAATCATTAAACTCCAACACCATAACTTTTTTTCATATCCCCCTCTTCAGTTAAGCACTATTCTTTCCTTTAGTTTTTTTCCCCTTCCTGTAGCCTCGTTCCGCCGGCAATTGGGATTTTGGCAATTCTGTCTTCACAGTTCAGTTCTTGTGGTTCATCTGTCTCCAATCTCAATTGGGTACGTTCTAATTTTTGTTTTTGAATCATTAAACTCCAACACCATAACTTTTATTCATATCCCCCTCTTCATTTAAGCACTATTCTTTCCTTTAGTTTTTTTTTCCCCCTCCTGTAACCTCGTTCCGCCTGCAATTGGGATTTGGCAATTCTGTCTTCACAGTTCAGTTCTTGTGGTTCATCTGTCTCTAATCTCAATTGGGTACGTTCTAATTTTTGTTTTTGTTTTTGTTGTTAGCTGTCTTTAGGGTTCTTCTTGCACCTTGCATACATCACTCTTTTTTTTTGCCCTTTTTGTTTGTTTTCTTTTTTTTTGTGGATTTTTTTTTGGGGGCAGGTTGGGTGTTGTAAGTTTTTATACTGTAGCGGGCTTACTTTAATTATCTTGATTATCGTCGTTTGTTTACTTCAGTCTCGTTTTATGTGATATACTAAGATCTCGTTTCATTGTATTGCTTTTTTTTTTTCTTTTTCCGGCTGCTTTAGCTAGGGTATCGTGATATTATTGAGAATCTTTTTAAAAACAATGTTGATTTTACTTATTTGTTCATAGGAAGTTCAACTTAGAGGCAATGTCACAAGGCTATGCATTGGAGCTTTACTTTGATCCTGCGCTTGAAAATCAGGTCTTGAAGGCCTGGAATGTGTTGGCTCGCCGACAGATTAGTACTCAGCTCATTGAAATTGAATCCAGACCACACATTACCTTATTTTCTAGCCCCTTTGTGGATGTTTCGAAACTTGAAAACATTGTCAAAAATTTTGCTTCAAAGCAAGAACCTTTGCCGTTGTCATTTTCTTCAATTGGAGGCCTTGCTAATGACAACAATGTTCTCTTTCTTGCTCCAACACCTACTTTATCTCTCGTACAATTCCATCTTCAATTGTGTGATGCAATGAGGAAAGATGGCATTGAAATTGGGGAGGAGTATCGGCCTGATTCGTGGATTCCACACTGTCCTGTTGCTGAAGAAGTGCCAAAGGCTCGAATGGCTGAAGCATTTACTGTTTTACGGGATTTGAAGATGCCGGTCACTGGATATGCAATGGATATTGGGTTGGTCGAGTATCCACCAGTCCGTGAACTATGCTCCTTTGTGCTTGGTGGTAGCACGGTTGAACTGTGAGGCTTCTGATATGTTGCTCTGGTAGTAAATGGTAATGTGAAATTAGGTACTACATTTTTGTTCTTAGTGTTTTCTTGTTGTACAAACTGATTGTAGATTGCAGCAACAGTGCTATAGAAGCAGAATCACTCTTTACTGCTCTATGTATTTAAGGGTGATTTGGAATTTGCTCTTGTCCATTGTGTCTTTATTTAAAAGTCTTTGATTAAAAAATAAGTTATTCATGTTGGATATTGTCGATGTTTTTATTGTTGTTATTGTACCAGCTGGTGAATGTATATGGCCATTTGGTGGTACTGACTTCCCTTCACATTGACTTTACGTGAATCATTTTTAGGAGTAATATATGCTTTTGCAATTCACTTACTTTAGGTCTTATAAGGAAATCTTAGAGTGCATCTTATTCTATGTTTTTCTTTCCTGAGTGCTTATAAATAGGTAATCATTTTATTCTTGAAAGCTGTAATCCATATCCAAAGGGCATGAAAGGTACCCTAGAACTGAACCTGAATGAGGCTCAACCACATCAATTTCCTTGGACTTATCTTACTCACCCCCATCCAAGGGTGGCATTTCAAAAACAACATGCCCCTTTACAAATAGTATGCAGTTATCCAGGACTCTTCCAATTGAGGAATTATATGCCTACGCCCAAAGGACATGTATGACAAAATCTAGTGCCTTATAGTTCATGGAAGTTTCTCTATGCCCTGATGGTCGTGTTTACATTCCCTTTCTTTTCCACCTTTTGTACCTTTGCCGTGCCTGTTTAACAAAACACGGCATCTAGAACCCTTGTTGGAGTTTGTTCAAGTGATCTCGAAACTAACCTAAATCCATTCCCAAGCATCCACGAGCCGATTTAGAATGTAACAGAAAATCACCGGTGTCTTCCTTGCCTGTTTACTCAAACATATGTTACATAAATATTGTTTTCCTTGGGAAGTTTTTGGCTGGAAGAACTGCATGCCTAGTAGGATGCCAAGGAGAAGAGTGCCACTTTTCTTTTGGAGCTTTTCAGCCTCAAATAACCTTTCTGATTATATGCAGAACAAATGTCTAATTGCCCGGTATCATGGGTGTTCAGAACTTCTTTCTCAACTTCCGAAAGTTAGTAGTATGTTATGAAAATACCAGACTTTAATCCAACATTGCTAGCAATGTAGAAACAAATAAATATGTAATTGTTATGGCTTCCCTCCAGACCAACTGCTTGCATCTGCATATAAGCAAGAGTTTAGTTTGGGAGTTTAGAGTGGAAAAGAAAAAAAGAGAAAAGAAGGTGAGAGCAAAGAAAAGAAGGGAAGGAAACTTTTCTTTCTTTTCCTTCCTTTTCCTCCCAAATTTGGGAGGAAAATTTTTGGACGAAAACAAGCCAACTTTTCCTTCCATTTCCTTTCCTTCTTTCTTTTCCTTTCTTACTCCCAAACAAAAGAAAAACTTAAAATCCTTTCCCTTCTTTTCTTTTCCCTCCATTTCATTCCTCCCAAACATAAGAGTATAAGAGCTACAATCTGTAATGTATTAATTACAGTTGATTGAAACCACGAGAATTACTGATGTAAATCAAAACTAGTAGATGAAGCTTTACATTCTTGAGCTCTCTAATTAGAGCCACGAATAATTACTTCAATACTTTTTTTTTAGCATTATAGATTCTCTGGCTCAGCAAAGTCATTTTTAGCGTTTAATTCAGTGGTCATTGTTGTTAAGTTCCTTCTTTTACATTTAAATGCATCAGTTGAAGCAACATGTTGGAGATTAGGCTATCTAAAAATGTCATTTTGGTTGAGTAACAGGGCAATTAATGTGTTTGCCTGTTAGAATGTAATTATATGTATGATTTTTGCTTGCGTGGAATTGATTGCCAGTCATTGTCAACAAGTGGTTTTAGCAATATTGACAAAATCCTTTCTGTAACACTGTGGGATAGATAGATTAATGATAACTGTCATCGAGTACTGTGATGAGAAATCTGAAGCTAGTTTCAGAAGAACTTTGAAGGCCAATGCATCTTCTGTGGGAGTTTTTTGCCCCTCAAATGCCATCCTGATTATACATAGGGCAAACGTGTAATTGCATGTAATCAGGGATTTGGTTGATGTTCTATTGTTCTCTTTCTAAACCTGTTACGGTTGTTATTTCTAATGAAATCATCAGACCTCTTTACAACTTTGCTAGTCATGAAGAAACAATGCATGATTATAATACTTACGGCTCCCTTCCAGACCTAACTGCCCCAGAAGCTCCATGTGCAGATGGATAGCAGCTTGTGCTAGTGTATCAGATATAGGATTTAGTCTTGATAAAAAGTAGGTCTACACCACGAGATCAACTGACATGTAATCCAATGGATGGGTAATGAAATTAACTTCAAATTTTGATATCTTTTATCCACGTCCAATATCATCAATTTACCAATCTTGACCCATGTCTATCATCTAGATCAAAGAGGAAAATGGGATTGTCTTAGAAGCACCTCAAGTAAAAATTCATTCCAAATATCAATAGGCCCTGGCAAGCACCAATGGACACAATCACTGTATCCTTTCTTTTTGTTTCGCCAGTGTAATCCAGGGTGGCCATCAGGCCTCACTAGCATTGCTCCTGTAACATCCAGAACATCAAATTTATTCCCACTTTTCTCTCCCCATTTTCGAGCAGTCTCAAATTCTGCCACCTGGATGTTCCTATACTCCATATCTGCGCCACCAGCGTCCTTAATCTCCTCCGGGGCTAATGGGCTCGTTCTGAGGCAACTTCCTCCAGTCTTCCATGTACCATTCTCAAACTGGGATGGAGAAATTGTTCTCAACAACGTTAAAATCCCTGAGCAATTCTTGCAATTGTTTATGTACTTGAAAGCAGTTCTAAAAGCTCTTTGGATGGCAAAGCCTGGACCGAGGTCAGTCATCTTAGGCTCCTGGCAGTAAATACATCCAATAAGATTGCCACCCTCGTATAGATAGTTCTGCCTCAGGAACCACTGGGCGTCCGAGAAAATGGCATAATCTACGGCTGGTAGTTTCTGCGCCCAATTATCATCAACCTTGTCTACGTGCACATCAAAAGCGCCAGTTACTGACCCATTGAGTACTGTCTGCGAGGAAGTGACAAGGAATCGGGACCACAGGGACATGAGTGTGAAGTTGTGATGAGCAAAGAGCCATGTCCTGAATCGGTCTTTAGCATCCTTGTACACGTCTTCTGGGGTTTCCTCCTGCAAAAAATGCAGTTGCTTAAATAGGCACTTGAATTAGTATATACGCTGATAATATGGAAATTTGTAATATTGATGAATTTGTTAACTGATATATCTAATAAATCATTAGCCAGGAGTGAATTTTTGTTCAGCATGTTAGCATTTCCAAACTTTGGAAAACATGAATCATCCAAATCTTCATCACTATTCATTCATTGTCAAAATTTAAGGGACGAGTTTCGCATGGGGAATCTTGCAAGAACGTAAAAAATATTAGAGATTAATGGTTTGATTGGATGTAAAATGTTTCAAAACAAAAAATATTATCTAAGAAAAATGTCTTACTTGAAAAATACCATTCTTCTAAGAATTTTTTGTGTTCAAGCGCAACTCCTATCAATTGTAACATCAATTTGACAAGTAATAGCAGATACGTATTTGTAATTAACTTAAACAGCACAATGAATTAGTTATAAATATAAAGTATATAATAAGTAGAAAAAAGTGGTTAATAGAATAATATGAACAATGATATACTTCCTGACTTCTAGACTCTTGAGTATCTTAATGTTAAGCACGGCATCTACATAATTATTTATGAAGCCACACTAATAATTGAAAACTCATGAAATACAGTTACAATCAAAATTTTTGAATTTCATACTATGTATCAAACCTGAATATGAAACTACGTGATTATTTTACAGCTAGGAGATCTATATGGAAGAGATGGTTAGAAAAAACAACGAAAAGGCTAAGGGAGAAAAGGCCATATATATAGGCGTTAATAGTGTGATATTAGCTTTCAGTTGTTCAACAAGCAAACTTCACTCTTAATCCCCCTAAAACAATTAACATTTGGTAAGAAGTGTCAATGAAGTATTTAACTCGAGGAAAGCATTTTTTACGTCTGGTGCGATGTAAAATATTTTGGTCCGTCCAAATAAACCCCTATGAAATGGTGGATTGTTTTTCTTTTCAATTTTGATAAGTAAAAAAGTTGTGGTTCACATACATGTCTAAAGGGAAGATCGAAGAATGGGTACAACAAACCGTAGACAATAAACAAAGAAGCGATTCCATCTGATTCCGGGAAATTGAGTCACCTATGAAAGCCAATGTCTTTCCTCGCACGATGCTTAGGAAGCTCCTGGGGTTGAAGACAGGAAGTTCACATTCATCGGGTTTCCATCTCCATTGAAGGAAACCCTTATGCATCCTCCCATGCAAGAAACAATTCTTCTTGTCCGGGATTGTTTTACAGCTGAAATTCGTATACAAAGGACCTTTCGTGTCCGAAATCCAACGACCCTTAAACAAGTCACATTTTTTATCATCTACAAAAATTAAATCAACAGAAGAAAATTGGTGTGTATATATATATATGCAACATTCAAGTAAAATTGTGATCAAATTGTTCTTGATGTATAGCGAGCTTACCGTTGGCAGGAGAAGGCTGAAAGAAAGAGTCCTTTTGGTCGTAGCCTTCATGTCTGGAGGTTATCTTGAAGGAACCGGGAGCCCACGAGGAGCAGAAGCTCAGCAATATAATGAAACATAAAGAGCAGATTAACATCAACGGCCATTTGACCAAGTTGAAATTTATCTCCTTCTTGATGAAACAATAGCATTGCCGAATGTATGCTCTATAATTTGAGGTTGGCTCCATCTGGTGTCTAACTCTCTTTCATTCCGAGAGAGAAGAATACAAACAAGAATGAGAAATTATATGCTGTGCACCAATCCGTGAGCGATTAATAAATGAGTTGACTTGCCCGGTTCTGGACTCGCAATTCGTGGTCTCAACTCAAGATTATGAAAATTCCCGAATAAATTTTACATTAGATAAGTACAAAAAGTTTTGGAAGGTTAAAACACGGGCCTTTAGAGAGATCTACATGTAGAAAAGAAAAGAGACAAACAATTTTTCTTTTTTCAGGTTAAGTAATGCAATTGGGTCTTGCTTCAGACGAAAGCTGTGGACTCAAATCCACATGAATCCCTGTTGTCAAATTTTCTTTAATTTTCGTAAAACGTTAATCGAAATTTTATTCGTTGATGAATAATTATAAGTGATTCTCCATTCTTTTACATGGCGGTCAGCGCGGATCCATCCCATTTCTCTGTAGTGGTAACTGGCAAACACGCGTGATTTAGTAATTGTCGCAGGCCGTTGGTCACGCTGGGTGCTGCAAAATCAGCTTGTGGGTGAGCAACTGCATCCCTCAATTTTGCGAAAATTGCACAATAACCTATAGAAACATGTTGCTTTTGCAAATTGCTCCACATCTGCATCCCTTAATATTTAAAAACATCACATCCCTCCCTCCAATCGTCTCCCAATAAAGTTTAAAACCTTTTTTCACCCTTTTAAAAGGGGTTGTTTGACTTTGACACGTTCCAAATTAGTAGTTAAAAATATGTTATTTTAAGAGAAAAATGCTACATTAATATCATAACTATCAATAAAAATCACAAGCTTTTGTTAAAAAGAATAATAAAAATTAATAAATATTTATTATTTCTGTTAGAAATTTTTTTTTATCACACTATTTTCCTATTTGAATAGAAATTTGTAAAAGATTTAAAAACCAAATGCAAGGTTAAGAACACGCCTAGTATTTGGATCTTTGTATCCAGCTGTGAAGTGGGACAATTATTTGGGCTTTACAACTGGACATAACTCTGATCACAAATCCACCAAACATAACGTAAGCCTCCTTTCTATAACTACGGGATCCGACCCGAACGACTAAACCGCGAGGGATATGGCTTCTTTGACAGTTGAAATGCGGATACGTTTATACTGCAGGAATTCTGAACTTGGGGAGTATGATCCATCATGACAGCTCCATCCAAGGCTTCCAAGAATCGAAGAAAAGATTTAATTATAAAATTAGTAGGTTAGTTATCTCTTGGCAGCTACTTTTACTAGGTCAGTAATTGCCGTAACGTATTATCATTTTTTCACTTGTGTTTCTACTGATCTTGAATTTGTAATTTTGGTGTATAGAATACTTTGAGCGATTAGTCCTTCATCTCCCTCGTGTTGCTGAGCTTTTAGTCTTTTAGAAAAAAAAAAAAAAAAGTTTCCGGAGGTTTCCTTTGGCTATATAAAAAAGGACGTATTTTTGTCTTATAGATGCATTATTTTTCCCCCGGTTTTTACTCTAAGGCTTCAGGTTCAGGACTTTCGGGTGGGGAATAGAAGAAGGGAGCGGGACTGATGGCGGGGTCCGGAGGAGGCCGGGAAGGGGACTAGAAAAAAGTGACACTAGTAAGCTGGTTATGGAAGTGTTGATTCCACGTAAGTAGTATATTAAAAATATCCGAGCATTGCTCTGTCTCTAGTCATTTTTGTCGAAGTGACTTAGATGCCTTTTTTCTGAAAATTTTTTGTATGGACCATGCGTTTTATCCTTAGCATGATTTACCTCTGCTTCCGTGAAAACCATTCCTTCTTTGTTTTCTGGAATAGAATTTGTACATTAGCCTTGGAGCTGATTAAGCAAAGGACAGGTTAATTGGGATTCTGTGCAACTTTGTAATTTAATTAATTTTCTGCCCTTTCTGTTCTATCCAGAAAGACCAAGTAGAAAGGCTTCTAAATTCAACAAAATTTATTGGCTTTGATTTATGAAACAAAAGAACAAGGTAATAAAGTTTAGCTCCTTAGTACAATTGACTAGTGATTGATATAGATACTACAAGTATATTATGACATCTCAGAGAAAGCTAACCTCCGAAATTAGCCTTGTCATTGGAAATGGTTCTTTTAGTAAGGTCGTAGAGTTGATGGAGCCTTATCATTATAGCAAATTTACGGATTGCTGGGTAGTCATGGTCTTTTGGCTGGTCCACAGCATAGTTGTGTACTGAACCTGATATCTTCAGCACTGACAAGAATGGGACACTTCACCTGCTGCATCTTATTTTACATAGTACTAAGCACATTCATGTTCTTGTTTCAATATATTCAATGTTAGAGTTTTAATTATCGTTGGTTATGGACAAAAACCTTTCATATGCCTTTTGTTTCTTGGCTACCTTCGGATGAAAGAAAGAATAATTGTGATCTGGCGTTGACATTTCATCAGCTTCCTGTGTTTATTGATCGCATATTATCATCTTCTCAGGTTATAATCAAGTTTTTTGTCAATCTTTTATATCAATAGTCGTCCCATTTTTCGTTTCAGTGATTTTTTTTTTCCATCCATGTTTTTCTGTCTTATGAACCTTTGCCTAATTGAAATCTGTGTCCACGTTTGTTTGAAATTAGCTTATGTGACCCCGGAAGAATAGTTTGGTATCAGTTATGGACTGGCTTTATTTGGCTTCTTTTAGGTGAAAATGCAATTTGATTCCCTTTGCCTTTTCCCCTTCCTATTCTGCTAAAGTCGAATCCCTTGTAAGTTTAAAACTGCGTGTGTATGGAACTTCTGCATGAGTAACTTCTGCATCAGTCTTAGGTTGGATTATTTAACAGAAGCAGTGGAGTTAGAGAAGAGTAATTACACTGTTTAGGATTAGGACTTTTTCCAAGGTAACATGGCTTATTAATGATTTACGTACTATGCATGCAAGTGTTGTCAGTTTTATGATTTAAGATTAGGACAAAGTCTTCTCTTTGGCCTCGATAGAGATATCATCATGGTACATATAATGCACGCATCTCTTAGACAAATAATACCGAATTTTGTGGTATGTGGACAGCGAATAGCAGGGAAGTTCACATGGGAGGGTATAATGGGACAGTGAGGTTGCATGTGGCTCTCGCAAAATAGGCCAGACAAACAATTTCTCAGCGAAGCATTTATGCGACGTGCCAACTGCAAGTGGGTTCTGCCGGCCGGCTGTGGTTTGGGTTTGGACTTTGGATGCAGTGCTTGGTTGATGGGGTGCACGACTTCATTGCCCCATCTCACTGCAAGCCCATTGGTTTTCTTTTTGTTAGAAAGTGACTATTTCCGGTCATATGTGGATTCATTTGAAATATGGTAATTTATTATTTTTTTTACTGTTTTTTTCCTTTAAAATAATGGAATAAGCATTTGTTAGGTTCTCAAACGTTAAGCCTAAGGTATATTCGTTATTATGATTTCTCTTATTCAAGATTTTTGTGTGGGAGAACCGAACAAACTTAGGAGTCATCTCTTTTTATCAAAGTTTAGAGTATGATTCTCGTGGTTATTTTGCTGTGCCTTCCTCTTCCTTTTGAATAAGGTGGGAAAAAAGTTATGCGCCTGCTGCGGGAAATTTTGTGATATAACTAAAGAATGTGGATTTATCATTCAACCATTGGTAGAATAGGAATGGAAATATCTGACAGAGATACTTTTTTTTTTTTTTTCCTGGCCAGATAAACCTTTTTTCCTTTTATATTTCTTTAAACGATGAGTAGCTGCAGAATAAATTGAACCAAATTTGAAGTTCCAATCTGAAGAAAGGTTTACAAAACGTCAATTAAGCAAACTGAGCTTCCGCTACATCACAGCAAGTATTTGTCGTTTTATCATGGTCACTGAATTCAATTGAATAATGGCGCAGCGGCCAATGGGACTTGCATGGAGTTAAGAAATCACATCAGTTACTAAAATAATTCAGTTGAAAACATAAATTTTTTTGCCTGAAAAGAATTCGGTTGAAAACTGAATCCGTTAGGAAGTCGTATATTGACAATCTACATGTGAAAGCACACCTTGTAATAACTACAATCTCAGCGCGTACAAGGATAATTAATTATAGGACATTGTATTTTTTTTTTTTTTTTTTGGCCAAGAATCTATCTTTTGCATATTCGCACATTTCCACCGCCCTTCCCACGGATAATTCCTGCCTTTGCGGTCATAGATTTTTATTTTTTATTTTTTCATTTTGGAATCAAATTTCAAGCCAGGTTTACAACTTGCACTGTGGAATATTTACTTACCAAAGGAAGAGAAAATGATTCATTTCTTTATCTCAAAAAAAGAAGAAAATGAGTGAGGACGTCTTGTAAGGAAAATAAAGTGCATTACCATCAATTAAAAAATGTTTTAATTTTAAATATATATTTGACACTAGAGAAAATGTTAAAAAAATTGGTTTCATTAATAGCATGTTCTTAATAGCATTTTTCTACTAGCTTTTAACTTTTATTTTAAAAAATATATTTTGTAACGTTTTCAACTGCTTTTTTCATCTTACTTTTTAATTTTTTTAATCTAAAATCATGGTTGCATTATGTTTTCTGTAGTTGACTAAATATAGGAGTGATGGAAGAGGAAAGTTCCCCAGCTGGCCTCCCAAATGGAGAAGAAAAAGAAAAGGAATAGATGATTTCGTGGCGTAACTCTAATTAAACTTGTGTTTGTTATTCGTTTTTTTAGTTTGAAATGAGTACTTATTTCTTGTTGACATTTGAACATGAAGTTCTAACCGTCTCTCATTTTCCAGTCGTATTCCTTGATTGAGATAGTTGCTAATGTCTTCTTAACAACGTTCATAATCATAAGCTGTAAATTTGTCCTAATATTGGAAGTTTGTCAACAGACTGCTCTAAAAGTAAACGCTGCATAAAACATGAAAATTTATTTTCCACACCAAACCCTCCCCTTATTAACATGGTTATGTTCCTTTCATACGTTTTGCCTTTCTGATGAGGCAAAAGCAAGAGTTAGACGGAAGCAATAGCCAGCGCGTATGCTAGTGATCAACAGCCAAAACTTTTTTAACAAATTATGAAATCTGATACAAAGGCATTGTCAACACTCAAGATTTAACGTGGCTCGTATTCTCACGCTAAATTTCTTCCAATTCGCAACGATAATCATGGAAAAGACGCACGGTGTACAGATCACCAGACAAATTTTTCCAAGAGGATAAAGGCATTGCTCGACTCGTCCTATAAATCAAGAATGTGGCTGTAATATTGCTGTCACTCGTAGCTTCTCAACTGGTTCTTAATTGGCACCCAACCCAACCCAGCATATGAATCTTGTGACATTTTGCCAATTTGCCATTTGTTGAAGGACAAGTGAAAAAGCGATTATGATATTAATTTATATATTCTCCCCCTGTTTGCTTAAAAAATAAGACTAAATATTCTCCCCCCTTTCATCATATTTCAGCCAATAAGGTGGAATTATATATAGAGCAAAGACACTTTTCCAATTTCACAAATCCGGATCGCATCTGACCAAACTTTTTTTTTTTTTTTTTTAATTTTAAGTACTCCGCATACTAAATTATTAGTTCTCTTTATTAATGTATTTCTGGGACTGATCAGTGGTGGAGTAATTTATATTACGCTCGAACCTTCTATTTGCTTGCCTCACTACTCAGGTGGCTCCAAATTGCTCTTTGCACTTCCTTTATTAGGAACTATAAAGTCACCCAAGGAGGAGGAGCATGTTCTCTCTCCCTTGGGCTTTGAGCTTTTAACTTGAGAAATAGTCAACCGAAGCTCGTTCCACTACAAAACTGCATCTTGAGTTCTTGAACTCTGTGTCTTTCTCGTCTGTTAGATATTACTTAGATCCCGTATTCGGTGAAAAAATCATTAGATATACTTAAGTTTCTTATTCTATTTATGGTTCCCTGCTGCTTCCTTACAGAAATTGTTGCGTGCCAATGTGTAAATCTCAAGACTGAATCGTGAGGTCAACGTATTTCTTGCATAACAATATTGAGCTGCAGGTGTCATTTTTTGTTTGATTTTACAATTGAGGGAAATGGCACCAGGCTCCGTAGTGGTCACCATTGAGAAGCCTAGTGGAATAGCCCTTGTAGAAATCAATGATTCCAATTCATCTTTATTGCAAGACAAGCAAAAAGCTGCACGTCCCAAGCAATTTACATGGATTCTTTTTCTCAAAGCACAAAGAGCTCTGGGATGTATTCCATGGCTAGCCACGGGTTTGTTGGCAATGTTTGTTTCAGTCAAGAAACGCATTGCCCAGTCGGATGTAACAGATGAAGAGTACAAATACAAAGGGAGGTTGTACAAGTTTATAAAGGCCTTTCTTGCTATTTCGGTGGTGGCCTTGTTCATTGAAATTATTGCTTATTTCAAGAAATGGGATTTAAGTTTGGTTCGTCCTTGGGAGGTTCATGGTGTTGTGCAATGGTTTTATATGGCCTGGCTGTCCTTAAGAGCTGATTATGCTGCTCCCTCACTGTTAATGCTTTCCAAGTTTTGCATCGTACTTTTCATGATTCAATCATTGGATAGGCTAGTGCTTTCTCTTGGATGCTTCTGGATTAAGTACAAGAAGCTGATGCGTGTAGTAGAAGGTGAAGAATATGACATTGAGGATGCCTCAAGTTTCCCAATGGTTCTTGTACAGATTCCCATGTGCAATGAGAAAGAGGTAAAGTCACAAACGCTGATTTACTCTTGCCATTTGTATGACGTTTATAAGGTTGCAAGTGTTTTGTTCATCTTCCTTTTTGTGTATTTAATTGTTGCATCCAAACTAACTATACAGAATCTAAGATTTCCTTTCAAAAAAAAAAAATCAGCCTTATGCAAATCTGGAATCTTCCTTTTGTCTGTGCACGAGATCAAACTTTACAATATTGCTTCTTTAAGACTTCTCAGTTGCAGAATGATATATGACCATCATTATTACAGAATTCTTACTTATCACAACATTCTACTTGTTTGATATTTGATTGAAGTCATTTTGTTGCCGATTCTTTGATTAAGACCCTTTTTGCCTTTTGACATTAATTTGGTGTCACTTTCTTTATATTGAAGGTCTACGAACAATCAATTGCAGCTGTCTGCCAGCTAGATTGGCCAAAGGATCGTTTTTTGGTGCAAGTATTGGATGACTCTGATGATGAAATTGCACAGACATTGATAAGAAGCGAAGTATTATCATGGAAAGAAAAATGCGTTAACATAGTGTATAGACATCGGTTCATTAGAACAGGGTACAAAGCTGGTAATCTCAAATCAGCAATGGCCTGTGACTATGTCAAAGACTATGAGTTTGTTGCCATATTCGATGCAGACTTCCAACCCAATCCTGACTTCTTAAAACAGACAATTCCTCATTTCAAGGTAACAAAATGAACCTGACATCACAGTTTTTTTTTTTTTTTTAGTCATTTTGCTCTAGCTAAATAGTTTACACATTCTTTCAGGGAAAACCCGATGTAGGACTTGTCCAGGCTCGCTGGTCCTTTGTGAATAAGGATGAGAATCTACTAACTAGACTCCAGAATGTCAATTTATGCTTCCATTTTGAGGTGGAGCAGCAAGTAAACGGTGCGTTTCTCAATTTCTTTGGGTTCAATGGCACTGCTGGTGTATGGAGGATCAAGGCCTTGGAAGATTCTGGAGGGTGGCTTGAAAGGACAACAGTAGAGGACATGGATATTGCTGTCCGAGCTCACTTGCAAGGCTGGAAATTCGTGTTCCTCAATGATGTTAGGGTGCTTTGCGAGCTGCCTGAGTCTTATGAAGCCTATAAAAAGCAACAGCATCGTTGGCATTCTGGTCCCATGCAGCTGTTTAGATTGTGCTTACCTGCCATCATAACTTCCAAGGTACATTTCTTGATTTCATCTTTTAATCACTGAAGTTTACATCAATTTTCGAAATTCAGTAATAGAAAGAAGTAAACAAATTGTTTTGAATATCCTTGCAGATATCAATCGGGAAGAAGGCCAATATGATCTTCCTTTTCTTTCTCCTAAGGAAATTGATACTTCCCTTCTACTCATTTACGTTATTCTGTATCATACTGCCATTGACTATGTTCATACCAGAGGCCGAGTTACCTGCTTGGGTAATATGTTACGTCCCCATCTTCGTGTCTGTATTGAATATTTTACCAGCACCAAAATCTTTCCCATTTTTGATACCCTACCTATTGTTCGAGAACACAATGTCCGTGACAAAATTCAATGCAATGGTCTCCGGGCTATTTCAGTTGGGAAGTGCATATGAATGGGTAGTCACCAAGAAGACAGGTCGAGCATCAGAATCAGATTTGTTAGCCCTTGCTGAGAGAGAATCTAAAACAATGAACGAAGAGAGAATTCAAAGAAGGCTTTCTGATTCTGGTCTAGAAATGCTCAGTAAGCTAAAAGAGAAACAGGAAGACCCAGCAGTGAAGAAGAAGAAAAGGAACAGAATCTACAGGAAGGAACTTGCCCTTGCTTTTCTTTTACTCACGGCAGCAGCAAGAAGCCTGTTGTCAGCACATGGAATTCATTTCTATTACTTGCTGTTTCAGGGGTTGTCCTTCCTAGTGGTTGGCCTGGATTTAATCGGAGAGCAAGTGAGCTAAGTAATTATGAGCAATACGTCGAAAATTTTGTGTCTTTGATCAAATGTGGCGTTTTCTTCAGCAATCACCTTTGACATCCTATAGTTCGAAGGTTGAATTTCCAGTTCTTGGACATTACACAGAGTGACATGAATTGGACATCATAGCATACTATAATTTACTGCCGAGACTTCAAGAGTTAGTATAGTGCTACTTGATTTTTTAATTGTAAAATTACGAGGAGCAAACAATCATGTATTCAGTATAAGTGAATCATTCTATACAAATTTTACGAACTGCCCCACTTGGATACGGAATAATGCATGTACAATTTTCTGCATATTAGTTTTGACATGAAAATTTGAATAACGTGTTTTCTGCATATGTGAGGAACTTTTTGATTCAGCAAAAACCAAAACGAAGAACGAAAGTCAGAGTTGGGAAGGTGCAAACTATGTGGCTATTCAATTTCCAAGGCTGCATCCTTTATAAGGTCGATTCGTTGGTTGGCCATCTCAATTAAGTAGTATAACATTTGACTGCTTTTGCATGACTGCTTTATAAGGGCTTTTTAGTCCAGCTAGTACTTTAAAAAAAAAAAAAAAAAAGCGAAACAGGAATTGCATATGGTAGGTAGTACGATATATAATATACTGATGGAAAAAGGTTGAATACGGGGCAATGCCCAAAATACAACTACGGATTGGGTGTCTGCTGCAAAAAGATAATGGGCTTCTTATTCTGATTTCAGAATCACAAAGCCCGATTCATCATCTCAATTTCCCGCCAAAGAGGCCCACATAAGAGCAATGACTGACTATCTCGGTGATTCTCTTTCATTGGTCTTCTCTCTTTCTCACGCATCGTTTCGTGTATTGGTCCTCACGGTTCGTACCAATTCAGCCTTCAAAATCAACTGTAATTTTCTCTTCTTCGTCAGTCTTCAGCTTCCTTTCTGCGGGCATCCGATATTGCAAGCGTAAAGTTTCTCAACACAGTAATTTTATGGCCCCTGTAAAATTTTAAAGAACCCACCCTTATTTTGCCATCTCCTGACCTCATTTTCCACGCTCATAATTAGGGTTTTGTTCCTTCTCTTTTTTTTTTTTTTTTTAAATAAGACCTCATTGGTGAAATGCATGATGATTATGCCCGGAACTTTGAATTTTTGGTTAAATTGGGTTTTTTTTTTTCCTTTCATTTTGCTGTTCTTCCTCGGATAATTTTTTTTTTTTGTGGTGCAGTAAACAGTAAATTTTGTGGCAATTTAGCTGGTTTCGAGTGGAAAGAAGAAGCAGGCGGTGTCAAATGGGGGACGAAAGGGACGTGTTTTGGGTGGTGCGGAAGGGGGACATGATTGGGGTTTACAAGAGCTTAAGTGATTTGCAAGCTTTACTTCGCTCCTCGGTAATCCAATTTTTTTGTTTAATTTTAACCAATAATTGTGTTTTTCTTTATTCCATTTGTAAAATCTTTATACTTGGTGGTGTCTACTGAAAGCTTTTGAGGGCTAAAAATTGCATTTTGTGCACTATTCAGAAAGTGGTTTTGCTTTAGGAAATAGTAGAGAAGCGAGAGGAGCAATTCTTGTTACTGAAGAATCTTCTCCAGCTAAGTTACATGTGCCCATTGCATTCAGATGAAGAGGGACCTACAAAATCACAAAATTTTTTACGCTAGCTAACCTGTATCTTGTTTTGCATGCTAACAGAACAAAGAAGCATGAGTTTTGAAGCGTTCCTTAAATTTTCAAGTCCATTTCTTTTTCATTTCTTTGCAGGGTAGCGGTGGTTTGCATTGATTTATATGTGTGTGGCTGTTTCTTCCTCTATGGATTTTATGTGCTATGATTATTAAATTAAAGTTATGATGTTTTACCACATTTAGGTGTTTAGGTTCAAATATAAGATTGGGGTACGAGAGTAAGACCTTATTAAGGAAACTATTCAAGTTATGTGCTTTAACCTGTATCTTTGAGGATGAGTGGTTAGCCTCTTCTGTGGTTAAGGATCATACAGGACTGAAGAATAACAAACTAACTGGTGCAGTAGTGAACTTTTATCTGTTAGAGAAAAAGGAGAAGAGGAACCCATATATGAAGGATCCGCCATTAACCTTAAAACTGTTTACGTAATGTATTCCTAGCCACTATAGTGCCACTGACGTTAAGTTTTTAGGAAAATGTGAATGATGAAACCAATACTATACAAAATGTTTACTTTTATGGATCAAGCAAATAACTATTCTATGTTTTCAGGCGAATGATCCTTCTGTTAGTCTGTGCAAGGGGTATTGCTTGTCTAAAGAAGCCGAGGAGTATCTTGCCTCGCGTGGACTTAAGAATGCGATATATTCCATTGATGCTGCTGATGTTCAAGAGGGTCTTTTTGGACATACTGTTCCCTGCCCTTTTCGGGTTAGATATTTTATCTTCCAGTGCATTGAACTACTGTTATCTTATTTTTCACTTGTTAAAAGATTGAGTTGTCTGACTTGGTCTAGTCTATTTGCTTATGTAACTGAAGTCTGTGTCCTGTGTGACCAAGTCGTTGATTTGGCATCGTTAATGGAATGTCTGTTGAGGTTGATCCCTTGCCATGCTACTTTAACCCAGATGCATGCTGTTATGTCCTGCGTGGTTGATGTAATTGCATTTTCATGTTTATGTAATACAATTGAGATATATCATTTGTTAGAAAACAAGCTTAAAGTAGCCATTTCTACATAAAACAATAAAACAAAAAATCTTGGAAATCCTACCTGACTATGCTTGGTCTGATTTGTTTCAGGAACCAGTTACATCAAAAGAGAAAGCAGCTGTCAAAAAATTTCCTGAAAAGAGGTTGCAGGTGATCATCGAAATGAATGTATTATTGGGTGCCTTTTTTTGATGCTGGACTTTGTTGGAGAAGTGATCTGGTGAAGTATTCTTAGGTGCCTTAGCTGTAATTAATATCTTGAAACTAGACTTTGCTTCAGACTTAAGGTGGAGTGATAAAGTATTTAAAATAGTAGTGTGATGCACATAAACTACAATAGGAAAAACATGCAATTTTCTCAAATAAAAAGTAGATATTTTATCAATTAAAAGCCAGAGTTTTCTTAACGTGGCTTGCTGTTTGTGAAGTGTTATGAACATTTGCCATTGACTGATAGGTTATCTTGTTTAAGCTCTTTCCTACTCAATGGATTTGTTATGATTTATAGAATCTTGATGTTGCTGACAACAGTGCTGAGAGTTACTTGTCAGGCATATTATTATTCTACTGAGGCTGCTGCAATCCCTGTTTTCTTTTTTGTGTGTAGGAGGAAGCTGGATCAGCTTCTTTCGCAGCCAATCCTCAGCAAAAGCATCCCAAAGTAGATAATTTCCTTAAAGTTCCTCCGATTTCTTCTTATTGCGTAAGTTTTTATTGTGCGACAAAACTTTTTAAGAGCCACTTGTCTGGATTCTTAACAGCATTTCACTTGTTTTCAAAGGGCCCCTAGACTGCAGTTGGAGCCTCAAGCACTGTTAACCTGTACTCTGGCCTCAAATAGACTTTGACTTTTTTTTTTTAATTTTTACTTTCTTTTGTAAAACTGCAAACAATAAGGAACACAAGATCCTCTTCTGGCCTGTTTTTCTGCAGTGGAACTTAGAATATAGTTGAGTGTTTTATTGTATACATATGTCTAAACAATTCACGTAGGTAGATGCCCTAAGTTTGCATTGGCCAGAGCAACTTAATTAGAACTCAAGTCTCTCCATTCTATGGATAAAAGAAGTAGAAGTTAATCAAAGTCATCTTCATTGTTTCTATGTTAATCGGTCAAAACAGATAACAAAATAATGTAAAATTAGGCTATATGAATTTTATGCATATTGAATAGCGTAAACTCTGATTATGAACACAGAGTTCCTGTATTGTTGAGTTTGATGGTGCATCAAAAGGAAATCCTGGACTTGCTGGAGCAGGAGCTGTTGTGCGGGCAGCAGATGGAAGTATGGTATGTCCAAAAAAGTTGATATGTCATATCTTGTGCATGCCTATTTTATTAGTAACTTGTAGCTCAGTAGCTCATGAATCTGTATGACATTTTGGAAGGTTTTTCGATTGCGTGAAGGTGTGGGTATTGCAACTAATAATGCTGCGGAATATCGAGGCGCGATTTTAGGTTTGAAGTTTGCTGTTGAAAAGGGGTTTAAGCATGCACGTGTTCAAGGAGATTCCAAACTTGTCTGCATGCAGGTCAGTTCTGTTTCATGTAACATTGGTATTTGCCTCCATTTTAGGATCATCCTGTTGATTTTAGAATTTACCTTGTGGCTTTCTAGTTTTTGTGGAATACCTTGAATGTCCATTCCTAAATGTACTAGCTCCTTTGGCGAGGTAAACTTGTGTTTGTCTTTGCCCCCAACTTCCGTTCATGCATGGAAAACTTCTTCCTTTGAATGTTGGTGCTGAATTAATGCTATTGTTCTTGACAAATGTTGATTCTAGGAAAAATAAGGTCTTCATGCCAAACACGTCTTCTTGGGTTACATGTTTAAGTACCATATTAATCAAAGAGGATCTCCTTGGTCTAATGGCTTGTTCTTTACCTTTAATTGACATTGTACATAAATCTTGACAAGCCAAATAAGTGCTGATAATTGCTGAAAGGTGAGTTAAACTGCAAATAATATTGTAATGTCTTGTAAAGCTACTTGCTATTTTCTTGTCATTAATTAGTACCTGTTAAGCTTACTGAACTGGTGAACTGCTTTTTGTGCACTTACTTGATTAGCTTTCCTTTCTGACAATGGGCAAGCTGCTTCTACTAGATATCAGTTTTGTGACTAAATCTTGTTAAAGAATTATAGCATGTTATCATGTATCAGACATAAAGTGTCAATTTGTTTTATGTTTCTTGTGTGACCTCGTAATTACTCTGTGCACTGACTAATAGACTCTTGTGGAACAAATTCAGGGTCTTGGGAAAGCACTTACTAATAGATTCCTTTGGAACAGGTTCAGGGTCTTTGGAAATGTAAAAACCAGAACATGGCTGAGTTGTGCAAGGTGGCCAAGGAGCTCAAGGATCAGTTTCTGACTTTTGAAATCAGTCATATTGACAGGGTAAGAATAAATCACTCTTGTAGATTATATAGGCCCCCAGAAATGGATAAGAAGTTTCTGTTGACTATGGATAAGAAATATCTGTCAGTCGATTTTAGCTAAGATTATTATGTACTGTGGTCTTTTTTCTTTTGGTCAGTCTCACACTTTCCTTTAGACATGGTATTGATAGTGTCATTTAATGGTTTTAGAAAACTCATAGTACTGATCCTGGTTGAAATCAACTTCAGAAAACATACCTCATTCGTTTTCTGAAATATCTGTAGTTTGTATTTCAACCCTATGATCAACAGGTTTTTCCTTTTCAAGCAGTTGCTTGAATGAGACTTTTTATATAGTGATGTTCATTGGGTGGTGTTGTTATAGCTTAGATGAGAAAGTAGACTTCATTCTAAGATGTTATTGTATCATGAGAACTGTGTTACACCATTTCTCCCTTTCTATGTGCATCTGCAACTCCTTGCCTTCCTGTGAATTATATTCTTTTTTATTTATTAGGAATTCAACACTGAAGCCGATGCCCAAGCAAATTTAGCTATATATTTAAAGAGTAAGAGGCCATCTCATGCTTTGCTTCGTGTTTTTTCTTCTTTTCCTTTTGCTTTTTGAACTTCAATTAGAACTTTATTCCTTCGCAGGTGGAGAACTTGAAGTGGAATGCGATGTGAAATAGTTCAGAATGCTTCGGGTTAGCATTGCAGTTTAAACCTTCTAGGAATGAATGGTGCCAGACATCTTTGTTTTGGCTGTTTTCTGGGTCAGAGCTCCGAACTACTTGGTTCTATCTGTATATATATGTGTTGCGAAATGTATTAACTAGTTACAGTTTGGGGAACGTAATATTATGCTATTATAGGTGATCTTATTAGTGTGGGTTGGCTAGCTCAAGGTAAAACCCTGTAATTTTTAGTCCTTTGCTTTCTGGATTTTGAGGCAGAGCTGGAAACAAGCGCCTTCCCCAGCACATGGGCATGGGTCCTGTGGGAGTCGGAAAGACAACATTAAATTGAAAATAAGATTCACTGCAAAATTTTTGTCATTTTGAGGGCCAATCAGAAATTAATCCAAATGTAGGTACAATGAGCAAACGATTTCAATTTTCTTAATTTCGAACTCCATTTGGGATTGTCTAGGTCCAAAGGGCATCAAATAGTCGAAAAATTGACGTAATGTATATCTGGTGAGAATTGTTTTGTCTGGTTAGGAACAAAATGAATGCCACCATTTTCATTCTTGATTTATGAAAGCAAAAGAAACTAGCATTTAGAATCAGAAAATGCATAGTACTCCTTTATGTCCGCTGGCTGTTGGTACTTGTTAGTACTGGTTTTTAGTGAGAAAAGTTCCGTAACAAATTTATGGCGATAAAAATGACGTCTTCCCTCAAAAAATAAATCAAAAAGGAAGTAAAAATATTTTCTAGGTACACATTTTTTTCTCCTCTTCTTCTTCTTCTTCTTCAAAAAAAAAAAAAATGAAGAAACGTGTGGATTTTATTAAGAAATTAATTTTACTTCATATTGGGCTTGTGTGCTGGGCCTTGATAGGGCCTTAAAGTATTGTAGAGAGAAGAGAGCTCGATTTTTGGATACGATCCACACGCCTGATGGATACGCTCCATTGGGCTTGACCTTGACTGCTGTCAACATGTGCTTTCAAGCTACTGGTAAGTAGTATTGGGGGAACTTCTAATCCAGGAGATAGGGACTGGAAAGAGCATCAAGAAAACAATGGCTGCAACTGCAAACACAATCTCCTCCGCTGCATTTTCATTTGCCAGAACCATTTCTCCCTCTTCTCCTTCTTCTTCGTCTTCCCCTCCTCAGTTCTTTCGATTTGCTAACCATACTGCCGCCATTGCGACACCTTTACTTTCTGCTGCCAATTATTCTTCAATTTTCAAAAGGCTTCCGAGAACCAGGAAGCTGCGCTCTTTCGTTTCATCAGCTGCAGAAGAAGAGATCCAGGTTCTGGAGGCTGCACGGGAAGGAGATGAAGCATCCTCTATTCCTCCTTCGCCGCCCACTGCTACCACCGAACATAATTTCTCTGTTACCGTTTCCCCTTCCCTAGTCCTTACCATGTTCTTTCAGGTACACTTTTGGCTTTTTCAATTTTCACTCACTCTTTTTTTCTTTTTTGGTATGTAAGCACTAGTGCTAATAATATAATCGCAGAATTATCTGACATTTAAATCAAATTTTTATCTTAATTAAAAAAAAATGGTACAGGCAGAAGGAACAATGAACGAGACAGCAATTCCTCCTGTTACAAAGGCGTTAGAGGTATACAATCTTACTCGCTTCCTTCTCCAGTTCATGTTACTCCTCCCCCCAAAAAAAATAAATAAATAAATGCAGGTTGCATTGGTTTATTTTGCATTCGAAAACTTTATAATCTAGCAATGAAAATATGCATAAATGGGGAATGGTTATCGTATCTTTGACATTCAATAATTATGTTAGGAGTTTAGTATTTTGACCTGGATTTTGCTTTTCGTATGCAATATATAGGAAATAGATGGCATATCAGAGCTAAAAGTTCAAGTTCTTGAAGGTGTTGCTAGTGTAGAGGTGAGTTAAACTGGTCTCTCCTTATTCACTTTAATCTCTCTGGTTGGAGAGCACAAGTCATGCATAAATGCTGCTGCTTCAACATAAATTGACGGCTAGTTACAATGTTATAGAATCACAGTAATTCAAGTAAGTTGTTTGGATTCGAATCTAGTTTCACTGTTTATCTGAACCAGCAATTTTTTTCCCCACTCAATCATTGGGGAAGTCGTGAAGCATAGAAGTTCTGTTGATTCTGATGATTTTGATTATACAGATATTGTCCCAATATATGTTTCAAGAAGCTTTTTAAGTTAGCTGCGTTCTGTTCTTTGCAGTTAACAAAGCAAACAACTATGCAAGCTACAGGTGTGGCTTCAAATTTGGTTGAGATCATACAAAGTAAAGGCTTCAACCTACAGACATTGAATTTGAGATTCCAGGATGAAGA
This sequence comes from Mitragyna speciosa, assembly GCA_024721245.1. NCBI lineage: Eukaryota > Viridiplantae > Streptophyta > Magnoliopsida > Gentianales > Rubiaceae > Mitragyna > Mitragyna speciosa. The sequence continues at coordinate 1,205,357 of CM045561.1, read as the reverse complement.
AGACTTCAGCTAGATAAATGTACGTTTATTTTCTCATTTGCAGCTGTAATGTATCAAGTTCTCTAGGTGTTCTAGTTGAATTTCCGAATGCTGGACAGCTCCATGATGCATTTGTATGAGTGCTAGAAGAATTAAAAGGTTCCCTATCTAATTTCATATTCAGAATTTTTGTATTTTCTAGAGTTCATTTTTTGATTGATTGATAACTTTCTTGTTAAATTTACAACTAACTGCTACTGATTTGTCACTCTTTTATCTCTTTGTTTAAGTTCCCAATATTTAGAACTATTAAGTTCAATTTAGCGCAGGGCTGCTTAATTATCCATGAAATCCTTGCAATAGAGATTAGGCGGACTTCTTAACCAATCTTTCCTTTATTTTTCCATTACTAATTGTGGATGCCAAATTTACTTTATTTTTCCATCACTAATTGTGGATGGCCAAATTTAGTGGCTGTTTGAATTTCTCTCGCCGAATAATTTCTTTGTCATGTCTAAAACTAAAGAATTCCGACTTGCTTTGGACAAAACCATCTTAATACTAACCTCCTTGAGATTTCTGCATATGTACTCTACTTGAAATTGTATGATGCAATGTATTCGCATAAACACTATTATTACAGAGAGTATAAGCCATATTCTCGTTAATCACCACATGCGTGTATGGCAGTGTTTTGGATGTTGCCACTAGTCCGGTTCAAAATTCTACCATGCCTCCTCGTTATTAATCCCAAGCAGAGAGAAGAATGCAGAAGGAAATGGTGAGTGCTGGACTGTATGCCATGATGCAGCTACCACTTATCACCATCAAACAAAAGAAGACAAAATAAAAATGAAGTTTACTATTGACGTTAGCATTTTCTTTTTTATTAACATATAGTCAATTAACAGTAGTCTGTGCAAATACTCAAGAATAACGCATTATATCATATGTGTCTGTGTACTTCAAAAGGTGATCATATCTTACTTCAGACATAAAACCGAAGGAATTATAAGTAATATTTCAAAAGGTGATCGTATCTTACTTCAGACATAAAACCGAAGGAATTATAAGTAATATTCTAAATAAGTATAGTCCTTGGAGACTATTTTATTATTTAAGACAGACAGAAAATCTATATATATCGCATGGTTAGGAGTTTTATTTGCAAGATACTCTGGCTTTGTATGGATGAAATATTTGGAAATGGCTTTTTTTTGTTAAATACTAATATAGTATTTTTTGAGTAAGTGTTTTTGTGAGAAAAAAAAAAAAGTATAAGTGTTTTTGTGAGGTAAAAAAGAAACCGTTAGAGAAGGCATTTGAAATCTAATTGTCGGAAAAATGGCAACCAACCACACCAGTGGATTTATAAAGATGATGTACCACTACTTTTTGACATGCTGGAGGACAATGTATAAAAGCTTATAATTAGTTGTGCAAATAGTTTGGGCAGACAAATTATTTGGGATAAAAATTGTAATTATGCCAATATTAGAAGCATCCATGAGAAAAATTTTAACTTATTTAACATAAATAGTGCAAAAGTACTATTTAAAAAAAATGTCAAAAAAACTGTAATATAATATCTTCGTATTAGAGTTGATGTACACATAGTTTTTTTTTTTTTTTTTTTTTGTAGAATTAATATGTTGAGTGAGTACAATGCTAGTAAAAAGACCAGCATTGTCACGTACACCATTACTCATGACACACGATATCACCAGGTCATGACAGTATTGTCAGTCATAAACAAGACCCATCTCTCTTGCTCATCATCTTTATCCACTCGGAGCAGTAAAATATCATCCCAATTAACTTAGGGGTGCCCATGAACAAAAATTTCGAATCAAACCAATATTATTGGTTCGGTAAAATTTTGAATCGTGAATCGGTCCACCCATAACGAATATTTAATCTTTCGATTGCTCGCAAAATCGGTTCGGATAGATTAGTTACCCGACCCAATCCATCATAATTTTTAATATTTTTAAAATAACAAATAAAACGAGAAAAATTGTAAACCATCGTTAAATTACTAGAAACACAAGTATCAATGATTTTAAAGTTAAATTATATCATAAAATTGTAATTTTCAAAGTAACCAAAAATAAAAAACTAAATAAACATATAGATACTTAGTTTTTTAAACTTCATTATCACATTTTAATTAGCTATAAAAATAAAAAAAAATACTTAAGAAATAGTCAAATGAACATCCAAATAATAAAATAAATAGTCAAATATTCATCAATCAAGAATGAAATAGAAGCACAAATTTGTAGTAACAATAAAATAAATAAAAAACTAAAACAATAAATTAGTAAAATAATACAACATACCAAAATGACAAAATTACCCCAACTATAGACCGGGTCGGGTACCCGCTGATTCACAAGGATGTGAATCGCTATTCGACCCGCTTAATTTATGAACCGACCTGCTATCTAACTCGGTGTCAGTAACCAATTTGATTACCTTATTTTTTCGATTTGAAACACATCGATTTTTTTAATTTTTTAATTTTTTGATTTTTTTTTATTAGTCCTAAATTAACTCTCATTCTTGTTTCAAAAAAAAAAAAAAAAAACTCTCATTCTTCTCTCTCTCTTTTTTTTTTTTTTTTTTTTTTGGGACAAGCAAATTTGACCAAATTTCAACGGACATGTGGTACCAAATGAGTAAAGAGTTTGAGAATATCTGACCCACACAGTCCTGCTGTATAAATCTTGCATTATGATTTCGTGATTCCTGATCCCTGATCCCCCCCATGGAAGGATCTAGGTTGTTGGCTAGCAACTTAAAGCTTTTGTAAGTTTCAATGCTCATTCACTACTGCTTTCCAGATCGCACTCTTTATAGACAGGTGCCAACTGGCCAGCCCAATCATATCTTATTAGGCTTCAGTTAAAAAAACTACACCGTTACGTGTACTGCCAAACACTTAAAAGTAAGGAAGGAATCAAATTATAGTATAAAGTTGAATTAATTTTATATTATATAAATAAATAATAGTTGAATTAAAAGAAGAGTATGGATTTACTGAAATTATTAATTTAATTTATAAATAAATAATTTTATATGAGTTATTAAAATTATAATTAGTTTTTATAAAAATATTCTGTGCACCATAGAACGAACCAAGATAACTTTAATCTGCTACCAAAAATTACGATCGCAGTTTCTCATAAATCGAGATCCAGAAGCCAATTGCCACGGATTATCATAATGTAAGTATGGATGGTTTATTAAAAAACAAGTAATCTCAGTTGATGTTAGTAGTTTCCGAGGCAAACGCGGTGTGGCATGTCTCTCTCGGTAATAAAAAATTATTGTACCACACGATCTGATGAGAAAAAGAAAAGATATACTAGTACTCTCTGCTGCTGTTACTTTGACCAACACTGTGCTTGTGGTAACGCAAACTGGGGCCCGAGCCCTCCTTGCTTAGATTGGATTCAGCACGAAATTCCATGACCGATGTTTTCATTTTAATTTTGAGCTGGTGAGTCAGTACTGGGGAAGTCTGTAATGCAATTAAATATGTTTAGCAGGCCCTCAAACGAAGCAGCTGCTACAACATTAGTCTCCACCCAACTCTGTCTGTGTTTCTATATAAGCCACGATGGTTGGAAACTGCTAATTGTTCATTCGGAAGTACACTTCACCAAGCTTCTTTAGCTCCCCTGCAAGCAAATGGCTTTAAAAGCTATGCTTCTTGTGTTAGCCTCTTTTCTTGTGATCACAACAAGGGTACGTCTTCTCCACATTATTAGCATAGTATATAGTTCATGCACTTCTTATTATTCCTAAGTGAGTACTTTCTTTGGCTTGTATAGGTTTCCCTGGATTTTAACTTTTGCCTCTAATTTAACATCTGTTTCATCCCTTGATTGATTTTTAGGTTTCATCCAGCAGCGAGGAACTTCTTGTCAAGGTAATACTGAAAATTTTCAGCTTTTTAGTTCTTTTGTGCAAACAAAATGTGAAAACTAGCTAAAGGGAAACACTTAAATGGCATTAATGCCCATATTTGTTGTAGTTTTGCTCATGGCTTATCACTAATATAGTTCAAGAGTTCAAGTGAAGTACTTACACTCTTTGCTACGGCATGACAAACAAAAGATCCGTTATTCACTAGCGTTTTTCTTAGTAATACTAGCTCTCTAGGCCTTCTCTTGTTTTCCTACCTAAAAGAAAAAAGAAAAGAAAAGAAAAAACTTTAGTTTCGTGTTTCATTGTCAAATGAATTTCGAGTTAAGTTTTCTGCAGAGAATGTATGAAGGCTACTATATTGTTTTCCCCATGGCCAACAACTTCCTCTTCTTTTCCTTTTCCTTCGTGAACAATCTTGAAGTGCGAGTTATAATAGTGCAAATGTGCTAGATATACACACGAAAAAAAAAAGTACTAATATCCAAATAGTTGAAATGGTTATTTTTTATTTATTGCCCTATTGCAACATTTGTTGGTAGTTTAGAAAAAAGAGCACTGATATATTTGCACAGATCGAACCTAAAAGCAGAAATTCTCTACACAGGACATCTACCCGACACCACCAGTCGGGGCATCTGCAACCCCTCCGCCAACCCCTGCAATTAAGGTTTCACCACTACCTCCGCCGATTTACAAACCAGTTCCTGTCCCGCCACCTCCCAAGAAACTGCCTCCTCCTCCACCAGTCTACTCACCAGTTCCAGCCCCACCTGTCAAGAAACCACCACTGCCGTTACCCCCTCCTCCGCCAGTCCAAGCACCAGCCCCTCCTTCCCCACCCAGAAACACAAAAGGTGAGGAACCAGCCCGGCTGCCATTGAACTAATTAGAATTAATTTTAATGTGATTTTACGCATTTTTCTTGCCAAGGATAATAATTTTAATGTAATGATGATTATATGGTGCAGAATGTTATCCCTTGTGCGTGGTTAGGTGCAAGTTACATTCCAGGAAGAATGTATGCTTAAGGGCTTGCGTGACTTGCTGTGATCGGTGCAAGTGTGTTCCTCCAGGACAGTATGGCAACCGGGAGAAATGCGGCAAGTGTTACGCAAACATGACCACCCGCGGCGGAAGGCTCAAATGTCCCTAATTAACTCTCTATCTAATCTCTACAAAATACTGTTTACTACTACGCTTGTAGTAGTGGTACTATATTCCTAATTCTACTAGTAGTATTGTTGAATGGATGAGATGATCGTCTCTTTCTTTTAAGCAGCTTGTGTAATGAATTGAGTGAGTTTTAGTTTGATAATTGTTTTATCCCGTCGTCATGACCATCAATAAATGCAATTTCAGTGGCAAATTAAAATTTTTTTTGTGATTCTTTTTGGGAGTGGAGCGCATATGTTTTATATTTTGCTGTCAATTGCAGTTAGTGCTTTATTTGGTGAGAGAGAGAAGGAAAAAAAAAAAGAAAGAAAAGCCAATAGTGAGTTTGCTGCTTCAATTATGTTTCGGTTGTAGTCCAAACATATTAGAATTTAGACGAATAACAAATCACAGTATAATGAATTGAAAAGAAAATAATTCTTCTGCGTAATATGATATGATCAAATTCAACAGAATTGGCAATCAAAAAAAAGATTCAACAGAATTGCGTATTCTCATTAGTGATACACAATCCGTCTTGAATGTCCAAGCCTTTTTTTTTAGGGTTGTGGATCTGTGAGGTGTTTTTGTTTTTGTTTGGGGGGAGAGGCTAAAGATGCACCTGAAAAATCATTACAGTTCCAAAACGACAGCTATTAATTGGCTGGTTTTTCCCCTCTTTATTGGAAAAGGTGAAAATGGAGTCCATGACCTTAAATATCGGTAAGAAATCAGTTTCTGATCTGTAAAAAGAACTAAAAACCAGTCAATGCTAGTCTGCTGAATAAAATTGCGGTCTTGTTTGCTTCCTGTTGGCTTCTAAGTATCTTGTAACAGCAAAATCCAAGAAAGGATAAAGAAGAAACTCGTAGTGTCATAAATCTTCGATATAATCGCCAGGGGCCAGTAAACTGCATTGCTGGGGCTGCCTACTGATGCTGGTGCCATCTGGCTTCCTGAGCAATATTTAACTTGTAGTAAATGTAGAGCGCCTATTGAGAAGGACAATCGATCCATTGTAGTTGGCTGGCAGTAGCTCCATCTTCTGGAGCCTTTTACAAAGCAATGTGGTACATTCCCATCATTGGAAAACTAGGCTAGGAAACTCTATATATAGGCTGGCAATAACTAGAAAGATATCAATCATTCAATAGCTAGCCTAACTGTTCTGCATACTCTATTTTATTAAAAAAGCATCACAAAATTTGCGGACATGGCTTTCCTGCGGATTGCTGTTGTGACTGCTGTGATGTGGATTGCCCTCCCAGCTTTGTCAGTCCATGCGCAATCAGGGTTCGTAGCACCCCCGGCTCCCAGCCCTTCTGACAACTCATTTGCACCGTGCGGCCATGCTTCCTTGGAGTCCTTTTTACTTGGATTCGTGGCCATTGTATTTTCCTTCATCGTCCTCAAGGAGGCGATATAAGGATATTTGATCGTCTTTCAATGACTGTTGATGATGTTAATTATTGCTTAATTAATGTGTTTATGTGTGTGTTTTTGTTAACTGTTGAGGTGTATTCCTGGCGTCTTCAATTTGTGTTAGGAATTGCAGTAGCAAAAATGACTGTTCTTGTCAATTAATTGAGCTTCAGCGCTTATGCTATGTTATGTATAATATCGTGGATTATGTTATGTTACGTGTGATATCGTAATTTGTAACAAATTATCGTTGTGCTATTGCGAAATACTAACAAAGTTACTTCATTTACGTCCGATTCCCATTATGGAAATTGTGCATTGGTGTTCGCCAAAAACTATGTTAATTGATCACATGTACTAAAAAGTAAAATAAAAGGATAAAAAAGTTCCCTGTATTCCTGGTAGGCTTTGTGCCGAAAAAATTTAAAAAAAAGAGAGGAGAAAATAAGTAATTAAAGTTTAATTGATCAAATGTACTAAAAAGGTAAAATAAAAGTAAAAAAAAAAAGTAATTAAAGTTAAGATAGTTGTGCACTGTTGTGCACTGCTTGAAATGTTGATGGAACTTTTTTCAATTGATCTAAATTATTTCATCCCTTAACTGAAACAGCGGGATTGTATTGGAATAAAGGCTTTAGATCCTATATTTTTTTAATGTTATACTGATTACCACGTGTTACTTTTTGAGTAAATATATGAATAAAGTCTACGGAAAAGTTTTCAACTTCTAATATTTACTACTTATAGAAGTAACAAAATTGAGGAGATTGGAAAGTACTGCCAAGGCAACTTTTTTTGTTGTTCAAAATATTTACTCTCAGAATATAATTCATTCTATTGTGACAAGAAAATGAATACCTTTTTTTATTGTCGGAATAAAAATGAGGATTGAACATCCAAAATTGTTTGGCATTTTTATGTTATATACTACTACAAAACCCGAGAAGAAAAAAGCAAAGCTATGTGCCTTATTCGTAAATATCTAAATAAAAAGAATAATGATCTATATACCTACACTTTTCTATTTGTATTTTATTAGATCAAAGTACTATAAAAATTTTAAATTATTAGAGTTTAAGCTTATATTTTATACAAAGTACCTCTAATTATAAGACGTTAAATTTAGATGGTAAAAAAAAACTTTTTTTAGTTTTTTCACATAATAAAAAACCAAGGAGAGATTGTATATATGAAAAGGTGAAACTTGTTCATTATTTAAAAAAAACCCACATATATATATTTTTTTGCTTTAATTTGTGTTGATACATTATTCCCTCTTCAACTCCCAAAAATTTTTTTTTTTTGGCGCCCAAGATTGTTCGACTTATTAGACACCGTTAAATTGTGCCGTTACACAGACGTTTGCTTATTCACATATCACAACTCACAAAATCCCGCCGTCGTTAACTTCTAGGACTGTTATTTTCACGGTCTGGGATCTGGCGGGCAGTAAACTTTCCAACTGAAGAGAGACTCGGAAACAAGATGAGAGGCGATGGTGATGGGATCTTGGGCGGCGGGAAGAGATCAGAAACGAGCCTCAAGGTTGGACAAAAATGGCTGAAGAGGAAAGAGAAGTGGCTGGTGGTTCTTGGGGTTGTCTTGCACGCTGTATACATGCTCAGCATTTTCGACATTTATTTCAAGACCCCAATTGTTCACGGCATGGAACCCGTTACTCCTCGGTTCAAGTCTCCAGCTAGACGCCTCGTTCTTTTAGTTGGTATACTATTTGCCTGCCATCTGTTCGATAAATTACTTCAATGAGTTTATTTCTTGTGTATGTGTCTTGATGTGCACCTTACTAGCTTATTTATTTGATTTTCGAGTTTCAATGTCTATTTGCATTGATGGGAATTGACATTGCAGCGGATGGTTTAAGGGCTGACAAGTTTTTCGAGCCCGATTCAGATGGCAATTACAGGGCGCCATTTTTGAGGAGTGTGATTAAAGAACGAGGTCGGTGGGGAGTTTCACATGCTCGTCCTCCTACAGAATCTAGACCTGGGCATGTCGCTATTATTGCTGGTTTTTATGAGGATCCAAGCGCTGTCACCAAAGGTGGGATTCATCATCTTGGTTGTGTTATATATGTTAGTAATATTTGATTCTTGGACCGGTTTAGACTACCGTATACTAAACACTGATTGCGTTTCACCAATTGACAGGGTGGAAGGCAAATCCAGTTGAGTTTGACTCGGTATTTAATCGCAGCCGTCACACAGTTTCGTATGGTAGCCCTGATATTGTTCCCATATTCTGTGGTGCTGTGCCCCATAGCACGTGGAATACTTTCCCTCATGAATATGAAGATTTTGCCACTGGTGCGTAGCAACGTTACTTGGTCCGTTAAAGTGTGTTGTTATCTGATCTATGATTCTCTTGATTTGAATGGCCGGTGTTGCAAAACATCACTTAAGGGGTTTAGACAGAACAAAAGCTATTATGGAGACACTATATATAATTGGCCGTGCCTGTAAATTTGTCCCTAGCTGTTGTCCCTCAACATCAACATAAGTTTGAATTTCGGGACCATGTTAAAATTGTAGCCTGTCACGTCTAAATTGGGCTTTTGGATTTTTAGATATGGTGAGTACTATTCGATGTGTTTTCAACATGTCAAAATCTCCCCATGAGCATACCTGCACCATACTTTAAAAAATGTCAATAGATGTCCAATATTTTGCTGTTTCTAGATTTATTTTCATATTTAGTGTTCTATAGGATGAAATATGTCAATAGATGTCCAATATTTTGCTGTTTCTAGATTTTTTTTCATATTTAGTGTTCTATAGGATGAAATATGTCAATAGATGTCAAATATTTTGCTGTTTCTAGATTTTTTTTTCATATTTAGTGTTCTATAGGATGAAATATGTCTTTGCATGTGGAGAACATTTTGCTATTCTATACATTGAGTGCCTTCAGCATATGGAGAACATTTTTCTGCGCAAGTTATGTTGAACTTGGCACTCATATGTTTTAATTTTTTTGGGTCAAGCATATAGTGATATCTAAATCACAAAGAGGATTTTCGAACAAGAGAATGGTTATTGTCTCCGGCACTATATATTTCCAATTCTTGTAGATCATCATTCTTAGAGTTTTTATTTATTCCATGCTTTATCAACACATTAGTGTTTATGCAGATGCATCTTTTTTGGATGAGTGGTCATTTGATCAATTCGCGAGCCTTTTGAATAGGTCAAATGAAGATCCAAAGTTGAAGCAGCTGCTGCTACAGGACAATCTTGTCATATTTCTTCACCTGCTTGGTTGTGATTCTAATGGTCATGCTCATCGACCTTATTCATCCATTTATCTCAATAATGTTAAGGTGGTTGATCGTATTGCCGAAAGAATTTACAATCTCATTCAGAATTATTTCAAGGATGACTTGACAGCCTACATCTTTACAGCTGATCATGGAATGAGTGATAAAGGTTACAAACTTTTGCGAACTCATCTTCTTTTATCTCACACGAAAAGTTCTATGCTTTCCATGAACATGTTGAATTTATAAATTTTTTATGCATTTTACTCAAATATACATCCAGGCAGATATGCAGATGCACAGACATGTGTAGGCTCCGTAGACAATGAGAGCTTCGGATGTGGTCACTTGGATAATATCAAGCATATACCTTAATTTTCTTCCCAACAAAACACTAGGAATACACATTCTTTAATGAAGCAAATGCATAAGTATTTCTTATGTTCTTTACATAATACTTTACTTCCATCTGAGTTTTTTAAGCGTTGGAGCCTGCTAGTGTAGCTGTGGTTTTCATTTTCGTTTTGATGTTCTGATGTTTTAATTGTAATTTTGGTATTAAGATATTTAATTCTGGTTACTTTTTAGATTAGATTTTGCTTTGTATTTCTTGCTCCTAGACTGCTGAACTCACTTACGCATTTGTTTTAGGAAGTCATGGAGATGGACATCCTTCAAACACTGATACTCCCCTTGTTGCTTGGGGTGCTGGTGTTAGACATCCCACACATAATTTAACTAGTGATCATCTGGACAGTGCCGTTCAATTTGTTGACGAACATAAGCACGACATGCCTACACCTACAGAGTGGCGCCTTGAAGGCATTGAGAGGCTGGATGTTAATCAAGCTGATATCGCTCCACTGATGGTTGTACAGCTGTTCTTGATTTGTACCTTTTTGTTTCATGATTTTGCATTTTGTTTCACCCCGGATTGATTTCTTATACATTCATTTATTCATCTGCAGTCAACTCTTATTGGTTTGCCATGTCCAGTCAACTCAGTTGGAAACTTGCCTCTTGGTTATATCGATTTTGAGGAGGTAAATTGCAATGAATAAATGCCTCACAAAAATTTGGTGCCTTGTGACAGTGGAAGCAAGGTCCATTCTGTGGCTATTTTCTGGTTGACATTGACTGGTAAAGAGGTTACTAAGGTGTTTGTGGATTTTTGTGTACAGGTGGATATGGTTGAAGCTGTATTGGCTAATACAAAGCAAATTCTTAATCAGTTTCTTCGCAAGTCACGTATCCTTCCTGAATACATATGCAAACACTGTTATGTAGAAAGCAAGGAAAATTTTGGATGGTGGGGGACGGGAACGATAAATATCTTGAAGCATTTTCATGGTTGCCCATTTATGTTACTTTTTCTGGTTCTTTAACTTCTCTGATCACCTCTTCTTCTTTGCTGTTTGATTTGTTATTATCATATGATTGTAATTTTGAATTGTGATAGACGGAGCTGGTAATTTGTTTGTCCTCATTTTACATTTTCCTTGACAAAAATAGAATTGAAGAAGTCAAATTCTCTGCATTTTGAGCCTTTCAAACCCTTGTCAAACTACTCCTTGGTATTGGAACAAATTGAACATCTGATATCTATTAGAGATTATGAAGCTGCAAGGAAGCTATCTGAGCACCTACGAAGCTTGGCACTTAAAGGGCTTCATTATTTTCAGACTTATGATTGGTTAATGCTAATGACTTTTATCACGCTTGGCTACATTGGTTGGATGATCTATGTTCTACTTCATGTCTTGCAATCTTATACATCACTGGGGGGAAAACTTGTGGAAAAGAAGCAAATCGTTCAGTTGAGAAAGTATACTGGGAAGGTATATCAATTGTATTATGATTCATGCTTAATTAGTCTCGAAAAGAAGGGTGATTGTTGGGGAATGTGAGGCTTTTAAATCCTGCTCTTCCTAACGTTTATCCTAACATTTATCATTTGAATAATTACATCTCCCTGCCTTCGTGCAGGGACAGGGGATGTAAACTTGAAAGCTGTGTATATGCAGAGAATTTGAATTTTTCTATCATGAAGTACCTGATCAAATGGAAATTCTCACAATCCAGATTTTATCTAAACTGCAAATTTGGAAAACCAAGCATAATGATTTTGGAATACCTATTGTTCGGCCTTTTGTGAGAACTAAATTAGATTGCCTGGTTCTTCTGCGTGGCAAATAGATTTGTGTAGGATGTTACCCATTGGTTTTGTCTGGTTAAATTTGCTGGTTTTTTATTTGCACAAGTCTGATGAAATTATTGTGTTCTTTCAACCTATTTATAGTTTCTCATTTCTCATCTATCTTTATGTGGCAGGTATATACTATTGGATGCTTGTTACTGTGTTTAGTTTGCATTCTACTATTGATGGAACATTCTCCTCCTCTTTATCATGCATACGCTTCAATGACAATATTTCTTTGGACCCAAATATTTAGTGAATATCAGTTTCTGATAGTATTGTGGAGAGAACTACAGAGGAAAGAATCTTATTACTTCATTAAACTCACAGTGACCTGTATTTTCTCAGTACTCATCCTTGAAATGCTGGTACTGCTCTCTAATATATTGCATTTATATTCAGATTAACAAATTGTTGTGCAGCCAAGATGTAATTTCAGTTTATGTATCATGTAGGTAAAAAGTTTCACAGATAGGAAATTATATACCTGGTGTTTCTGGACTGTTGGAGTTGCTGCTTCTGTTTATCTTATACGTTTGATACCCTGGAAATCTAGAGTGCCAATTGTAATTCTGCTGGCATGCTGGTTCTTGTCCATTTTCACTTTGATGCCTGCTGAAATTCCAGAGAATACTTGGCTAGTGTACGTCATGCCTTCTTTTCCTTTCCAATTATTAACTTCTCACATTTCACTTAATTAGTCATGTTGAGGCTTGAAAATGCATCAGGTGGATGAGCAACAACTTGGAAACCTCTTTTCAGCTTGTTATAGAAGTTGGTTGCCTGATGATTGTCTTTTCCTTGTTGATAAGAAATTAAGCCTAGAAGTTGGTTGAATGATGGTTGCACGATGGTTGTACTTTCCTTGTTTTTCATGATGAGTAGTCAAAGCGACAAACCAATTTATTTTTTTTAGTAGCCTCTGAAGCCACTGATTGTCCTTTGTCGAAGTCTGTGTCTTCATGCCTAGTACATACATTACACTGCTTGGGCTATTCATGTTGATTCCCATTATTTTGCTGTCCTTAGTGGCCTTGGCTGTATTTTTGCCACACTTATTTCCATGTAAAGCTCGAGCTGTCCAATGCAAAATTTTACTTACCATTGACTATTGTGACTATTGTACTTTGTTCATTTAGTTATCAGAAAACTTGGAAGAAAAATGCAGAAAATTTAGGTGCTTATATGAAATCTTGAAGATGTCTGTTTATAATTGGAGAGTGAGATGGAATAGTGAGTTGCAAAACTGGCAAATGATTCCCTGGTACAAAATAAATGAATTCTCTTTATAAGTGCAATTATCTGCTTCTGTAGGGTCGCTAGTGGAATTGTCACCATGATGATTGGAGGAGTTGCAAGGTATCTGGATGTTCATTCTGAAGATGATAAATATTTGCTTAGTTGTTTTACTCATGAGACAAGCAGACCTAAGTTCCCGATGCTCTTTCATGTGCAGGTATTAGTGATCATTTTTTTCTATTGATCTTGTCTTCTAAGATATTTCTTACGGAGAGATAAAAATAACGTATTTTACTACATTTTAAATAGATTATGTTGGTCGGCTTGTCATCGGTGATGGTGGTTTTATCAACATCTCACAGAACTGAAAAGCAGGAATTGCTTGCAGTTCATCAACTAATAAACTGGTCCATTGCTGGTATTGATTTTTTTTTTGTCGTATGCTTATAGTTTATGTTTCTCTTTTTATTTGACGTGAGGTTTTTATGATATGTTCTGTTTATTATACATGTCAATATACTTGCTCAATTATCTTCATTTTTTTGGCCTATTTTTTTGGGGATTGTATTGGCAAAATTTGGTTTATTGGTTAATGGATGGTGCATTTTCTGGTGGATAAATTTTATTAGGAGTTGAGCTTGTTATCATTATCTCAGCTATGTTCAAATCATTGATCAACTGATTATGGCAATACTTTTCCTTTATTGCTAAAGCCTTGACATGGGAGCCAAGTTAAAAACAAGAATGAGCTGGGAAATATGTTTTAAGATTGTCACCCTTACTGAAATATTAATTCAATTACCCCCATAATGACACAAGGAAGCTCTTCCAGCTCCAGCAGCTAGAGCTAGAAGGTTCTCTCTCCCTAATAATGGATGCTGATTCTCTGATTTGCTGCAGTATGTTCGATGGTCCTTCCTCTATTTTCAGCTACTGGTGTCTTGTCACGTTTAACTTCCATATTTCTTGGGTTTGCCCCGGCATTTTTACTTCTTTCTATTGGGTATTTCTCTTGGAACTTGCTAGAATGTTCGATTGAAGTTTATTTTTAAGATAGAGATATACAGGTATAATTATCTGTAAAACTCCTGCAGATATGAAGCCCTCTTCTATTGTGCTTTGGCATTTGCACTAATGGGATGGATACTTTTTGAGAATGCACATCTCTATTTAAATAAGGCAAGCATATTTTCAACGTCCATAAAAGCTACTCAGGACAGCATTCTAAAACACGATGGGAGATGCCTACAGCTTTCTGATATGAGAATTGCTTTGTCATTTGTAAGTAACACCCTGCTTTTTCTGAAAATTGGAATTCTATTCATATCCTCGGCAGAAAAAAAGATGCTGCCATGCCAAGTTTTCATCCTTTTTTTCCGCCCTTTTGTTATGTCCCACTCTATTAGATCAGATTACACTAACTGCCATTTATGTAGCCATCTGAACTCATCCACAGCTGTTCAATGTAATCAGGTTTTATTTTTTACTCCATTTTTGTGCCCCTTTGGAACCATCATCTGTTGAAAGCTTGTACATCCTTTGATGCAATTTATTCCTTGTTTATGATTCTAATCAAACAGTTTAGATCAATCTCCTTGTTCTATCTGATTTTGTGACATAATTTGTCATACCATACTTACATTCCTTGAAAAACTCTAATATGCCCCTTTTATTAATTGGAAAAATCTAACTTGCTATACCGGTCTTTGCTTCTTTTCCCTTTTCTTTCTTTTTGCAAATTTAAGGTTGCCACACATGTTTTACCTGTATGTTCCATTCTTTCCAGATGGTTTTCTTTAACATCGCATTCTTTGGGACTGGCAATTTTGCAAGCATTGCAAGCTTTGAGATTTCTTCTGTCTATCGTTTCATCACAATTTTCAGTGTAAGGGAGCCAAAAATTCCTTCTCTCTATTGTATTGTTTGGTACTATACTACATATCTGATACATCTGCTCTCATTTGCAGCCATTTCTGATGGCAGCTCTCCTTATTTTCAAATTATTGATACCATTCATGCTTGTCATGTAAGTATATCTGTGACATCTATCTTATTGCCAGTTCTAGAACTTTCTGAAATTGTTTCTTTTCCCCTTTCTATGGCAATTTTGTTATTACACTTGACATGTGTCAAAGTCACTTTCTTGTCAAGTTCTCATGAATCATAACTCTAGGGTGACATGGTGATATTTATGCTGAGGCAGTAGATTGAGCCAGAGAGTTATATGACAAACACTTCACATAATAATAGAACACTTTTGATTGTTTGCTGGGTATCTATTTCTAGTAACTCATCGATATTTTTGGTTCAGAGTGTTCTGTTTTTGCAAGTATCCCCTTCATTATTTTTTTCTAGCTTGACATCTTCTTTAATTCAAAGATTTACTGACCTTCTATCACAAGGAGAATCTCATTCTACCCTTGCTGGTTTTTCACTGCTCATAACTTGTATTAATTGATCTCATTTCAACCTTCAATGCAGATGCGCATTCAGCTCATTGACCAAAGTAATCCAAGTTCCACTTTTGGGGTGCTATTTTCTTGTTATATTGTGTTCAGACGTGATGACAATCCATTTCTTTTTCCTGGTATGGTTTCTGCTCCCAAACGAAAGCATCATTCTTCATCAAATGTCATATCAAGTAGCAAAAAGTGCATCGTAAAATTGATTTTTTTCTGACTTTGGTGGGATCTCGTCTATGCGCAGCCCTTCTGTCCTCTTCCTGTTGTTCAGTTATTGTTCCTTCCCGCACCCGAGGGAATAGACATGCAATATGTATATTCTTTTTGGGATTCCCTTTAATCTCAAAACACGCGCACGTGGGGGGCGGGGGGGGGGGGGGGGGGAGGGGAGGGAGAGGTTTTCATTCTTTAATTGTGGGTAGATTCAAGTTTTGCATCCATGTTGTGAATAATGATTTGTGAATTTGGTTTGATATTTGACAGGTTCGGAATACTGGGAGTTGGATGGAAATTGGTAACAGCATTAGTCATTTTGGAATAATGAGTGCACAAGTTGTGTTTGTTCTCATGCTTTTTGCTCTAACAAATGTATACACGAAAGACATTCAAACTAGCTCGGCTCAGCACTTGTCTCGGAAAGCTGTGTAATTCATATATAATCTAGAATTTTTTTGTTGATTTCATTGTGATGTACTAATGTTTCCATTTCAGCTCTATGTCAGCTTTACATAGCATACTAAAACGCAACTGCTGATTAAACCAGTAATCTGGTTGTTCCATTTGGTGGGAATTATTGATTTCAGGACGTGCTTATGTTACACAGTATTGACCGCTCCCAAAAGCTTTTTCCAGGTGGAGATACTTATCGCATTTTTGCATGTTCTTTAACAGTGATCTCCTTGTCTATAACGTTTACTCTACAATAGCTGACTCCCAGTTGGTGAATAATAAATTACTTGTTAATCTTGGTAAATTTTGTCCTTGTCCTCGAGCATTAGGATCTCTCTTACTGTTTGTGATATTGTGATGTTATATTCATATTACATTACTTGCAAAAGTAAAATTCATGTTGCATTATTTAAAAGAGTAAAATATTGACGGTATTATGATCATGTTACATCACTTAAAAATGACGTGTGTCCTTCCCTACCTTTGCATGCAAACTATGAAATTGGACATTTTCCACTGTTTTCAGATGCACCGATCATCATTGTAATAACTTAATTAGCTGTTGATTAACGCTAAATGCTGTGGAACTCAAGAATTGAATGACAAATATGGGGGAAGGTGGAAGGTGGGAGTAAGTGGTGAATGTTCGCCCCAAGCCCTGGATTGGGGGGGAACCTGCTTTGAATATATCTATTCAATAGGTTAAGATTTGTTGAGGTTATATTGTGGTGCATCTTCAATACATAACAAATATAGGTTGCATTTTTAAAGTGCCTTTTGCTTGAATTCATTACGATTCCCTCCATCTCCATCCTAGGCGGCCCAACCATAGCCGTATAGCCCCACAAAATTCCATCCCAAACCAAATCCATGCCCATACGGTACAATCACTGTAAGAAAAATAAGCAGAAAAAGAAAAGGAAAAAAATTGACACCAATCAGCTACTATTACAGCCCAAATGCATACGAGTTGGATGGATTCTTAAGCCATGCAATGAAAAGATTGGTGAATGTCCACGGGAAAAATAAAACATTTGAACTCCTACCACCGAAGATTGATGATGATTATTGATGATTATCTAGACTTCTTGACAAGCTAGAACAGAAACCAACATGTTCACAACGGAACATGCAGCAGCATCAAGGTGGACCCCCTATCCACCGCATATCCCGTGATTGATGCAAAAACCGGTTGACGCGTGTCCGCAGTCTCCATTCGTTAACACCCATGCACATGCCCACACCTAAAATTCTTTCCCATCCGTCTCTCACTCAGCTGTAAGTGGCCAAAAGGGAGGTTCGCCCTTTTCTCGCACGCCAATTTCGCTCTCTCTCCTCCATTGCAGCAATGGTAATGGCTATAGTAGCTGCTGCTGCTGCTGCTGCTCCTTTACCATTCTTCATTACCAGTATTTTCCTCTCTTCACTATTCATCGTTCCCTCTTATTCCCAATCCCATTACCGGCATACGCCGCCGCAGCTCAGCACCAACTATTACCAGAAAAGTTGCCCCAGATTTGAGCAGATCATGCAAGACACCACCACTAACAAGCAGATCAGCTCCCCCACCACTGCCGCCGCCACCCTCCGCCTCTTCTTCCACGACTCCCTCCTCCAAGGCTGCGACGCTTCCGTCCTCATCTCCTCCACTCCCTTCAACAAGGCCGAACGCGACGCAGACATTAACCTCTCTCTTCCAGGCGACGGCTTCGACGTCGTTGTTCGAGCTAAGACCGCCCTCGAACTCGCCTGCCCCGGAGTCGTCTCCTGCGCCGACATATTAGCCGTCGCCACCCGCAACCTCGTCACCATGGCCGGCGGCCCTTATTACCCGGTTAAACTTGGCCGGAAAGATAGTCTGGTCTCGAAGGCTTCCTCCGTCGAAGGAAATCTTCCCCTGCCCAAAATGTCCATGACTGAAATCATCAAAATCTTCGAGTCGAGAGGGTTCTCAGTTCAAGAAATGGTGGCGTTGTCCGGAGCTCACACAATTGGATTCTCGCATTGCAAGGAATTTAGCTCAAACATTTACAATTATAGCAAGGCTTTACAATCTGATCCTTCGTACAATCCGAGGTTCGCGGCGGCACTGAGAAATGCTTGTGGGGATTATCAGAAGAATCCCACTTTATCAGTGTTCAATGATGTGATGACTCCTAACAAGTTTGATAATAGCTACTTCCAAAATTTGCCCAAGGGATTGGGGCTATTGTCGTCGGACCGAGCTTTGTATTCGGATCCGAGAACGAGGCCGCATGTGGAGCTGTATGCTAAAGATCAGGATGCCTTTTTCAAGGCATTTGGCCTAGCAATGCAGAAGCTGAGCGAGTATGGTGTCAAGACTGGACGGGAGGGCGAGATTAGGCGCAGGTGCGATGCTTTCAATCACTGATTAATTTTTGAGTATGATTGGTAATATTTCAGAGAGGGATTGTTTGATTTCGATCCTTCTCTTTGTTATTTTTAATTAATTTATTTTTTCTCTTTTGTTAGAGTTGGGAATCTATGCATACGGAATCAAAAGAAATTAGTAAAATTTTTACTGTAATATTCCTATTAGTACCCTTTTATAAAACAAGTGCATATTACGTTGAGCATACTCATACCAATTCAGAAAGGGCTGTAAACTCCTAATGTGTATGAATATTGTTTTTGGACTCGTCTTCTTAACCACTACAAAATTAAGCAGTACTCGTACATTTTTCTTACCGGTAGAGTCCTGCCGTGTGAAATTGTTCAGCAACGAGCAATTTTTCTTGTTGGGATTTACAACAATTAAGAAATGATGATCATTTCTAGGCGTTGGGGATATGTTAAAAATAGGAAGAGATCTGATTGATACTTGCGCACCCAAGATATCATCAATGTTTGAGTCCTGGATTTTATCAAATGGCACTGGATACGCATTACTATCTTGTAGCTAAATTAACTAATAGTGGTTTCTATTTTGATTGTTGTCTGTGAAACTTGGCTAAAATATTTAACTAGCAAGATCTCACTAAAAGTGCAATGCCAACTTCAGTTTTGTCTCACTCTTGTATGGAATTGGAGGTTCCTATTGAAGCAGGAGTTCCTCTTCTAAATAGAGTTTTATAGGAATGAGGCAGGGAGCAATCATAATTTGCTGCATCCGATATTGGATTCCTACTGTGTCTTAAAGTAACACCCCAACTGGATTTAGCTTTCCTTTTGTGGCCCAGCCCTGCAATATTCAACTTTATCACTACCGCGTAGCATAATTACCCATTTTGAAATGATTCTACGGGATCAGATATTAGGTATTCATCATAGATGCCACCCCACTTGTATGTAATCAGCAGCAGTTGGTACCTTGCTTTTACAAAGTGATTCTTGATTAACCGCCCATGGATTATATTGAACTCGCAATACATCAATTTGCGATGCAATTTTGGCCAAGCCAGAGGAGAGTTTTATCTTCCCCAAGAGGAAAGAAAGAAAAAAAAAGAAAAGAAAAACTATATCAAGGGTGGATACTGAGAAATCAACTACTATCGCTGAGGAAATATATTTGCACACAACTGTTGAATAGTGCAAGACAGCAAGGATTTCGCAAAAGAATCCAAAAACTAAAACCGCAGTTACAGATACCCGTTTTGACTAAAATGACGTACACCCAATAAAAATTGTCCCAAACAAGTTAGTAGGTGTTGTACTAATTTTCTTAAGACCTAAAGGTAGTTATCATTCAAGAGAGGATACAACAAACACGTCAAACATTCAAGGGCGGGTTTGAGGGCATATTGGATTGGGACATGAAGTTTGTTAGTAATTTAAGCTTTATCTATTGGAAGGAAAGATAACAATCAAGAATAGACATCAATGAAACAAGAAAACATAAGATCAGTACAAAGTTGCACTGCATCAATTCCAGCATGCAATAAGGGAACTGGGGGTTGGATGGTGGGGAGAAAACAATAAATATTTAAGAAGACACAAAACCAGCAAAGATTTAATATGTGAACAGAAACGTAGAAACGAAGGCAGAAAAACATTTCATACCACTCCAAAAGGGCGGAGATGAGCTTAATTTAACCTTTTGATATCCGCCCAATCAATCCCTTGAACACACTCCCCCAGAAACCTCATTTACATCTACCCCATCACAATCGATCACTAAGATGCTAGAAAATTCACCAATCCCTCGATCACTAAGATGCTAGAAAATTCACACTTGTAATTACAATTTACAACCCTTCCCTCATATTTTTAATTCCTTTAAGAAGAAAAAAAAAAAAGAAAAGATCAGAAAAAAAAAATAAAGAACCTCAAATGTCAGCCAGACTTGCCCCGGACCCGTGACCTGGTTGATGCTCTGCCCGAACTCATATCATCGTCCGATTTGAGCAACTCCTCCCAATCAACCTCCTCTTCCTCCTCATCCTTCTGTTTCAGCACGTCCAAAATCCTTCTCACCTTCGCCTTTGATCGCTCGCTTCCCATTTCCTCAACTTTCTTCAGTACTTCTTCTGCATTAGCATCCTTTGCCAATCCCTTGAACCTCAACCCACCATGACTCAGTCCATACAGCGCCACCACACAACTCTCCCGACTCGAATTCGAGTCAAAATTCCCCCTCTCGAGGATCGCGATAAAACACTCTACGGCCCCACAGTCCAGCATTGCAGCCCGCCCTTCCACGCTGGCAGCCAAATTGCACAGCACTAAAAGGATCCGACCCGTCATGCGACCCGTTCTCGCCATGGCCAGCAAAACTTGCACTGATCCCATTTTCACCAATTTGACACGATTACTCTGGACAAAAGAAAGATGATAAAGTGCCAAAGCTGAGTCATGGCGAGTCCGCTCGGAGTCGGACCGGAGAGCGTGGAGAAGCGGAGGCAAGCCGCCTAAAACCCCAATTGCAGTCTTGTTCTGATCGTCAAGCGCCAAACTGAAGAGGGCACCCGCAGCATGGTCCTGCGATTCAGGAAATCCTCCACTCAGAACATCAATCACTGGGGGAACAATCCCTGACCGCACGATCATCACCTTGTTTCGATTCTCCAGAGAAAGGTTCACCACAACCGCAACCGAGTTAACCTGAATGGATGCGTATTTGG
Organism: Mitragyna speciosa; assembly: GCA_024721245.1. Classification (NCBI taxonomy): domain Eukaryota; kingdom Viridiplantae; phylum Streptophyta; class Magnoliopsida; order Gentianales; family Rubiaceae; genus Mitragyna; species Mitragyna speciosa. The sequence goes on along the minus strand of CM045561.1, from coordinate 1,183,946 downwards.
AGGTGATCAGTTCCCGGAGAGCCGAAAGTAGCCGAGCAGTGCAGAGATGTACCCGGGTTTCCTCCCGGGTGCGGGTCAGTTTCCGGAGCGAAAGCAGAGCCTCTTCTTGCTCGAACACTTGAGAGCTCTTGAGTTTGGTGACAAACTCGTCTTCTTCGAGGGAGCTGGAGTGGTTCAAGGACTCGATATCGGAGGCGGAGGAGGAAGAAGAATAACAAGAGGGCCGAGTGGTAAGAGGCAGTGGAGTGTCGGGTCGGCTGATAGCGGCCGTCACCGATTCCTCAGAACTGGTGGAATCATGACTGTGGTTCCGAGTCAATTCATTTTTTTGGGAGGGGGGAATTGATACTAATGAGTGATTAGGCTTTTGGGACTGGGAATCAAGTAAGAATAACTTCCGAACGATTTTTTCAGCGGAGTAGAAATAGAGGGGTTTGGGAGGGGTAAAGTGGGTAGAATGACACCAGCTGAGGATGGCGGACTTGAGGGCAAGGTTTGGGATGAGGATGGAGAAATCAGGTGTGGAGCCGTCGGGGAGGGTGGGCTTGAAGTTGAGGGACTTGCAGGCATTGATGCAGTTACGCTCGAAGGTGTGGCCGGAGGAGACGATTACGGGATCGACCATTACAGTGCCTGAGATAGGACAAACAAATTCCCGAGGAACGTGGTTTGGGGATTTTTGAAAATAGATTTTCCACCTGTGTTGCTGCTTGCCGCCACTGCCCATTTCCCCTTTTGTTATTTTCCTTGGTTCTGAAATGGTTTTCATATAGTACGAGGTACATTAAGGTTGGAAATGGGGATTGACAATTCGGATATGGGTTTGGGATAACAATAATATTGATAATCTTATAAAATCCGAAAGAGAGATTGCGCTGTTGATGAAAAATCGGGACATAATGATGATGAGATTTTTGCTAACAGATGGAATATATTTCCCAGAGCAGTTGCTGCTTCTTACTGATTGCTAGTAGTATTAACTAGTAACAGACTCTGTACCCAATAACGTGAGTAGCAGGAGCGAAGGGAAGAGATCAAACAACACAGAGCAGAGAGAGTTGGAGTTTCTTTTATTGGGGTGGATAGGGGAGCCAGAAGGAATGAGCGATCTGCGGAGGATCTTTCTTGAGTTGGTTGGTGGAGAGTGGAGATTGGCCTGGTTTATAGGACTAATCAATCTCCTTGGCCCCCAGAACCTAAGGCGGGGGTTTTTGACAACAGGGAGCGAGCTAGTGCTAATCATTTCATTTGATTGAAGTTTTGCGTTACAAGGAAGGATCTTTGTTGCTGACTTCCTGTCCTTTTTTCCCCCTCCCCTTGTTTCTCTTTTGAATTTGGCTTTATTATCGTACTGAGTTAATAATTGGAACTTCGAATAAGAAAATCAAGAATAACGATGGGAAAAAAATAAAACAGCATAATTGGTTTTTATCCCCTTTTGTGTTTATCTCTTTGGTTACTGCTATCTCTTTTCTTGATTCCTCTCCAAACTAAACACAGCAACATCTGACAGGTGGCTTTTTGGAAGCCAAAACCTCAGTGGGTTAACTTGTTACTACTAAAACTAGTACTGTTTGATACTGCTGTTTCCCTTCCTAGTTTTCACCCAAACTCGTTGTTGCGTTTCAATTATGATGAGTTTCCCCGCCAATGAAGGAAAAAACGTTCGCATCTTTTTGGTAATTAGTATTAATCACTACTCCTTTTTAATATAACCACTGACAAGTAACAATAATAGGAGTGGGAGCCTAACAATATCCTATAGGGAGGCTGTTCATAATGAGGATTAGTCCAACTTGAATTTCAAGAGTTGAAATAAAATGATGTGAGCTCATTTTCATGAAAAGATAAAAATTCATTGGCTTGTTTTAAAGTATCTGCTCATTCTTTGGAAAATTTACATTTGTTGTTTTATCATTAAAAATATCTGAAGCAGGCACCTCTACGGTATCAAAATGATCCCTTTCCAGTTCTGAAAAGCTTTGGTCAGAATTCAGGTTAAACTCAAAAAGTTAAAAGCAATAGAGAGAGTGCTCTAATTACAATGAATAAACAAAGTGATATGTATAATGGAGCAACACACCTCGTGCATGTTTGAATATTAAGTAATGTTTTTCCTAAACCTTAAGTACTAAGGTTTTCCTCTGTGGTCGACTTGTTCTAGGCTGGATGGCCACTTTTCTCAAAATTATCCCCTTTGTCTGCTCAGTAAAAAGTCGCACTTCCACCTTCTCCTGTCTAAAATCATTTAATACTCTCTTACTTGTACTAGTATTTTTTTTTCTCCTTCATATATACTTGCCAAGAAAGATGGGGGTCCATATTTGCTTGATAAAGAGTATTATCAGTAGTCATGGCGTAAAAATATTAAACTATTTAAAACTATGCAATAATTTAAAGGCTTTCGTTTCTTCTAAAATGTTCTGTGTCACAATAGTGCGAGCACTAAATCCTTTAATTGTTCTAAAGCAAAGCAACACTATCAGCTTTCTTTGTTAACTAATTCACTCAATTACTTAGGGGCCCATATCCAATTGTATAGAATATGCACTTCATTTTGCATGGATTGATGCACATTGTTTTTCCGTGATGCCAATTCAAAAGACAACAATTTCACAATCATTTCAATTATAGAGAAAGATTAGCGATGATAGAGACCGTATATTTATATTACTAGGAAAACAAATGTGATCCTCCTAACGTCTTTCTGTTCACACTGTTCATAAGGTTTTCCTCCTTAAAAAGTAGCCAATCTGGGGATAGAAAGATATTGGGTGGTATTTTCATATGTAAAATAGGCTCTACCTTTCCTTAAAGGAACAGACGTAGAAATATACATGAGAGAGGACTAGTGCTTTGGCCTTTATAAAAAGAAGACTAGTATTCCTTCTTTACAATTGGCACCAACACCATCTACGTCTTTTTGTTTGGTGTAGCCTTATGAAATGTATATGATACAATTGAATGACAATTATGATTACGGTACACTTTTATGCATGCCATATCTTAGGCTGAGGGGTCAAATCAAAATCCTCACCTGGCCTCCTCCATGCTTTTAATGGCTGATGATCGCTCTTGGTTTTGATAATCTTTCCAGCATCATGGCCCGTGCATTTTATGTTTTCGAAATTTGGGATTAAATTTTCAGAAAAAACAAAAATGAAAAACATGATGTCAAAAGGTTACCTCAGTCTGACCACAAAAGATGGGAAAAAAGGTTCCTGCTAATTTTCCTTTGCTTTTGGGGTTGCTTTTTTTGTACGAGAGGTGGAATCAATCAGGGAAAGCTTGTGTTTCTTTAGGTGGGTGATAGTTAGCATTATGAAAACGGCACCTAAATCCAATTATAGATTGTCCTGCAAAGATGAAGAACTTATGAGCAAATAATCAAGGATAGCAACATTGTATGTCAAGTTAATACAGCATCCAAAGTCAAGTTTTGAGGTTTAATTTGCATTATTAGTAATGATCACAGATGGCTATCTCCACGTTTGATAAAGACAAACATTGAGGATTGGGCTTTTCCTTTATTTGACCTCCAGACAAAGTTGTGAGCTTTTCTCAATAGGCTTGGTCGCTTCTTCTAGCCCGAATTTCCACATAACGATAATTGGGCTTCCGACCCATAGAATATCCCAGAAGAAGAATCAAACTTAGACCCAAGTCCGCCTGTACCACACAAGGCCACTCCAAGAAGGTTGGTCCAGCCGTCGTAGACATGGGCCGAACTGGGCCCCCAAGCACAAATTGGTGATTTTTTAAGGCTTCATCATCGTAAATGCCTATATATCTTCCGACTTCCTCAGCCGGAAAGAAATCGATAACTAGCAATCATCATCCATCCAAGACAAATATATTGTAGTACAAAAGTTTAGTTGTTTGAATCTGTTCTTCCGTTTTCTATCGAGCATCCTACATGAAGATATTGTTCGTTTGTATAAACAGGAGATTGGTTCAATAAGATTTGATATCATGAACAAGAAATCGCCAAAAGTCACTTAAGACACGATGCAAATCTGCCAAAAATGAATGCTATACACTGGTCAAATACAGCGCAGTTGTATCAGGTAGCCTGTAGTTTTTAGAACCTTTTTACACTAGGGAAGGGGAAAAGAAGGGGGCACATTCCTCGAGCGAGTTTAGTTTCCTGAATTACATAGAGCAGATGGTAGTCCTGCTGTAGATCGTTTAGTTCGGGCCAACATAGCAATTAGGATCTTCTTTCTTGGTCCCTGAAAGGCAAAACAGACTTTATCATGTAATGCTATTGTAGATGGAGATGCTAAGTTAGAAAATGAAATACATGTGCAGCATAAAAGAATTTCTTAAGGCCCAGTTGAATGACTGATGCTATGGGAATGTTGAGCATGCCAAAAATACATATTCTCCAGCAGCAAGAAGATGGAAAGAGACAAGAAAAAGATAGAAGACCAAAAAGATAATAAGACAAGCAATCAAGAGAGCAATATTAGCGTGGGAAGATCTGCTTCAATATGCTGTTTGTTTGCGAGGTTTCTAATTTTCATGTTTGAAAGTGATGTGAAGTAACAATTAAAAGTTAAATCGCAGAAGAACTCAGTGATTCCATCGCAATTAGCTTTAGACAACAAAAATACTTGCTTTGTGAAATGAGTCTCAAAGGTCTTCTGTTTGGATATTTCGAGAAAACTATCGCCTTCCCAAAACTATCCTTGTCTGGCTCTTTCTTTAATACTTTGCTATTTAAAACAATAATTTCACTATGATTTTACAAATGAAAGGATACAGCAATTTGAAGCAAGAATCATAATCCTACGATTTCCTGCTTCATTTATACTCTAAGGTGCACTTCCTGCTTGATACCATAAATCATCATTAAGCTAAAATTGCACTGAAATCATGTTATCCAGCACAGAGAAGTTAATTACCATTGGTATACCCAATTCCTTCAGGTCGCGGTCTCCCATTTGCTTCAATGCAGCCATGTCCACCTACAATGAAAATTAAACATGCTGTAAAACCATAGCATCAATGTATAAGCCTTATGTAGTAGCAATACATTAATGGTAGTGGGCAAATCGTACTCTTCATCCTCATTTCCATGGTGAAACCATGAAGAAAGATAATGTCGAACCAAGAAATAATTCTGTGGACAAGCTAGGCAGACCTAACATATACATCACATGCCAAGAGACAATGTTGCAGGTTATGATCTTGGCCTCTCCTTTCTCAAGTAATGTCTGTTACAGTTCACATCTCATATATGAAGCTCATCACTCCATATTTCTGTTTGTTTCGGGTAAACATGTAGGTGGGGGAAGGTGAGGAGGGAGAGAGGGGACAGATTTTTTTTCCTGATTGTTCTTGTTAATTACACCATGTTCATAATAGACAAGCAACATGGAAAGTATAACAGTGGCCAAAGGCTTAAATGTTTAAACAAAATTGTCCTGGAAAATGCATATTTAGTGATGTAAACATACAGATGTAGTACTTTCAAAATATTTGAAAAATGGCAACCGAAAAGAAAATCAAACAATTAATCTTCAAACTATTTGCAAGTGGATTGTATAAAGTCCATTTATTTCGCTGATTCCCTGCCCATGCTTGTTCTAAGAGAATTTTAACAAGCAAGCACAGGATTGAGAAAAAGACATCTTCACTAGTCAACATTGAGACACAGTAATTTGTTAGATTTTCTTGCATTGCGGTGGAAGTTAACTTTTTTTCTTCTTAACCAAAAGAAGAGAAAAATAAAGAACAGAACCTCAAGTTGCCACAAACACACCAAAGAACAGATGCTGCATTAAGTGTCAAATTGCTTACCTCCTCCGCTTGGAAAAGGATAGCGTATTTTCCCAAACCAAGTGAATGCAAGAAGCTACTCACAGTGAGATGTTCATCCTATACAACAACAGAAGATGACAATTAATGGGACATTAGGCATAGAAACTAAGGAAACTAATGCAGGGAAAGAGAAAAACAACTAAGGAAATGGATATTACACCTATTAAGACATATAACAGATGCACTGTTAAATGGTGAAATTGCAGGCATTAACTTGATATCTGTTTGGAAGAATTAAAAAAAAAAATCCAAGCAGATTTTTTCAAATAAAGAAAACAAAACAGATAATTTCGAATAATCTGAAAAGAGAAGAGAATTTGTCATAAATTAATTTCGAGTAATCTGAAAAGAGAAGAGAATTTATCATAAATTGAGCTAATATAAATATTTGTTGAGAACTTTGTAAATCACAGATAACACAGAACAGCCACAGATCAGATTCCTATTTATCTCATCGTCTCACCTGTCTAGAATGCACAATGTTCATTTCAAATTCATTAATTTATCTAATTTTTCAATATTTTGAAATTGATGAATGTAACCATTTTTTTCTTTATAAATTTGATTACTCCCAATCAAGTTTCAATAAGTTAGCCTCCAATCTCTTGCCTGCCATAATATTGTCCAAGTATGACACAGCAAAAAAGCAGAAGAAAAAATCATACAGGGTACGTGTTTCTCAGCATACTGCTGCTACTTGCTGGTGGAAGTTCCTTCAGAGACTTGCTAGGATCCATGCTGGTCCTTGTGCTTGCAGTCGTAACCATCATGGTTATAGGGCCCTTTGGACGAGAAGGATCCAAGAGGTCGGAAGACACCATGTGTCCAGTTCTGGAAGCCAAAATTGGCATTGGTGAATGCAGCACCTCACCAATAGGCCTCGAGGATGACATACCTCCAGAAATTTGGGGATTTCTATTCGGGGCTTCCATTCTTAATCCATCAACAATATAGGAACTGTAAGAACTTCGTAATGATTCCATATGCAATGGTTCACCAGCTCTTCTTAATGGTGCAATATTTCTCAAAGGAGATCTTTCGGCACCTTCTGAATATTGTGTAGTCCTTGACATCTTCTCCAATAATTCTCTCTTCTTCTGCTCCTCAATTCCCCTAGATATTCTTTTGTGCAATAGTTTCAGACGGAGGTCATTTTCGCTAAGCCTTACATCTTCAAACGGCAATGTCAGTTCAAGTGGACAGTTAAGATATATACAGCAATAATATGTCAAAGTAATTTGGTAAAAGAATAGATAAATCAAGTTACCACCAGGGCCACTGTATCCAGAACCTCTTGTAATTATATCCACCTGGAGTCTGAAAGATGACATTAAACCATTATAATTAAATGAAAACCACTATTCCAACTCCAAGAAACATCAGCAAACTTCGACCTGACTGATTATCTATTATAAAAAAGAATGAAAATTGATAATTTGGGTCCATAAACAAAGGTGACATTTTATCACTATTAAGCGAACCCCATTACTATGATTCATAATGGCCAAAAACACTAAGCAAGAATATATTATAGGTTAGCATTATGTTAAATCTCCTCTTATGTTATGCTAAAAACAAGTATGTATGTGGGCTTCGGTTTTAACAGCAGCAATCAGAGATTGAGGTTAGCTCCTGAAAAAATAATCAAGAGAAAAATGGAACAAAAGCAGTAACCTCTTGTTGGTGAACAACAATGAATCTTCAGCACTGGTTTGGGCCCTAGATCTTTTGGTTCCAGATAATGCCGGACCATCACTAAGAGAAGCCTCATAGTTATCCCAAGGCCTCCTCACCACCTTCTGCACATCAACCAGATATAGATTGTTGCAAACAACATAAAGGTGAAATTTTTAATTCAGAAGTTCATAATACTAACTACTATAAAGTTGACCTATTGATCTAAACATATGTACCAAGAAATTCGAGCTAATTATATTGTGGGCAGAGGAAACAAAACAAAAAAAAAAAAGGAAAAAAAATTCAAGACCATGGATGCAAAAAAGAAATGATGAAAAAAAGAAAAAGGAAAGGGGGAGAAAAATAAAGGAAAGCTTACTTGACCAGAGCGTCCAAGCGTGATGGTCACCTGAGGTCTTGCCATAATTTGATATTGCTTCCCTCCACAAAACCCGCCGCTCAAGTAGCCGGAAATTCAACCAAATGGTTACTCAAGCCCCATACCCAACTGGGAGAAAATTAAAAAAAAAAAAAAAAAAAGAAAGAAAGGATCTTCTTTGAAAGATAGGAGTTTACACACACAAAAAAGGGCAAGCTAGGGGCCTAGGAGGAGTCTTTAATTTGGTGATTATTCCAGCGAAGAGAGGTAAAAATCGAGATCAACACCTTGGAAAATTTTCCCAAAGAATGCACAATATACCTGGTGCGGTCAAGTCAAGTCTAATACTATACGACCATCCTTCGCAGCAACAAATGCGTGGGGGCGGAGTGGACTTGTGCGCCGGGGTGGATGGGACTCGGGAGTCCTAGTACTACAACTACGAGAAATGGTCAAAGGAAATTGACGTTTGGAGAAAATCCTTAAGAATGTTTACTTTTGCAAAAGGACTTGTAACGAATGATTTCACTATGATTTGATCTAAAATGATTTATTATGAATCCACTATGCCATGTAAGCCATTGCGTTTCTTTACTTTATAACTTCATAAATAAAAATAAAGAGATTTACGAAACAAACGCACATATAGGTCGAGAATTATAACTCTAACATGTATTTCATTTAAAAATTTTGAAAATATCGAGAATTATATCTTGTTTTCCATTTGAAAATTTTGATCTACAAAATTAAAAAAAGAAAAATCATCCCCAAGTCCCCGCTCAAAAACATTTAACTGAAAACAGCCACAGGACAAATCTTAAGAGCAGAAGAGAAGAGAGACTCCAAAACACACAGTCAGTGACATTGATGGTAGTTTTGCACAACACAATTCCCAGAGGGAACACATGAAAAAATGATCGAAGGAGTATCAAAATAAATCAAAATGACGATCGTGAATTTGTCTAAACTTGAAATTTAATTGGAATTTTTCGTTCTTGCCACCTGTTATGGCAGATAAAATGTTGCATATTCTGCATTTTCATTACCAAAATTGCAGATTTTCCATTCCTCGCCTTTCAAGTCACTACCGCCGTGATTAGTAATAACGCGATGCAATATTCGTGTATACCCGAACTAGTCATGTGATTACCCTTGAAGTGTGAAAGCTTCGGTACAACAACATATTACAAGGCTACTATTCTTCACTTGAACACATCTATACAGAGTATATGATTCATTTAACAAGTTGTCACGATGAGCTAAAGCATCACATACTTGCTGTTGCTTCCTTGACCTCCTCCAGCGATATGGCCTGCAGGAAAGAGGCCATTTAACAATGTCAGACGGAGATGGTTACGACAACCCAAGCTACCAAAAAGAATTCCTAACACAAAAATACCGAAATGTAAAACTCAGCTTACCTGATCCTGCCCAGCAAAATCGTTCTCAGGTGTGAGAAAAAGCATGCAGTGGCACTCCTTCCTGTCCAAATGATCTTATAATTTTATTATTAAAGTCTAAAATCCAATACAAGTGTGAAGAGGATGAACAGAAGAAACAACACGGTAGGGAGGAAATAATCGAGTTGGGCCACGAGGAGTAGCCTTCCCCTCCTTCTGACTCTCCTCCCTTTTTCTCTTCCCTTTTTCTCTCTATCCATCTCCCTTCCCTTCAAACTTTTGGCATCCTTGGGGGGATGTTAGCTAAATCAAAATGAGACGCAAAAGGAAAAATTCAAAATTTTCTGGTAAATGTTTATCAATCTTACATGAACTATCAAAAAACCCATAAGATCTGTGTGCTAACTTTAACTCTTGTGAAACCTTCATCTGTTTAAATGTTAGCAATCTTCAAGTCAGCTGCTGTGCATCGTGTTCATACAAATTAATCAGCTATTGGACCGCCTTATATCTGTTTATCAACATTTATGGTAAACTTCATCTCAATGTTAAGAACTTTTTCTTCCTCTTTTTTTCTTTTGGTGTGTGTGTAAGTATGTTAAGAACATATTAGTTTCTCTATCCTGTTTTTTCCCACCCTTCCAGTGTTTATTTTATGATTTGACTATAGTTAAGAGAAAGTTGATTATTGAATTAGTTGTTCAAGTTACAAATCATTGTTGGCCTGAAAATATAGAAAATTGAACTTTATGAAGTGCTGATTCAAGAAATAAATGAATTGATTAATAAACACAAAAGGAAACCCTCCACAACTTCATTACCAGAAGAACACAATCATTTAATACATACTGCACAAATAATGGATTGCAACCTACATCTGACATCTTACCTCTCCCTCATCGGAACACATGGGCAGTTCCAAAATCCTTGCTGCACCTCCGCAGCTTTATCATCATAATGCCTGAAATTGAAATAAACAGACAATTCAGTACAGCAACAAACTGTTGCTACAAATGCTTTCATTAACATTTTCAATCACAAGAATAAAAGACCAAAGCAAGTTTCACGAAAAGTAGCTCAAGCTTGGCTATTTACCTACAGGGGCAGAGTGGTGCACCTAATGTATCCCTGTGTTCTGCCAATCCCTGGTAATATTCCAGAAAGAATATTTGCTACTCAGTTACTGGAAAAATGCCATTTGCAATGATTTCAAAGTAGATCGTTCAAATGAAAACTGGGTTTTTGGGGAAAGTGGTTCAAAGCATTAAGCCGCAATTATAGATCTTTCAGTCCAAACCATCATACCATGTATCAACTTTACTTCAACCACTTGTGAGATTTAAACATTTCCCATCAGTGTATTTTAGATGCACATAGGTCGGAGCAACGTAGCTCCTCCTCAATCTTTCAAATTACTCTTCTCCGGATATGACCTACCAAGATTCTCCTACGCACACATGGTCCTAATTTATAAATGACCCATGAGACACCACGCCCAGAAATTCCCTTAAGATGCAAGTTCATTAATCAGACCCTAGTGGAAAACATATGAAATAATTCACATAAAATCAGCCCAAGTATTTTTACCATCAACACATGTAGTACTATTGTTAGTAACAAGAATGATTCCAACGAAAGTCGTAATAAAGTTGAAAGAATCACATGAATCGAAGGAAAAAGCAAAAAAAAGAGAAAAACAAAGTACCTTGATAACAACAGAAGTAACACCTTTGTCCATACAAAAATAGGTTCCGGACCTACGAGCATACTGCTCCGAGAACTTCCTCATTACTTCCACAGATTTCTCCGTTGGTTCCACTACCATACATATTTTGCCACAGTAATAACAAGTACGAGTATTAAGTCTTCAGTTCCAATAAAATGGGAAGGGAGACGGAAGATTGAGATTCCAATACGCAGTTGGGCAGCAATTAATTGTGAAATTTAATTCTTTCCCATTCATATTTTTGGGTCACCCTCGTTCCGTATGTGAGTTCTCTCAAATTTCTCAAGAAAAGGAAATCCTGATCTTAGGACTGGAGTAAATAACATAAAAGTCAACCGATAATACGGTTTTTTAGGCTACAGCTGGTAAGAATAGTACCTTGAGCTAGGATGAGTGAGCGGTGACGAGAAGGCCTTGAAGCTGAAGTTGAAGTTGAAGAAGGAGGGAATGATGAAACGCCAAAACCGACGCCGTAGGAGGCGGACGCCTGCAGAGCTGTGGTCATCTTGTAAACTTTTTTATTTTCTTGTTTATCTGTCTATCTATTTTTGTTTACGTAGACGCTACGAAGGAGCAGGAGGAGGTGAAGATGAAGGAGAAGAAATATCTTAGTAGTCTTTGTATATATGGAGTATATATATATTATTATATTGCCAGGGACAGGGAAAAGTATACAATACACCATGTGCATTGTCACGTGGTGTACTAAAACCAATCACATATCGCCATGTGGCAATGGTGGGTCATACTTTGTATTATTTGGTGATGTATGATTGGTTCTAGTGCACCACGTGGCACGCCACGTGACGCGCGCGGTGCACGCAATACTCACTCGGGGGGACAGTTGTATGGTGGATTAATTATATGATTATTTTATCCCCAGCCTGAAGAAGGCGAGGGCCAGTCGTTGACAATAATATCTTTCGGCCAACAAAATCACAGAGTCACTCGGTCTTCTTCAATTTTCCAACCCATTTTATCTTCCAGGCGGTTAGCCGGCAAGGACCCTATTGAAGTGCTATCCCGAATCCATAATCGAATGGACCTCTTACATTGGGCCTAGTGAAGGGCAATCACTATTGGGCCTAGTGAACTTGTATGAATAATGTGCATGGTTTTCCGTTTCAAGTCTTTCAAGTTCCACTAGTTGAGTTATTAGTTTATTTTTTGGTAGATTTGAGGTCTCATAAGTTACTAAGTCATGATTACAAGCCAGTCAGTACTCATGACTTAACAAGTGCCATAAATCGAACCGTGTGCAATGTGATTACATTTTTAAGCCTGTTTTAGATAAAAACATTTTAGTAAGGCGTAATAACTATACTTGTTATCCATCCTACACAACTGGCCCAATTTGGTGATATTTACAACCTGAGGCTATCAGTTAATTCGTTTGTTGGGCACCACCACATTGAGTACTCGATTTAATTCTTTAATTTTCAAACACTCACTTAATTCACTGTAAATATTAGAGTCTCACTAAACTCAATGTTTACGGTTCAAATCCAAAATAGAAATATATATTAAGAAAAAATCAGAGATGCTGCGTGATAGATCAAAAGAAATTACTGGATCAAACACAAGTCAAATGGATAAATGGATAGAGTCACACCCTCACCCTCGCGTCTTCTGCGGCTGTCTACTAACTCCAAGTCTTCTGTTGCACCATTTTTGTTACACTTTCTGTCACCTCCTATCTAATTCACAAGTGTTCCATATTATAAATAATTAAGAGTTGAATATTTACATAACTTTTAATATAAGATATTTATCAATTAAATAGACCAGAGTAACAAAAAAAAAATGATGATTCGGATGTCCCAGTTTCCCCTCCTTGAAGGCTAGGCTAGAAACCTGTAGCTATGAGAAGGGATTGGTCGTATTAGGAGGTGGCAAGATGCCAAATTAACTTCGGTACATCCCAATTCCTACAGAATTCGAATTTTCAAAATGTATGCAAAACTGTGCTTCATCATGCTGTATAGCATACGTATACTTATCAAACATCGCTAATTTTTCTACTATAAAAGTTACCTATAGCTCGAGTGTTCCGTAAAGATAATATTCCAACACTAGAATAAATATTCCCAATCAATGTCTGAAAAAGATTATGTTATCACAGTCTCAAACAAAATGACAATAGCTTAAAACTAATTTGTAGCGCCAATACTTAATGGTTCGTTATATTGGACTGAAGGTTTATTAACTAAGAAGGAATTAAAGGAAACAACATGCAAATGTGATAATCAAAACTCAACAATCGGTTACTAATCCTAGTTTGCAAATGCGGAATAGATGCATAGTTTCAATATGAGAAAGCTTCCTTCAAAAGTATATAGGCAATGAAACTCAACAGTCTACTAGTTAACAACTAGGATAGTAGGTACAAACAAGACCGGACTAGATCCTATGTCCAATTTTTTTGGTGTACAATGCAAAACTATATCGTATCACTGTAAATATATACAAAACTGAAAAAATACACTCATTTCCTACCTAAATTAAACTTTTCTTATTACTAGGTACAATTATCAAGAAAAAAATTACAATTAATGATAGTTAAATAAAGTGTTGTAACAACAAAAAGTTACCAAAAATATAACTGTAATGACAATTAAAATAGAAAAGAAGAGAAAAATGTTTATGATTGTCTATGTGTTACAGGTTGTACGTTACACGAAACCATATAAACCATGACAATATGCCATTTTCATTAATCTTAACTCAAGGAATCTGTAGTTTGATGTCCACCACCTTTTTGAAACACACAAATACTTAAACAAATTGATAGTAGTACGTTTTGTAGTTGGAATTCTTTCTCAATGAAAAAGTTGTTATACAAAAAGAAAAAGAAAAAAACATTCAGTTCTGACTTCTGAGAACCGTTTTCCAGAAAATTGCTGAAAACCTACTCAACCTAACAAAGAATGTCCTCATTTAATTAAGCAAGAATTCGTGAAAGTAACTTATGCTTAAAGCCTGAAACAAGTAGCATTTTACGAAGTTAATGTAGAATGCTGCAGCAGGAGGAGGGTGGGTTTTTTTTTTTTTTTTTTTTTGGGGGGGGGGGGGGGGGGGTTTCAAACATAACTTGAGGGAAGTAGCAGATATATCACGTATTGTCTTTTGCATATATGAATCAGTATAACGCAATTTGTCCACACACGACCAGCCAACACATACCTTATATGTGTTCATAATCTCCAAATTTAATTTATTTAGAACTTATGAAAAGGGGCTTTAAACATTTTTACCCCAATTTCCAAAACGCATGTTACACCACAAACACTTGCATGTCTAGCTATGCATACACACGAGGTATCTAGAATAGCACCAGAAACCAAAAAGGTGTTTGTGCAAAAAGAATCAATGACTTAAATAAAATGAAAGAGAGATTAAGTAAAACAGCAATGATGCATCTCAGTTTATAGGTGATGTTCTAGCTAATCGTAGACCATACATACATGGTGGTTGATGTAATCAATACTATTACTATTTCCTTAACGATGTGAGGGTTCGAAAAAAGAATAACTCAGAAAATCAAGAGTCATCATTAACACCTATTCGTGGTGTCATATTTAATTTACTTTCAGCTAATCCATTTGCACAAGTAATAGGGATAATCACTCAGCGAAACAACTCTGTCAAAAAGAAAACTTGAAAGAAGGAAGAATAGTTGGTAACCCTAATGAATGGTTAAAACGAAAATTTAACAGGAGGTATGAAAAAAGTACGGTCACCGTGAAGCTATATATGAACGCTGTCCATAGCAGATCTTGTCGATCATGAAGTAAAAATAACTATATCGCGTAAACAAAAACGCCAAAAATACTTGAAGGGTTAATGATTGAGGGTTTTGGTGGGAAAGAATCAAATGGTTTCTTAAAACACCATTTAATTAGACATAATTAAAGGAAGGATGGATGGATTCACTCAATACAAAAGGCATCAGCTGAAAGCTTAAGAAATCAAATCCACAAGATATAATACAAGTGATCCAAAGAGATTCATAAATTTAAAAATAAAAATAAAAAAGAGAGGAAGAAGATACGCCAACATAGCACAATCTTGCTTTCTTGAACTTCCAAGAAAGGCTAATAAGCAAATTCACAAGCAAAGATATAGTACGAGTACTAGCACTCTTTTATCTAACAAGATCCATTACCTTTTAAAGTTCAAAACACAAAGCCAAGAGTGGCAGTAGTTGTAGAGAAAAAAAAGCTAGCCAGGTAGTAAAGAGGCAGAGTTAGTTATGCTTGATCTAGCAAAATAAAATTATCGGACCACGATGCTTGATTCCCCAAAAGCAAGATGACTTTGATCAAAGTCTTTACTAGTAGAAACTGAAAGAAAGAAGGAAACCCTTTTGAGTTTGAGTTTCTTCTGCTCGTAGTAGTTGGAGTTGGATGAGCTGGAGGAGGTGGTCTTGGCCTTCAACTTCTTCACCGTCAGCTAACAACAGCATATGCGTTTTATCGTGATTTTTATCTTTCTTTTTCATGATGCTTGTCTTTGTTGGTGAGGATAATGATGATGGATTGAGATTTTCAGCGTGGTTGTGGGAACAATGATGGCTCTGGTGAAGGTAAGGTGGTACTAGGGCCACAGAGAACATGATGATTACTTTTGGTTTCTGGCGTTGAAAGGAGGGAATGGAGGAAGGGTTTTAAGAAGAAAGAGAAAACAAACCCTCCAATGTTTTTTGTGCAGTCCCTTTCTTGCCCTCAGAGTTTTTGCATCTGTGTCTTCTGATAAGGAGAGAGAATTTGCGGAAAGAACAATTATTGCTTACATACATTCTCCGATTCATCCAACCCCCTCCCTGTAGAGTGTAGTAGAAAACTTTAATGACTTATTAGCAACATCTTGAAGCCCCATCTCAGTTGGCGCGTGTCTACTTTGGGCTTTATGATCATTCTTCCAACACATATGTGGATAGTACGCTGCATTGTACCATTTTTAGTGTCACTATACCAAAATTGTCATGATAATCTGAAAGTGGTAGTATATGATAGAAAGTCGAAAGAATAGAGTTTTATAATTGCACTCCTTATATCATATCAGGGTTTCATAACTAAATTTTTCTAAAAAAAAGTGAAATTTTTATGTTAATAAACAGTGTAAAAGAAACGTGTGCATATCAACTTTTCAAAACGAAAAAAACATGACTGGGGAGAATAATCCTATTAGTTTCCAAATTTAGTCTTTTTTTTTTTTTTTACTTTTTGGTATGCTATAGCTAGGCGATCGCACTTTATTGATGTTCAAGAAAGACTTAAGCAATTTGTTTTTCATTTTCCTTCTCTTTTTTGATGGTCCATACCCCAGGATTGACGAGGCCGTCAGCGGAAATACATCACTTTGACCACTGTTGAGAGTCGGAATTGTTTTCTGTGCCAAATCAAGCATAACTGGAAAGTTAGCCCCCCGTGTAACTATTCCTGCGGAAAGGATGAACTTTTATTGCTAGTACTAGTATTTTTACAAGAGTGAGGCAACGTGAAATCCCAAATATTCAGTCAAACTTAACAAATAAAAATTCTTCCACTGGTCCACAATTTTCGAGAAGAGAAAAGAGGAAGAAAGACATAAATACTCAAGTAATAAATAATGCGTACATGCTACACCTAATACAGCTTTTTGCGGTTGCGTAAATCATGTTCTTGTACTTCTTATCCGAGGAGGAGTTGGTGTAGAAAACAGTGTGTTGCAATAAGAGGGAAATTAAAGAAAATGAGAATGAAACGCTAGGAGTATAGCAAAGAAAATTGATACATAGTCATCATCGTATTAGACCCAATACTTGACTCAGTGAAATAGCCAAAAGAATTTATATACAGCCAGTGAAATAGTGTAGTGTTATCCGATTAGGTCCAATACAAAATGACTGATAAAACAGCTAATACTCTGCAAACCGGATTCAGGAGAACCGTGAAGCATGTGGGACTCTGTATTATTCAATTTATTCTCTTTTCTGAGGACAATTTTTCAGAGAATTTTGAAAAGCATGTGGAGCACGCTGCAGGCATGTTCATCCGCCAGTGGAAAGGTCCATATTGGGCCGTACTTCTTCCTGAGAGCGCTCAAAGTCAAGGGTCCACTGGAAAATTTTTTCAATCTACACCGTTTGTGAAGGAAAATATGCACATATCTTTGAATTTTTTACACAACATTCATCTTGACAACTAGAGAGAATGTGAACAGACAAGGATGCTACAATCACGCGTGACTGAGCGTGATGCCTACCTCAACATAAATCAAAGTTACATGTGTAACACAACAGCTTCCGTTTTTAACAGTACAGACAGCCATCCAAATCTCCCGGTACGGACTTAGCTAAAAAGAAAAGAAAGTCTTCCAGGATGGTGAGGTTGGAAGTTTAAGCAGCAGGAACTTGACAATCTTGTCTTCATTTTGACTGGCTAAAAGTCAGAGGGCCATAATCCATGCTATTTTCTCACAATTGTTGCAGCAAATCTGTGGCTTGTGCCACAAACCAAAAACAAAAGAACGAGCCAGATAAGTTCAAATGAGTCATAATGAGTTAATGATCCACAAAGGAAGGAGAACTCTGCTACATTCTGCAATTTAACTAGAGATCTCCAAAGCCTGCAATAATGTTTCAGTCACCGTAAACAAGACTCATCACGATGTATATAGATGTAATTTTCAGAAAGTCATAAAGACACAATCAATAGCTTGTAAACATCAAGTTGCAGAATGATACCAAGATATTGCAATTACAGTAGAAGTGCGGTTGCTAAATCCAAAGCATGTCAAAAATGACGCAGTCCAACCAAATAACCAAATCAACAAGAGGTGTAGTATAACATGCAGAGTCCTACCCTCCCCGCCTGCTGCCTGCGGAGTCTCTCAAATCTGTAGTAGATTTCGGACTACCATGGGTAGGCCTGTCTCCTGCTCCCCAGCCCCTATACAGTATGATTTTGGCTGGTTCTTGAGACACCAGCACAGCACCACTTGCTATGAGGAGAACAGGAATAAATATAGTCTCAAACTACAATTTAATTCCAAGCAAATGCGAGCAAATATTGCAAAAGATCTTTTGCTTTAAAAGTAAAATTTAACTCAAAGACAGTTGCAGCAAATAATATAAAGATTTCAATAAACAAACCTCCAGCCTGACAACCACCTCCTGGAAAGAAGTCCCTTTGGCTCTGCCTTTTACGTTCAGTGTAGCAAGAGCATATTTTTGGAAGTGGACCTTGATTGCTTCAGCAAGTCCATTCACCTTGTTGCTCTTCCCTAAGATATAAGAGCATTTGTAGAACATATTACATCACTCGGCCAAACAGGTGAAAATAGTTCAAAAACTTCAATCTCGATATAAATCAGAACAGATGACTACTTCTTTCCAAATATTGTTTAAGAAAGAAAACTGTCAGGAAAATTCCATAGAAGAAACAGTTTGGCCGGTGTTTGGCAGCACTTACACTTCAATCACTGGTCTCCACCTATTTAGTAATCTAAAGCATTAACCACTATGCTATACTCCATATTGATGAAAAGCTACTCATCCACAGATACAGTGATTATCTAAAACCCAGGTTTTGAGATTCATATTTTGGAACAGTTTTCCAGATTGTTCAGAAAGCAAATTTGAAAAGTACAGAAACCATAGCAAATTATGGAGATGACAGGCTGTCATTTAAACAGACAAAGAAATTCCCAGTGACCGATGTACAACACAAAGTTTCACAGGAAAGGAACTAAATCAGACATCCAAATGGGTGGGTGACTGGACAGGGCCACATTTGTTTCGTTTAAAATGCAAAGTTACTCTTGGAACAGGGTGAACTAGTAGTGTATCATATAGGTGAAAAGGTTCAAGAACCCTAAATTATTACCTATGGCAAACATGGGGACACTTTTTCATCTTAAGCACTTGTTTCCACAAACGTAGCCAGTATCTGTTGGAGAGACTTTTAGCACTGAAAGGCATTGCTGTGTAACCATTCACCGTACCTACATGAACTGATGAATCCAACTCACTTTTTGGGGAATCAGCAGAGGACTGCAGAGACTCACCAAGTCTAGCCTCAATAGTAGTGTTGGCTGAAGAGCTTGTCCAACTTAGTGTCTACAATAAACGAGAAAACATACACATTAGATTAATTAAGCATGCATACTTCAACAAAGCAAGGAACAAATACCTAACGAATCCACTAGGTTTATATAAAAATAAATAAATAAATAAATCAATCAGAGATGGTGAAGGTGACACATTTCTATGAATTCAATAGACCTTTAGTTACTTCACATTTTTTCTTCTGTGGGGGTGGGGGTGGTGTACATGCAGAGACTTTGTTGAACCTTCATTTGGTGACTCGCTAGAATTTGAATTAGTTCCCTGGCATCACGTAGCCTATACTTTGATTATAAAAGAAATTAAAAGAATAGAGAAAGAAAGAGAAAAAAGAATTAGTGGATGGAAGAAAATAAATAATATTCAAAAGAGAACAAATTAAAAACCATACGAGATATACTGCACAAAATCCTGGATTATTACTAGGTCAAAGCTGAATGACTTAGCTGCAGTCCAATGAGCTGCACTGAAATGTGACATTTTGCCACCTCTAAATCTTTTGAACCTTCTTTAGGAACTTTTTTTTAAAAAAAATTTAGCCTCTCTATCTTAATGCAGCATCCCTTATCTGGTAACACCTTTACCTAGAATAACTGTCTTCTGTTTGTTTATCATACAGTGATTGCATGTGACAAAGCCAGTGAAACAATCCTTTAGAGAGACAAGCATAAAGGTAAACAAACACCTATGTTATATGGAATTGGGTATGACAGTATTGTAGACACGGGTACAAATGAAAGTCTGACAAACATGTGGTAAGGCAAAGTGAAGATTCTAAACACATGCCACACCCACACCAATGTCAACGTGATACGACACAAGCATAGTGGGGCTGAGAGGAGAGACCATGTAACAGAGACAAACACTGAATTAACATTACTATGGACAATGACAAAAATTAGAAAGCTAAACCGAAGATGCAGAAACGTAAGAATATGCGTACTACCTGTTGGCTACAAGGGCTAGTTGGCAATAATGATTGAAGACAGACTTCAGGACTAGCAATGGAAATTTCATTCTCAGATAACTGCAGCTAGTTTGTCGTGTATTCTTCATTCTGGATCATGATTAAATTGCATATATTAGCCCATAATCTTGATGGAGAAGAACATCATAAAGAAATGAAAATTCACCAATTCAAGTTTAAATTCTTTATCCGATTCCATCTTGTTTGTATTCTTATCTTTGGCCTGGTTCGAATGAAAGATTTGTCATTTTCACCAAAATCCAATCTATAAAATTGCAGAAAACAAATTAAATCTGTGAAATAATATGACTCACCAATTGAAGTTTCAAGTAATCTATCTTCTGTGTGAGCTTCAGAACTTGTAACTTGAGAGACTGTGATTTACAACAAAGAGAATGCGTGAGGCACAATAAACAAAAACCCATAATCAAAATACCTGAGAAGAAGAAAGCTAAATTTAGTGTCTTGTACCACTATAAAGAAGAAAAACAAGGATAACGTGAGATATTTTTCCTGTTTTATCCCACAACATCAACAAACTGTTAAACGAATACCAGGGTATAAAACCCTACTTTACCTCACGATGTTGTGCCTCTAGGGAACGTTTCATTGCTTCTCTTTTGCTTAGAAGCGAGCGAGGCCTCAAACAAGTAGGGTGACTGTAGTTCTTTCCATGATACACTATGATAGCAAAACCTTTATTGACTCGTTCAACTGCTACTAAAATTCCACCACCTTCTGACTCTAGTGTGCGTGCTACTCCATGGAACACCTCAATATTTCTTCCCCCAGTTATAATCTTCACTACTTCCCTGTATTTCCAGTGAAGATGCATGCTTTCAATTGTACCATCAAATACTGCTCGTCTACCTGACCATAAAAAGAGAATTTTATCAGAACAACTATAAGCCAGAAACAAACACTTATGGTTTGCCATTTCTTTATCATATCAGGTTGGGAGCAAGCACTTTCTTTATTTACTATGCAACTTTGTAAGTGTTTACCCAGGAGTAGGAAAGGTTTCATTCTCAAGCCAACTTTTCTCAGCAGAAATCGTTCTTCTTTTGTAATACCTTCTTTATCAATTTCAGGCTCTTGAGAGATCTCTTCCTTTCCCAGATCTAGAAGAAGTTTCTCTGCCATTGCTATCTTGGCAAGTGCCTGCAAAAGAAATATTATACTCAGAAAAATAGACAAGTTACTGGAACAGATTGAACAGTATTGTCAACATGCCTTAGATAATTTGGCACTAGTTTTCACAATAGCTGCTTCTGTTGAGCTAAGATGCATTTTCGCAGAGGCACTTTCAATTTTCTGATCGTTTCTACCATTATTTTCATCTCCAATACCATGTTTTGAGGTACACTGCCTGTGGTCTTATGAATTCACTATAGTTGGACTTCTGTCTGCTGCCTCTTCTTCACCATCAAGTCCATACTTCCTCCACTCTTCAATTGCAGAAGAAACGGCAGGTGGCAAGAAATCCTTTCCTCTGTACAGGACAATGAATTCCTTATCCCTTGAAAGCAATGTTCCTCCAGTTATTTGCTGCAAGATTTTTCAGAAACTATATGTCAAAGGAGACGAGTTACTGGCAGAACAAGTTCATAGAAAGGATTATAAAATATTAGTATATGCTAGGCCCCTGATAAAAACAGTGCCAAAACATGGGTAACAACAGATATTTTATGCCAATCTAAATAACCTTCAGTTCCTCAGCCATCAATTCACTATTAGTGTTCTGGACTCCTCTCTTGATAGCAATTTTTGCAATTTCAAATTTCTCCCGTAGCTTAATAACTGAAGCAGCCAGCCCCTGAAGTTTTCTATTTCTGCCCGAAACAAAGAAAAAGGACAGATGTAATAAATGTTAACCAGTAACTATGCAATACTTTTAAAGTGGAAAACACTCACCCAGGGCAACATGGCATGGTAAAGGCCGACCAAGCCTCCTTAGAATTGTCATTTCGTCATTTGTTAGTATGGGTTTCACCCCATAAGGAAGCAGACAAAATGGTTTCTCCCATATCCAGGAACTACTGCTGGTATAAGATCAGCATCAACAGGTAAAGGTTTATAGCCCCACCAATCAGTAAGGTTAGGACCAAATCCTTCTAACAGACATTCAACTTCTTCAGCAAGTTTTGCCTCGCCAAGCAGTTGGAATCGCACTCTATTTGGAGTTCCCACACCTTGTACCAGAGGTGGATGGGACACTTTGCCAGGGGACGCAAGTACAGAAGATGTCGGGGGGCATTTCCGCCAGATGTAGAAGCATTCCTTCCTTCATCCTCCCCATATTCCATTTGACAATATATTGAAGCTTCTTCATTGGAAGTTCCGTTGGTTGAATTACCACCAGAAAAGAAGTAAGGATACTTGTAATCAGCTCCTCTATACAGCACTACGTTAGTTCCAGATCTCCAAACAACTAAACCTCCCGTCTTTATCTGATAATCCAAATCCCAACACCCCACCCGCAAGAAGGAAAACGGAAAAGAGGGAAAATGAGTCAGATTACACAAAGTTGTAGTGGAAATTTTTTAACAAAATTGGGGAAAAAAAAGAATTATGTAAATATATATCAGATTATATAAAATTGTGTGGACTTTTAAGTACATGCAAGCAAAGTAGAAACTCTTTAGCACACACCATCAAGACAAGCCATAATAAACAAAAACTAGTTATGGCATGTAATTAGGCCATGAAAACCTAAAGTACTTTGCAAATTTGCCTAGACATAAATATGTTCGTTGAATGCCTTGGTTATAAGTAGAAGCAAGCTCAAGCATACGAAGCAGCTGTGCTTAAACTTCAACTTCACAAAAAAGGCTTTTGAAATTGGTATAGCAGAGCGTGCAAAATATTACTAACAACATACAAGTTTTAAAAGAGACAGAGATACCAGCATTCAATTCTGACCTCTAGCAACTCATGAGTCCTCTTCATATTAATCCTACAGACAGACACCTGATCTTGACCACCTAAAACCTCCTCCACCTCTCGTGAATCCCATTCAACAATCCCTTCCGTGATCCCAGCTTTCCCAACCTTCAACTTCTTCTCCAACCGAATATCAAGTGTCGTCAGCCTCCTAAGCTTCTCCTCCGGCAAAGTAAGCTCAGCCAACGCGGGTA
This sequence comes from Mitragyna speciosa, assembly GCA_024721245.1. Classification (NCBI taxonomy): domain Eukaryota; kingdom Viridiplantae; phylum Streptophyta; class Magnoliopsida; order Gentianales; family Rubiaceae; genus Mitragyna; species Mitragyna speciosa. The sequence continues at coordinate 1,160,727 of CM045561.1, read as the reverse complement.
CCTTCTCTCTTTTCTTCCTTTCCTCAATCCTCTCCTTTATTACACCCCTCCTCAACTCGTGATACTTCTGAATCGCTTTCCCCGATCCGGGCAAGGGAATGGGGTTCTCGGGCGTGCTCCAACTCGGGTCAAGAGTGTGCCCGACCTGGGGCAACTGGAAACGCAATGGAATGGAGATTTCACCAGGAGTGGGCACAGTTTTTAGGAGCTTATCTCTATGTTTATCACTATCATTGTCATCTTCGACGTAGCCGAGGATGGCGATTTGGGATCGACTTTCAGTGTCGTCGGCGGCAAATACGGGGTATCTTGTAATAGGGTTTGGGAAGTTGCTGAAGAAAAGAGTTGGTCGTCGTGATGGACATGGGTGGCAATGAAGGAAGGTTTCGGATACGGCGGTGGGAAGAAAGTAAAGTTGGTCGTTGCCTAGAAAAAGCGCCATTACATTTGCAAGGATCTAGAAGTTATCTTGAAACTATATAATAAGTTCATTGAGGTTTTTGAGCTTGCCATCCATCGCCGGAGGAAAAATATTTTCATTTGAAACTATATAATTTTGGGTAAATCAGATTTTCTGGTTAGAGGGATTTCGATACTATTTCTATTTATCCACCTCAACGTTAATTTGTCTGCAACCATAAGCCGTTAGAGTTCTGAAAAAAAATGCTGCTTTTATTTTTTTGTTTTGTGCATAACGAGCTACACAGAACCTAATGGAAAACAGTAATATCCGTTCATCATTCGAATGTACAATTATTAACATGGGAACCTTCTTCTTTACATTCCCTCTCTCATATTCTCTTATTGACATGATATTACGTAATAGATTACAAATGAATTAGCCATATTGTACAGAAGATTCACGGAGGTGCTGAAGGCTTTCAGCACCAGCAAACTTATCACATTAGACCGTTATTAATCAGATAACTCATCAGACACTGAATGTGACTTCATCCCTGCAGATGCAAGAAATCCATAATCAGAATCAACTAATAAGAAGACAATGGAATCAATATAAACCAATGATTCACTCTCATATGTTAGCTAATCTTTGCAACATGAATTATTTGAAGGCAGAAATTACTTGTGCTCAAATACTTACATGTCAGCTTGCAAATACTGTTCCACAGTGAGAGGTTTAGGGCCACCATACCAATTAACTAGAAATATATCATCAATTTCCAGTCCAAAGAACTGGAAATTATGACCCTTAGGCCAGCCTGCAAGACATTCAAATTAAAACTTAATCTATAGGAAGTTCTTGCGAACAAAAGTATCATGACACCAGGAGAAAGATATTGAAGGCCAAACTACATCATATGACTACAAGAAGAAAGCTACTTCGAACATTCACAAATAAATGATCAAGTTTACCTTTCATTTCAGGATGCTTAGTGAACAGTGCAGTTTGAGCAAACTCAGCCTCCTTGGAATTTCCATCAAGTAATTTCAACTAAACACCGCTTGAGTCAGTAAGAAACTAAACAACTTATCTCAGAAACTATTTTGACTTGCACAAGAAATGGAAAATTAATTAATAATCTAAAACTGGTCTCATGGTCTCTAAGCAACAGTAAATGTACCAGCTATAATCCAAATAAGTGAAAAAGGTCTCTAGAATAAAGCCATCAGGTCCATTACATTATAAGTTTTTAGTTGGTTGTGCAGTTACCTTCCCTATAAGTGTAATTTTTGCACAAGAGGGATTCTCAGGGTCCTTCCTACCACAAGTCCCGATGGGATATTCACTGATTGTGAAGGAAGACCTCTGGTCTTTCAATGCATAACGTGCAGTTGGATCAAGTGTAGTCAAATAGAAGTATGGGATGCCATTTCCTTTGTCTGGTTGCCCATCACTAAATGAGACCACATTCCTACAAGGAATTCAACATTCATTGCGTGGTAAAAGAAACAAACAAACAAAAACAAGAATAACATTTCAAGAGTAGCAAACCACAACAATAACTTGAATCTAAAATTTAAGAAAATAACTGAACTCAAAGCTTTAGAGTATTGTGTGCCAAGTTAACTCAGGTTGGAAAATGCAGCTCATTCAACTCAGTCAAGACATAGCCACCATACTCTCGTATATGTCATGACCAAAGAGATGAAGTGTCCAAGAAAAAGCACATTGGTGTTGTCACGATCCTCAGTCGACAAAACACATCCTCTTATTTAATATACCGCAATCATCACCAGATCATATCAAAGAGTTCTGTAGCCTCAAGGAGGAAGAATTAAATCCTTCATCGTTAACTTACTATAAGGAGGAAAATTTTAATACATACAGCAGAACATACCCAAAAGGTGTGCCTCCCAAATCACCGGCTATGGTACTGCAAAAAAAGGAATGAAAAAGAAAGGGTCAATTTCAACATCTTTTTAGATGATACTTGAGATCGCCAGTAAAACTGAAAGAGAAGTTATGACATCTCTAATGCGAAAACCGTCAAACAGAACAAAGAATACATTAGACAACAAATAGATTAAATTTGTTTACGGATCAAATTATCAAATTATATATTATTCTGTTTCTTTTTCCAGCCACCTCTTGATAATGTAGCATTCATCACATAATATCAAGGAGCAAAAGATGACCCTATACTATTGACTCTTACGAGAGGCAAGGAAAGAGTCTAAATCTTCTCCTAGCACTCTAAATAGATTTTAAAAAGTATAAGATCCCAATATAAAGCTCTGAAACTTGAAGCTTATACCAATTTTAAGCAATTACATAAAAATTTCAAGTGTTAACACAGAATTTCCGAACCATTTGGGATTTAGGAGGAACATTTCGTCCATCTAGATTGTTCAACTGTAATTGTAAAGTTAGTCACAGCCCTTCTTTTTCCAATTTTTTTCGTTTTTGACCCAACAAGTCTATCTCACTTGAACCAGTTAAAACAATATAAAGCATTTAGAAAAGTCAAAATCGAAATAAACCTAAAGCAACAACCATAATCACCATAAGGATTTGGGAACCCAAAACAAACATTCTAACGCCTTCCAGGATATGAAAATATGCAGGCACATTAAAAGAAATCCAGACAGCACAGTTAGAAGGACATAATCGTTAAAGATGATAATTGAGGCATGACCTAAGAACACCCCAGGAGCTCTGGCAGACCAACCAACGAGCAGAAGCAGGAGCCTTCTCTGGGCGGGGCCTCTTTAGCGCTTTGAGTATTTGTGGTGGTTGTAATGGATCGGGCCGTCCCAGCACGGGTTCTTGAACGAGCAATAATACAAACACCCAAAAAAGCGGCAGTACAAGCGCATTGACTCCACCTTTTACCAATTCCATTCTGTTCTTTAAAGTGGAAATAAAAAAAAAAGGCATAAAACTGATGCCAGGAAGAACCAGAGAGGATGATCGGCTGAGGATGTGTATAATATATGTATATGAATAGGTGTGTGTATGTGTGTGTATCTATATATATGTGTGTGTGTGTGTGTGTGTGTGCGTGTGTGTGTGTGTGTGTGTGTGGCTACGGCATGGATGCGGTTAAGCAGTTCTAAATTACTTCAATAATGTATGCCAATAATTCCTCGGTTTAAAATATCTCATTAAATAAAAAGAAAAAACAAAAAAAAGAATATTATATTTTTTCACAAGAATGCTGTTTGGAGTCAAGCGAATATTCTTGATTTCTTGATAATTTATTAATTCTTTAAAACAAATTCTTAACATTCTTTGTCACGCAAACCAATCCCGCTTCATCATAATACACAATTGAGAGGTGTATACAAATGGCGGCACCATCAATCACAAAGGGCTGGGTCTGGACTGGGGGTGGGTGGGTAGTGATGCTTTGATTTCCCACCAAACTGCAGTAATTGACTCTGGATAAGAATAGGGAGTCTCTTGCTAGTACTGCTCAATTCCGTTGTTCCTAAATCGATTACTAGACCACATGTTATATTAATATACTTTAACAAACTAATTCCTTGATCTTTTTAAGCAGTAATATAGTATTATTTTTTTATTATGTGTTCAGAGGCATAGGATAAAACGTTAAAAATGAAAGGTCGTCTCAATATTAACATTGTGAAATTATTACCTGTCTTTAGATTGTAAACACTTTTCTGAAAAAAATTATCTTTTAACAAAAAAATGGATAATTTAATATACCTCTTCTGAATTTTGTCAATCATAGCCGCCCTCTTAGATCTTAATAATTAGACTACAATCCCTTATGTTTATACTTTTTTAATAGAAAAATCCCATTTTGATAATATAGACCCATAAGCGCCATCCAAATATTCTAAAATATTATTAATTATTTTTTTAAAATAAATAATTAGTAAAAAAAAATTTAAAAAAAGACTCTAAACTCCAAGTCTTCTGTCTCTCCAATTGGGCCTCCAAAGTTATGTATGCGTGCTTTTTTATTACTAAACTTGTCATCTCTTTCTTATGAGATATTTGTTTGTAATATTTTGATAGATAAAGTAAATTTATTTAAATTTACCGGATAATAGAATTTCAGAAAATATAATTTAGTAGAGATTGAAATTTTGGTATAAAAGTATAGGTACTTTTGACAGTTTTATGGGCTAACTACTTAATTTTTTTAAGATCTACTTTTCTTTTTTAAAAATACAATTAAGAGTATTTTATGATATTTGGTTGGTATTTTTAAGTTATATTATCAAAATGGGATGATTATAGATACTTCTCATGAAGTTTATCGTAATTACACCCAACTCCCCTTAGATTTCAATAATTACACTTACCTCCCTTCTTCAACAGTTTTGGTGATAAAAATATATATTTTGCTCATGTAAACAAAATATCCTAAAATAATCCTAGAAAAATTGTTTCTAAAATAACAAAAATAGTTATTGAAAAATAACAAATTATTAAGTCTAATGTAAAGTTAAAAATATACATAATATTATCCATGTACTACTATCCAATCATCAACCAATTATATACTCCAATACGCCTCTCCTACTTGATATCTATTTTTTACATCAGAACATCCTACAAACAAAGTAACTATTTAAAAAATGAGATTATCATATCAATTTAAAAATTCTATGCATATGTAAACCTACATGCTCAAAAGCAAATTAAAGTAACTGTTAGGTTTTTTTTCCTTTTTATTTTTCTCTATTTTCCTTTTTCCCTTTTTATTTTTTTACAATTCTTCTTGAAAAAATTATAGTAATATTCAAGGGTATTATAGTAATCTCAAGTGTCCAAAGGAGTTAAGTGTAATTATTGAAACTTGATGGGAGTTAGGTGTAATTATGACAAACCTCAGAGGAGGTATGTGAAATTATCTCTATCAAGATAGACATTTTTTGTTATCAAAAAATATAAACACGGGGTTTATAAGTATAATTATTAAAACCTGAATGGAACTAACTGCAATTATAACAAACTTTAGGAAAGGTAAGCGAGATTATATATATATATATATATATATATATTGTCTTTAATCTTGTTTACGAGATACACAAGCTCATGTTTTAAGAGGATTAGTAGTTTTTTGCCAATAACAGTAATGAAAACTGAACAACTATCGGACCAAACGAGTGCAGTATGCACCTAATTGGATTTTTTATGAGAGTCAATATTCGAACTCCTTACCTCTCACCCGATTTAGCCTTTGAAGGCTTTGTGGTAGCCAACTTAATCAAGTTGGGTTGGTTTTTAAGAGGACTAGTAGTTGGCTTAGTTGCGAGGTGCTAAACTCATCCTCCCCTTTATACTGATCTGCCGTTGTCAGTCGTTGAAAACAAATGAAAGAGCTTTATGTGAGTGCATATATTTTTTGTTATGCCACTGAACAAATCCCAAGTCTAGTATAGAATACAAATTACATAGATTTAGCTTTAAGATTCATTTTTTAGCCAAAGTTGTCAATCAAATTTACCTTTTTAAGGTAGGGTTAATATATTGACATTGCATGTTTTATTCCTGGCATTTCATCATCGTGTAGTTTTCAAAAACAAATATAAAATCTATTAGATTGTCAATGATAGAAAAATATGGTTAAAATATTACTAGGGATTTGTTTGTTTGAACAAATTTTTAGAAAATCTTAAACACACGTATCAACCAACCATTTTATCTCATATATATATTTATGAAAAATAATATCTCACAATTACTACAGTAATAAATTTAAAAGAAATACTGTAATAAACTAGTTGGGATTTTCTGTGCCAAAGACTTCAGTGCTAATCCAGTGCCAAACATAATAAATTGACACATTACGTCCACACTTTAATAGTTATTTGAAAGTTTAAAATTTATATAATGTGAACACTAAGTGTTAATTTATTATGATTGACACTAAAGTTTTTGGCACCAAAGATGTCCGCCGGTTATAAACAACCATTACAAAGTTTTTGTAAAGCGGAGAGTAGTGTTATCAAACGTTCCACACACAACCAAAACATAAAAAATAAAATAAAATAAAATAAAAAAGTACCCAGAGGAGACACCTGGGGGGGAAAGTATACAATACACCACGTGCATTGCGACGTGGTGTACTAGAACCAATAATTTATCGCTACGTGGCAATGGTGGGTCATACTTTGTATTATTTGGCGATGTGTGATTGGTTCTAGTGCACCACGTGGCACGCCACGTGGCGCGCGTGGTGCACGCAATACTCACTCGGCGCGGGGGGGGGGGGGGGGGGGGGGTTTGGGCAGCCGCAGAAGGTCAAAGTTGGCCTCCGTTGACGAGTCCCAAGTCCAATCCGATGATAAGTCAAGCAGCAGAAAACCGTGACCTCCTTTGGAGATCGGGGACCTGAACTTCGAGGCCGTTTCCTAATTCTGAGATCCAATTTTTCATTTACCCTCTATTCCTTCTGCATCCTTCCTCTGCTTTCATCACTCTCCCCAATAATTGAACGGTCAAAAAGTTAAAAAAGAACCAGCAAACAAGAATTAAGAATGGGACTCTTTTCCTACACCGTCGCCGGCGGCGCTTTGGTTTTGATCGGCGTCTGGGAATTCTTCGTCTCCTCCGCCGAGTCTCTCCAGGTCGCCCAACCATCTCCGCCGGTTAGCAGCTTGAACGCCATTTCAGCGATCAATAGTAATAGTCAAACAAGAAAGTGCCAAATTTCTTCATTGTCGGTAACATTCCTATCAATCTCCGTCCTTTCTTTCCTCTTCGTTCTAAACTCTCTTATCTCCCTCTTCGACGCCCTCAACTCCAAAGATCGTATCGGTTTCGCCTTCCAATTAGAAGTAATCGCAATTGCTCTCCTTTTTTTCCTCTATTCAACTTTGGGTCTGTTCACGCATCTCAAGAGTTCCTTTCAATTGCCTTCAGCAATCCTCAATTTGCTCTCTCTTTTCGCTTTCGGCGAGGAATTTTTGTTCTTTTATATTCGAAGAAAGGACCCCAGTGGGGTAGAAAACCGTTACTATGATCTCTTCCTCGTGCCAATAGGCATTTGTCTATTTTGTACCCTTCTTGAACTGAAAAACCCCAAATCCAATTGCACAAGATTGGGACGTGGAGTTGGCTTGATTTTACAGGGTATGTGGATTATTCAAATGGGTTTCTCGTTTTTCTCTGATTTGATGATGGCACACGGATGCTCTTTGCAAAGGAAGAGCAGAGGAAACTATACGATCAAATGTAAAGGGCACCCTGAGTATCATCGCGGTCGAGCTGTTGCCACGCTTCAATTTAACTGCCATCTTGCACTGTTGGTGACCTTGATTGTTGTAGTATATGGGATTGTTTGCAAGAGACATGGGATTAGGCGTGATTTGTTGCGGTATAGGCCTCTTGGAGCAGAGATGCAGCATTTGGATGGTCAGACTCAGTTTACATTGGAGTCTGATGATGATCTTGATGATGCTGATGAGAATGAGATTAAAGAAGTGAGGAGTGTGGAAATGCAGAAGGCTGTTGTACCAGTTCCTGGTTCAGGGGTCAATGGTTATGGTACTCATTGATGAGGTAGATAATTTGCTGTAAGTTTTGTCAAACAGATAACTTGGATTTGTTCTTTTCTTGATAACATAGATTTGTTCTTTTCTTGAGTAGTTTGTGACATAGAATTTGGATTAACGAAATGAGAGAATTTTTTTGTTGGCTTGTGAAGAGTATATTGACCTGCAGGGTGAAATCTGTTGAGAATTGTTTTTATAAAATTTCAGTTATGTCATCTCACGATACTTTGCTCTTGTTTGTGCTGATTTTGTTGTCAATAAAATATGAATTGACTATGGAATTGTTATAATTGCGATTACATACCATGATTAACATTTCCTGTTCAAGAATTAAGTCTTATTCATAGGTCTTGGTGATACTAGAGTTTATGCTTCAGTTATTAAATGCGGCAATAGGGTCACAATTCCAAAGGACTTTCGTGTTGGTGATAAGGGTGAAAGGAGGAAAAAAAATCACGAGTTAGGGATGTCTGGATGTGCTTACTAAACAACTAGGGAAGAAGCAATAGGTTACTTCCAAGACCTGTAGAATTAGGTCAGCTCATTCTGAGTCCATATTAAATATACCAGACGCATAAGCTGAGAAATGGCATGCAGATTATTTAGTTCTCTTTTGGTTTATGTTCCTCTTCTTACTAGGTTCCCTATTTAAACAGTTCAAAGCATGAACAGTAAAAGAGTGCAAAATCATCATCATTTTAGTTTTTCAAGCATATGCAAAGGTGGCAAAAGGGTGATGGAAGGTGTTTTAAAACTGGAAGTATCTTAGAATCTGGTCAGGTGAATTTTCGACAGTTGAGAGATGCACATGTACATTTTAACTTCTCGAATCTGCAGTCAGATGATATCAAAGATGTTTTGCTTCTGATATGATGCGCCAGATTTATTCTATAGCACTAGTTGGACGCTAGTTGCTAAGGAAACGTTGCCATCACATCTCTGATTTGTTTATGCTGTTTCTCATTTTGCTGTCTTTGATGGTAGACTCTCCTCTTCCCTGCCTCACTTTGGTAGACGAGATGAGATTAGGACAAAGATGGAAAAATATGTCTTACCTAATTTATTGCTAAACTTGTATCCTCTCACATGTGGCATTCTGTGTTGCACAACTAAAGCTATTGGACAGATAATGAATTAAATGCTCTGTGTCATGTTGCTTGGATTCTGGATTATGTATATTTGGACGGCAGTATTGCATTGCTTTCGTTAGAGGTGATTTAGAAAATGGAGTTCCATTCCATTATCCCCGCCAGAATAATAGCTCATTTTTGGCTGCCAACTCAACTGAATGAAAACGTTTAGTATTTAGACTATTCAGATTAAATGTGTCTTTGCTCATCTTTAGGAATGCAGCATGAAATAAGTAAAATCTTCTTGGACTGCAGCACTTTATTTACGGGATACTAAAGCGATATATTAATGACTCTAGCTGCAATGATTTTACAAGATTTCATTTTTATTTCTATGGATAGCGATTCGTTAAAAAACAACTAAACGAGGCACTGGTAAGTTGCAAGTTTCGTTAATCCTTATCCCAATTGCTTTTGAAGTACCCCGTGCATGATTGGTGTATAAGAAATTGGAAGGTTATAGCACCTCACTGAAACAAAGATGTAAGCGTTACCTGGTCTCAGAATTGAATAAAATGAGGACTCCGCTATCATGTGATTTGCTCAGAGGACAGTGGTAATTGTCGCCTTCTCAAAATTCATGTTCGTCTTTGCATGGGAAACGCTTAGTTCAATTTTGTTGTACCAATTAAAGATCCGAATTCAAAATCCTTGAAGGCGTACTGCCAAAAGAAGAAAATCCAAAACACCTGTAAAATCAAATACAGTAATCAGAATAGAAGTTTGAAGTTTGAACTAGTCCTATCTATCTCCCCCGTGGCAGAAACAATTGACTTTCTATCAAAGCTGTGATCCTGTTTGACGAGAGATTTTTATGTGAACCAAGTCCAGAGGCCTCATCCGAGATCCAACAGTGAATGAAACAGTCACCAAAGCTTGGTGAATACAGTAATCAGAATAGAAGTTTGAACTAGTTTTATTTTTCTCCCCCATGGCAAAAACAATTGACTATTCTGTCAAAGCTGTGATCCTATTTGATGAGAGATTCTTACGTAAATTGGATCCACGGGTCTTACTATGGACCCAACAGTGGATTTGATGAGAGATTCTTGCGTGGACTTGGTCTACAGGCCCACTATGGACCCAATGGTGGATAGAGGAGCCACCAATGCTCAGTGAATCCCACCGAGCCTTGGTGACTGTCTTATCCACTGTTGGGTCCACAGTCAAGTGGAGTCTGTGGACCCGATCCATCAAAAAAAAAAATCCTTATTTGATGCAATCTTAATAAGAATATATTACTATTTTTTGTAAACAACTAAGCAAATCAGGCCCTTGGGACAATAAATAAGGGTTTGGAATTGGGAATGGGAACGAACCTACAACGAAAGTTTGGGTTAGGAGGATGGAATTTAAAATTTGAGACTGAATTCCAAAAAATTTGAATTTTCCCAATCCCCAACTATTTTTAGGGGGTTTTATTCAAAATTCAAATTCGATTCACAAATGTTACACATAGATACATACATACGTATATACATATGCATATATATATTTTTATATATACACACACACATATATATATGTATGTTTGTGTATGTGTGTCTATATATATATGTATATTACGGGGATTAATCATGTGTTTCGGCAAGCAAACAGGGTGGCAGACTTACTTGCAAATGAAGGAGCTTCTCAGCAAGGTTGGAGAATTTACACAGACATGCATCAGATTGCAAAACAGGTCAAAGGAGAGGTTTTCATGGATGGATTAGGTTTTCTTTATGTTAGACAAGTCCATTGATTGTGATGTAAGAGAGTAGTACTAGACTAGTCCATTGATAGTGGTGTAAGGGAGTAGTACTCTTTTTTTAATTTTATTTTTATTTATGAATTTTTTGAATTTCCCATGTAGGTATGGTTTATGCCCACCTTCATATATTTGTTTATTAATAAAATCTGAAGTCGCGTCCCACCTCCATGTACAAGATTAGTCAATTAAAAAAAAATACATACATATGTGTGTGTACATAAACATATATATATATGTATATATATATACATATATATATATATACACGCACATAAACATATATCAGTGTACATATATAATATTATATATATAATAATATTATGTATATAATATATACACATACGTATATGTATCTATAAACGTGTGTGTATGTCTATATATCTGTGTGTGTGTTTATGTATATATGTATATGTCTGTGTGTAAGTATGTGTGTGTGTATAGTAATGATACTCATTATAAGTATTAAACCAAACAAATGTATTGGAATGAAGCTGTTCATTCCAAATCCAAGATCAATAATTACGATTCCGATTCCGATTCTAGGGTGTAAACCAAACCCCCCTAAGTAAATCAATCAAATATATACAGCGAAAGAGTACACTGTCTATGGACTATGCGCTTAGGTTGACACAAGATTATGGCGACAACAACCAGCAATTGATGTCATGTTTTGCTTGTATAGAATCTACAGAAAATTACAAATGCTACAAAGGTTATAGCGCTAAGTATGGCTAGCAGCCAATAGTAGTTGTCCAGACGGGAATTTCTCATGTCATCGGTGAACCAACTGTTTTCTCTTCCACTTGAACTCGTGAAATATTCAACGAGAGAAATAGACAGGGCGCTCAAGAAGCTTCCTACTCCGAAGACACTGGTATATAGAGCTATACCCATTGTTCTTAATCTCACAGGAACTTCAGAATAGAAGAATTCTTGCATCCCAACAACCGTGAATATATCAGAAATGCCCAATAAAACATACTGAGGAAGCAGCCAAAAGATGCTCAAAGGTACAGTTTCAGCTTGTGAATCAGAAGCTACCATGTTTTTGCTCAGCTCAAGCCTCTTCCTTTCGGTTAAAGCAGCAATCACCATGGCTATCACAGACAAAAGCATTCCAATACCCATCCTCTGCATCACATTGATTCCTTTCTCATTTCGAGTGAGAACTCGGACTAAGGGTATGAAGAGAATGTCATACAAAGGCATCAAGAGAACAATAGAGACTGTAATTGCACTTTGAAGTGCTGCTGGTGGGATCTTGAATTTGCTGCCGATATTCCTCTTCATTGTCATGCCTTGTTTGGTAAAAAATGTTGCAGGCTGTTGAAAAATTACAGCAAACATTAGAAGCATGGTCCAGACTGGTAGCAGAGGCAGCACTACTTTTGCAATTTGAAGAAGATTATTCCCATTTCCAGAGTTCTCACACAGGCCTTTCATTCCTTGGGTATCTTCACCACACAGTGGCTTCTCCTGAAGTCTGAGGACAAAATCCATTTGTTAGCACAATTGCTTCACCTTCAAAGAGGTTATTAGTATAAAATAGATATACACTTACTCTAGCTCAACCACATGTGGATTGCTATTAAAATCAATCTTCTCTTTGATAATCCTGGATAGCATTGCTTTGACGGGTTCGAATCATGTTTTCTAATGTTTTAATATCAAAATTCTTGGCCTTCTTATGGGTATAAAATGAGTTCCCTAATGAAAATATTGCAATTGATGCTACAAATGAAATTGCAGGGATGGCAAATCCCAATCCCCACCCAAGAGTCTCTTGGATATATGACACGATGGAGACTCCAAGCAGGCTGCCAAAACAAACACCAAAGTACCACCATTGGAAGAATAATCTCTTTTTATCAGAACTCTGGTCAGTTTTGTTGCTAGGCAATTCATCCCCATTTTCCAGCTGATCGGCTCCAAAGGCTTGCAAGGACGGGTTGTATCCACCTTGGCCTAGTGAAATCAGATAGAGCGACCAATGAAGGAATGCAGAGGAGCTAACTTTGCTCGTCGGAACCAAAAGCCATCCCAAAGCTGTAGTCGTCAATATTATGAGGCCCTGATCAAATGAAAGTTTGTTATGGTCTAATTTGCCATATTCCTACCAGTACATTGTACTGCATTTAACACTGTCGGCTTAGTTTCATTTTCATTTCAATTTTCTTGAGTTTTCGGAGATTTCAACGAAAAACTAAACTGCCTGAGAACGTGTAGAAATATGATTGCTTCTTGGAGCTAAATGCTTGTTACTAATTTAATGAAGTGCAAGTAAATTGTCACATCATTGATACATTATTTACCGAGTAATGTAGTACCAATTTTAACAAAAGCAATGTCACCTGGCAAAAGAAGTGGGAAATGACTTGGGTTCCATCAACCTCGTGACTAGAATGGCACACACTTGATAAAAATGCCACCATTCCCACATCAAATGCCACTACATAATCGACCAAAGATCGCAAGGAGACAAACCACAGTTGTACTACAGAAGCAACAAGTATCTAAATTCGTAACGCAACAGCTCAATTGAGCCCCCCAAGGTGCAAAACAAACACAAGTGCGCTTAAATGTGACTCGGGCAAGAGATCAAAGACTTTACCAAAGCATAGAGCAGGGAAGCAGCCTGTATGGTGTTGTACCGGTCGCAGTAAGAGTCCGCAAGGGTAGCAACTAGCAGCGGCACCATAAACGTAAAACCGCACCAACTGTTGACCATCTTCGCCGCCGACGAGTTGCTCATTTTAACAACATCAGTGAGATAAGTGACCAAATTGGACGCCACCCCCTTGAATGCAAACCTCTCGACACCAGCTATGACTGTTCATAGCATTTGGAGAACTTAATTATTTTCAACAGACGTCTAAATCTAGTGCATTCCAAGAAATATTATAAATACCTAGCTAAACGTGGGCAGGGAAAGAAGAAATCATGAGCAGATCATGAAAAGTAAATAAAGAACGAGGAAAGATGAACATGCAGACGAAGATATACATACCAATGAGAAGTACACATGGCTTGTTGAGTCCTGCAGTTATTGTATTTCCTCCGGCCATGAATATGGAGTTAAATGGGACAATCAAAGTTGGGGATGTTTTAATTGGCAACTGGATTCTTGAATGAGTATTCACAAGAAGAGAAGAAATTAAAGAAAGGCAGAATGAAAAAAATATATATATGAAGGATAAATCAGATTATAGTATGATAATCAACAATCACTATTCCGTCAGATCAGAATATCTTCTTGTTTCCTGTTGCTCTCGAATCCTCAGTTTTTCAGCAGGCACATTAAAACAACAGACAGAAATTTAGAGAATGACTTAGAAGTTCAAACTTTCCCATATAATTTTGTTGGCTCCACCGGTGCATGTTGGAAACTACTATACAACTTTGTCCTTTTATGGATGATGAAATGGTACATTAGACGATCACTCTAGCTTAGCATATAAAGGTCAATTAACTTTTCTAGTATTGCGCTGCCTCGTCACGGCGTTGTTTCCTAAGATAATGCTCTTTATTTCCTCATGCAATAAACACTAAACCTTCCTTCCCCTCATACGCGAGTAAAAGCAAGCCCAGCTGAATGCTTGGTCACTGCTCTCCCGACGCTTGTGGCAGCACTTCCAGTTGGCCTCTCCACGAACCTGCCGCGTAGACCTTAGCTTTTGCACCGATATGTAGGATGATGATTTGTTAATTATTCTATACTACTAGATAATTAAAGCAAATTAGACTTCTTGTACCTTTAATTATGTCCAAATCATTTCCCAAAAGCTTGAGACTATTGAGATTAACTTTGTAAGTTTATCCTCTAACAACGATCAAATTCGTGGAGCTTTAATTGACCACTAAGAGATAATAGGCATAAAAAAAGATTCACGCCATTATTGCTTCATCAAAACCATTTTTTGTGCTACAGTTACAGATGCTAAATAGCCTAATCAGCGATGCTGCACGTACGAGCGTATGGAATTCGTTAGTGGGTTCATATTTGCACGCGAAAGAACGACGCGAGCGAACAAGGATATCACTCTCGACTCACGTCCATCGCGTGCTTCAAATCTGACGTAACAACGTTTGCTAGAAACCAGAATTGATCTTTGTTCTGCTCGTTTTACCAACTACATTTCGTAATCTGATTACGAACACAATAATAGAAGGCATTGATGAATCTGCTACACGGACGTATGTATATATTTTGTGTCACCTTTGAAATAAGCAGCTAGATAGATCAGAGCAGCAAGTAATCTTAAGTAGTAGCACATAATTAGTTCTCCAAAAGCAAGAGAGTGATGCAGGGATTAAGGGCTAGATTTAGGGGGTGAAGTTGAAGCTAGTAGAAAGAAACTGGTGACACTCATGTAAGTCTATGGTCTCTACTGCAGTCTGCACCTAATGAACCATTTATGTCGTCATAATAATACTGCTAGAATGACAATGAGTAAGTCAACAAGTTCAAGAGGGAACAAATAGAAACTCAAGCGGTTAGAGCTCTATGACTCCGTCTAGGGGTCGGATTCAAATCCCATTAACACCATTTCGCTTACCATTGTAATAGTATAAGTTGATCCAAAAAAATAAGTTAAATGGAAACAGGAGAGACCCACTGATCTACGGATCATCAACTAATGAAAAGTTGTATACTAGTGCTCCTGCTCCATAAAACGCTATTATTTGCACTTACCTTTTCTGGGATTAATCTAAGACGTCAATCCGGTCATGCACCACTGTTTCTTCTTAATTTGCTCCTGCTTTTTGTGATATAATGACATGGAAATCACTCAACTTACAAAGTATCTGAACCTCTTTTGCTTCATCACTTTCTAGCCAATTAGTCGTCAATAGTCCCCTGCTGATGGATGTTTTCTGATTTGAAATTCTGGAGATAAAAATGTCCTTGCCTGCTACCTAGGTCTGACACGTAGATAGGTACATTGATCATTCATAAAATTGTGAGGAATGTTCTCAAAGCCACGGAAACTAACTGGGGGAGCAAGCTTAATTTTGCTTTGTCCCGGACGTATATATTACTTCCCCGAATCCATCATCTGAATCTGAATACGGGAGAAAAAGTGAATCTCTTTTAACCGTGTTATTTCTTCTCATTTGTGTGTATCACATGTAATTGTCCATCCTTTGAGTTATGGACGGAAACAGCCTCAATTTTGTTAGTCAATGTTTTTTGGAAGGATCTTATGAATTGTTCAAACTTTGAGTCATTTCATTCTTTTCCTCTAATAAAACTGTAGACAATGGAATTTTAATTTAAATAAATTACCATTTGTTTATAAATTATCTCAAATGGCATATTTATTGTTAAATTAAATATTGCCATGTGTCATTAATATGTGGAGGAATGGTTATTTTAACAGCCAATTATATTATTCCACGTGTTAAAGTGAGGTGGTGCGGCTAATTAAATGACGCCATGTGTCTTCCAAAATTAGCCAAATAAGTACGCCATGTCATAATTAAGAAATTTATTTCTTATTTATCTATTTATTAATGAGTTATAAAAATAAAGAGATAATATAAGGGATATAAGATCTCTTTAAATATTAAAGGAATGAGATATGTTATCTCTCTCCTTAAATGATGACGTACGTTTCAAATTTTCAAGATGAAGATTGTGGTTAACACAAATCTTTATCTTTCTCGCATTCTACATTATAAATAGGGGGTCACCCCTAAGTGAAAAAAAGAGAGACACAGAAATACAGACGTACGCTCATATCATCTCGAAACCCCTGACGCTGTGAAAGCTCTGTGCTATGACGCTATGAAAGCTCCGAGGAGTTAAGCCTCTTCTCAAGTCTCCATATCCAGAGCTCCGAGAAGTTAAGCCTCTCTGCTATGAAAGCTCCGAGGAGTTAAGCCTCTTCTCAAGTCTCCATATCCAGAGCTCCGAGAAGTTAAGCCTCTCTTCGAAGTTAAGCTTCTCTTCAAGTCTCCATATCCAAATTTGAATCCTCTAATCCAAATCTAAAAAAAAATAATTGAAGGATTACTATCTAGAGATTGTAACTAGTTTTCTTAAATTTATATATTTTTTATTTGTCCCTTTGTTTCTTGTTTGTTGATTTTTCTACAGATTTGAAATTTTATTGCGTACAATAACGAAAGATTCCCTAGCCATTGGGTCATTAGCCCAGTGTCAAGGGAGACCTTCTGCAGCATATTCAAAGATCAAATCTTACCTATAGTAGTTAGGAAGTGTTTAAAAGGGAAGAGGGAGTAGGGAGTAGGCAGTATTTGGGGAGTCACACCCCAATTGTGTGCGGTAAATAGTACCTAATTATGTGCGGTAAATAGTAAGAAGGATTTAAAAGGAAGAGAGAATAAATAGTATTTGAGGAGTCACATTCCCAATTATGTATGTCAAATAGTTTAGAATATCATCTAGCATGCTATTGGGATCCTCACTCTACTTGTACGAGATAAGATATATTTGTAATACAATTGTGATTGTTAAAATAAAATAATAATAATAAATAAAAACCCTTATGGGAGGCTTTAGACTTCCCAGACACGTGGTTAAGCCCAATGGAATGACAAATAGATCTAGGATCAGAACAGCTTTAAATATATTTTCTGGGTCACGGACTGGGGTTGTCTTTTCACAGTTATACGGAAAATCCCAGACGACAATCAACGTAAATGCAAGCTGCCAAAAATCTCTCCTTAAGCCCACGAACTAGGTCCTCAAAAGCCCAAATGTGCGTGCAGTCCGCAACGGTCCGCTTTAGATTAATAAAATAAATCTATTTGTAGAAGGGGGGCCGAGTCTTTTTTTTTTTTTTTTTTTTTTTGACAATTGGGGAAAGTGAAATGGAAACTAACCCGCTCAACTTCAACTGAAAGGAGGAATGATAACTATGTGTAAACTATACCCCACAAACCCACTCCAAAAACCACGATAACTTTTAGAGGGGCCGAGTCTTCTTCAGCCAGCAACCCCGTGGGAGAGGAGGGTCCAAGATCGGAGGAGAAAAAAAAATTTTCGATCATGGCCGAGCACCACCACAACCACAGCCGTACCATCACCGCTCAAGCCGTATCTCGCTTCCACCACGCACAGCCATCCCTACCACTACACTAACCACCTCAAGACCCACACTTTATCAAGGATTTCCCTACCCGCCGGCGACTCCCACCCCAACCCCTTCCAAAAACAGGCTGTCCTCTCTCCCTACCAGGACTTCTAGCTACAAGACCTCCTCCATCTGCTTCCTCTTCCTCCTCCTTTTCTCCCTTCGCTACCTTTACTCTCTCCTCCCCTTTCTCCTTCTCCTCTTCTCCTTCTCTTTCTTAGTCTCTCTCCTTGCTTTCCTCCTCACATTTTCTTTCTTTTTCTTCAATGCCTCATATTTTTCTTCTTCTTCCTATACAG
Source organism: Mitragyna speciosa (assembly GCA_024721245.1). Classification (NCBI taxonomy): domain Eukaryota; kingdom Viridiplantae; phylum Streptophyta; class Magnoliopsida; order Gentianales; family Rubiaceae; genus Mitragyna; species Mitragyna speciosa. Next base: position 1,142,513 of record CM045561.1, on the reverse strand, counting down.
ACCCTTTTCATCAAAAACAACGCCAGCCCATTTTGTCTATCACTTAATTGCTCAATCCCAGCATAGACTTCTAGTGGCTAAATCACTCCCTCTCGCCGTAGTTTTCCTCCTCCGTTTCCAAGGCCTCCGTTACTGCGGCATGGCTGCGCTGATTCTTGTTGAATTGTCTGGAAATGTAGCTGCACGCTTCATTGTTGAAGGCAATAAAAGTCGAAACTTTACTGATAAAACTCGATTTGGATGGTCTGAGGTTCGTGGCTTTATTGCCTTATTTTGTGGGATGTTTTTCTTATCTATTATTGGGGATCGTATTGAATGTTTTCCTTTGTCTTCTGTTAACATTAGTAAATTCGGGTTTTCGTATTTTCCCGGTCAGAATTGTATTAGAATTTGGCCCATGTTGCTTCCATTCCTATATGGATTTCGAGTGTGTTATGAGCGGGTTTCCATGAATTGGGGGACTATTCGAGATTCACACCTGAAGGAACTAAATAAGCCGCAATAGCAGCAGCGACACCACCATCATACTGACCGTAACGTGGAAGGCATCTTCTTGCATGTTCTGGCAGACACTATGGGAAGCATTGGGGTGGTTGTTGCCACTCTCTTAATTAAGTATAAAGGATGACTTGTTGCCGACCCAACCGGCTCTATCTTTATGTCTGTATTAATTGTATATTGTGTGATTCCGTTGCTTAGAAATTCTGCCGAAATTTTGCTGCATAGAGTTCGGAGAGCACTTTCGGAGTTTAACAAAAACTGATGTTGTTGGGACCCTCCATCTTCACATATCAATGGAGGTAAACAAGGCGTCTGCAAAGGCTCAAGTGTCTCACATATTAGAGGGTGCCGGGAGCAAGGATTTGACAGAGCAGGTGGAATGCCAAAAAGACTAGTTAAGGAAACATGCTCATAGCAATCAACATCTTCTTGACGCGTTCTGAGCTGGCTTTTCAAGTTTGTGGCATGAGCAGGAGGCATGAGATTGGGCATGCTGCCATTATTGATTGACTTTACGTGACTTTCAGATTCTTTTCCATTTTCAATCAGCTTCTATTTCATTTTTAATCCTTCAATTGCTGTTACAACTTGCAAGTAATTTTATTAGATTTTCTTTCCAGGGTGAATTATTGATTGAGCAGACAGAGGTCACCAAAAATCTACCCTCCTGAAGCAGCCAAAAGTTGAAAAATGCAAAAGATGGTATCCGGAGGAACATTGACTTGGAGGTACTTGAGCTGTGCGTGATGGGTTTGGCTAGTATCTAGGATGAGAGTTTTCTTTTTCGAGATTCAAGCACCATCAGCAAGTGTGCTAATTGTTGAATTGCACATATGCCAATTTTTATGCCAATCAAAGTGATAGGAACAAACAAGAAACTGCTAACACAAAATTACAGAAAATGAAGTGGAGGATGCTCAATGTGGCAATACACTGGAAAACATTGTGCATCTAGCTGCATTCTTTGATTCTGTTTCTTGTAATTGTATTGATAGTAATGATCATGGGGCTGCTGTTAAAATTGCAAAATATGCGCTAGACTTAAAACATGTCATCAGATGGGAGAATGCTTTTCCCTTGTGGATTAAAATGCCACACAATTGCTGATTGGGTAGTTGCCCATTTTGTACAGGGATGTAAAGCTTTTATAGTAATATACATATCTTCTGAGCACATACTTTTTAAGGCAAAGTGCTATATCGACACATCGTTATTCTTGATAGATAAATTCATTTATCTGTGAAATTGCAAATTTATAATTGGGTTCAAATACTAGTATCTGTTATTAGTATCATACTACTACTAAACAAATGAATAAAAGTGAAACTGAAAATTGTTCACCGCAAATATTTCGTTTTGGTTTAAAGCAAACCGTACTAAAAAAATGTTTCCCGAAGATTAAGAGAACTGATGACGTCATAATTAATGAGTATGGCATCTCAACTGCTCTAAATCAGCCCATGCTCAGTCTCCATCGGGTACTTCTACGGCGTCGTTTCTAGTTTTAAGTTCTTCCGGGCTCTCTGATCTCTCAATTCTCGATCTCGCTATCCAGTGCAGTAGGTAGGAGCATAAAGTTGTATCGACTACAAACAAAACTAACCGTCCACACTCGACAACTGGCTTACTCCACTTCCACCTCTAACATAGTACCCGTTGCAATTGAAAAGTTTTGCAAGGGAAGAGCAGATATGGGCAGCTCGGAGGAGAAGGTGGTAGCAGTGATCATGGTTGGTGGACCCACCAAAGGTCCGGCCTCTTCAAGAAACTATTACTAGTACTTCTGATTTCGACCATCCTTCTCACCTTCTTTGCTTTAAAGATTGGGACAACATATGAATTTTGAGCATAGTTTACAGTTTTGATCTGTTTTTCCCCTCGTTTCTTTGATAAATAAATGCTGCAGGTACTCGATTTCGGCCACTTTCCTTTAATACACCAAAACCCCTCTTCCCTTTGGCTGGTCAGCCCATGGTTCACCATCCTATTTCTGCTTGTAAAAGGGTACGTATGCCTTCATTGAACTAGGAGAATTAGAAGAGTTCTGCATCTTTCTGTAGTAATTCAGGACGAGTTTTACTGTAATTATCATGTAGATCAAGAACTTGGCACAAATATTTCTGATTGGATTCTACGAGGAGAGAGAATTTGCTTTGTATGTCTCTTCAATCTCCAATGAGCTTAGAGTCCCTGTCAGGTGAATTTTGATCATTGGTTTCTACCAATAATACTTGATTGTATGTTTTTTCGTTTCTTTTTTTTCTCATTGCTAGCTGCCTAAAATTCCTGTTCAAAACTAAAATGTTGGATCTGAAGTGGGTTCTTGTCCTTTTTTTTTTTTTTCCTGTAGATATTTGAAAGAGGACAAGCCTCATGGTTCAGCAGGGGGCCTTTATTACTTTAGAGATCTCATCATGGAAGATTCTCCTGTATATTATCCCATTTTGCTCATTCTTGTTTATTTGACCACCTCAGTGATTTCCATTTATTGCCTTACACCATACTGGGCCTGGAATGCATATGATTATGTTGTCATCTCGATACTTTCAGGGAGCTTTCATTATCTTCTTCTTCATTGTCATGTTTATTTGTTTTCCATTGGTACACAGGCCATGTTATATTTTTGTTCTGATATCTACTTGTTTGAAGCGTCTACACGTTTTCTTGGCAGTCCCATATCATTTTGCTGAATTGTGATGTATGCTGCAACTTTCCATTGCCAGACATGCTTGGTAAGATTGGGCAAAGATTATATTAGCTTACTTGGTGTTTTATTTTCTCATATTCTGGTTTTGTGGACTCAAATTTGGAAGTTATTGCCTTTTCACTTCTTCATGTTTCCTTCCCAAAAAGTATTTCTAAAGCGTCATTCTGTTTGCAGAGGCCCATATGCGTTATGGTGGGATGGGAACACTGTTGGTTATCAAGGTAATCAATTTTTTGTCTAAAAATGTAATCTTGTTGTGATTACCAGAGAAAAACAATATTTTTGTTCAAATCTCATGATGGATGCCTTAATAAATTTGGGACAGGTTTCTGCTGAATCAGCCAACCAATTTGGTGAGCTGGTAGCTGATCCGGTTACCAACGAACTCCTGCATTACACCGAGAAACCTGAAACTTTTGTATGTAATACAAGTGAAGAAAAAGATTCTGATATTTTTCTTATGACAATTCTTGTTGCTTACTACCTTATGGAAGCTCATTGGCTTCATTTACTATAGTTCCTCACTCCTTTTTTAAAAAAATATGCAGGTAAGTGACCTGATAAACTGTGGTGTTTACATTTTCACTCCAGAAGTTTTCAATGCCATCCAAGATGTATCCTCCCACAGGCAAGACAGAGGTGAGCACAGATTGTAACCTTTCTTTATAGATGAATGGCAGATCTTTTTACATCAGTGCAGTTTGTGGGTGGGCAGACACATACTGATTCCAGATGTTTTATGTGTTTGTCAATCCCTGGAGTCAAGGAAATATATTTTAATTTTTCATGATGATGCCTAAGCATATGTGCTAGTTACATATCACAGTTGATGTTTTCCAGGTTTATTCTGTATAATCTCTTTAAATTTGAATTTTATGGTAATCTCAATTTTTGACATGCATAACCTACCACATTTAGCATTTCTTTCTTGCAGCAAATCTACGCCGTATGTCTAGCTTTGAAGCCCTGCAGTTAGGAACAAGGTATGAGCTCTTTCCTAAGAAGGTTCACTGCACTGCATCGGAAAACTACGACACAGACATGTTTGTCAATAGACATATATGATCTAAATGTGGACATTGAAGGACGGGTGCCATGTTCAGTAATTACTAAATGCATTATAGTTGTATTATTGTTTTTGATAATGTTTACTTCTACCTCCATTTATTTTGTATTAGTCACATTGATGCATTATCAGCGAACATCTGTTAAAGTTTAGACCATCATAACAACTTTGTTGATAAAATTGCTTTTTGGCAGGTCTCTTCCTAAAGACTTTGTAAGGTTGGATCAAGATATTTTGTCACCTCTTGCCGGGAAGAAACAGTTATATACATATGAAACCACTGATTTCTGGGAGCAAATTAAAACTCCAGGGTGAGAGTGATTTGGTTTTGATCTTTACTACTTCATGTTCTATCTAGAAGCTTGACACTCATATCTGAGCCTGCATTTTACTTGCAGAATATCTCTGAAATGTTCTGGTTTATATCTTGCTCAATTCCGATACACATCTCCTCATATTTTGGCTGGTGGAGATGGTACTAAGAGTGCAACAATTGTTGGGAATGTCTACATTCATCCATCAGCAAAAGTACATCCTACAGCAAAGGTGGAGTGTTATCTCATCCTTTTCTGGCAAAAATTTGTGTTTGATTTGTGTCTCAGGACAACTTTTTGCAGTATTACAGGAAATCCATTTCTGTGATTGTGTCTTAACTGTGATTGTAATTTGTAAAAACCAAGCACAATATGACCATGACTTTACTGATTAAAACCCTCCAGCACATCTATTAATCTGACATTGAGTCTTTGGTACATGTACATGCCTATGGTTCATTGGATCACTTTGGCTAATTTATTTTTCTGAGTTTCTGTTCCATGTGATTGAATGTTCTAGAGTACTTGTATCTAGGATGAGAATTAAGAACTTCTCGATTGCTAGTCTTGTTGCTGGAAAAATTATGTTTGAATGCTTTTGATTTACTTCCAAATTCTTTGTGACTTTTTGAGCAGATTGGACCCAATGTTTCTATATCAGCAAATGTTCGCATAGCTGCCGGCGTGAGACTTATAAGTTGCATCATCCTAGATGATGTAGAAATCAAGGTATGATTGAACTTATGGCATGAAAGTTGCAGCACATACTGGACGAAGTTTGGCATGACAATTCTTTACTTACAGGAAAACGCAGTTGTCCTGCATTCTATTGTTGGATGGAAGTCATCTCTTGGGAAGTGGTCTCGTGTCCAGGTGTTGTTTCTCAGTTTTTCATGGACCAGATAATTTATACACTTAATTATAAGTGCATGTTCTGTTTCCTCTATGAGGTCCTTTTTTTTCCGGTTCCCTTGAGAGTTTCAGATTACTCGCTCCAAAAAGTCCAAGTACTCCATGATTTTTAATCTTACCTGGGTAGTCGGTGTCTCTGTCTTTTAAGTTTGTTATGTCAGGCAAGCAGGATTAATGGTAATGCAAGAGATCTTTGTCACTATCAAACATGTTAGTTGGCATGACATATAATATACAATAACTAGTCCATGTTATTTTTTCATACTTGCAGCCCTGATATGAAGGGTCATGTCTATACATAATTGCAAATTATAAGATGCTTTTTTATTGTAGGAAAGACACTTTGATATTATAAGTTGAATTGACATTGAACGCTGTTGTCCTATCATCTTATCCTTTTCTGGAATTGAGCAACTTTCATTGAACGTGCAAAATGAGTTAAAAGAAGTTAGACCGGATGTATTGAAGTCTCTATGAAATCTTCGAATTCCAATAGATTGTTGCTTCCACCAAAAACCAGAACTTAGTTAGAGGTCCCTAAATAGTAGTTTGTATTCCTCTGCATTTTATTCGTACTAAATCTTTTTTGTCACTAAATTTGGATAATTTGTTAGGCCGAAGGTGACTACAATGCAAAGCTTGGTATTACCATACTAGGTACTTGTGCCTACCGTGAATTTTATGTTCTTCTGCCAAGTAAATGGACATGGATATAAATCTTCGGCTTATTATTTTTCCTGATACAGGGGAAGCTGTAGCTGTTGAAGATGAAGTTGTGGTGATCAACTCCATTGTTCTTCCTCATAAGACCCTTAATATGAGCGTGCAGGAAGAAATCATTCTATGAGAAAATGAAGCTGCGTTTTAGAAGTTCGATTACCCACTATATATTTTTCCTTCTATGTCATAACTTATCTTTTGCAAACACCAAATCACAATATTAAGTGTCATCTTCAATTTCCAGATTACAAATTGTTACCACACACCCCATTCAAGAATATGAATATACATAGCTAGGAGATGTAGAACAAAAATGCGTTTATTTACATCAAGCTTTCGGGGGGGCCCATTCGAACGTTCTTCTAGAAAATATATCGCTCCCACAACACCATTCTCATGGGTCTGAATGTTCTCCCATAAATTGGCAACATTTAACTAGCAAATATATGGTTTGCTATTATTCTTTTACGAGACAAACTGTTCTTTGGCCGTTTTGCATGGCTCTAAATCGAGTGTTTACTAATTAAGGTGCGTTTTTAGGAGTTGGCTTGTTTTACCTCCTGTATGTGGAAATTGCTGAAATAGTTCTTAAAACTCTACTGTGAGATCTCACGTTAGCGAAAGGGTCAAATAATTATCTCAATTAATATTTTTGGGAAACTTGAACTGATTTTTCTAGGGAAAACAGAAAGTAGGACAACTAGGATTCTGGTTTCATGTTCTTCAAGGCCGTGACGACAGTATTGGTGATTCTCACACTTCGACTGTGCAGTTACAGAACGAATGCTTACAACCAGAAAAAAGTATTGGAAGGATCACGGCTTAGTACCTGCTTCAATGATATAGTCGTACACTCATGTAATTAGCATCCCCAATTCTTACCCAAAAACTAGTTTCTGATGAAGCCTAACAGGGACAAATATGTATATTATATTACCAAACCAATCTAACATGTAAAGTTTTAACGCTAACAAAACTTAGGGTTATGATATTCTGGGTCTCGTGGAATACGGAATTGCACGAACACAATTCTTCCAGTAGATGTAATCAACACCAGCTCTGTAGTATAAAAGTCATCCAAGTCTATGAACAGCCAACATAACAGGAAATATCTATCTTCGTAATTGACTGTACACGTCGATTTGCTGGATGATCCATGCGCCTCCACATTTAATTTGGTCCAACACCCCAACGACGCAGAGAATCAATCCCTGGTCCAGCCTGATCTGGTAACAAGAAAGGCATAAAGGCTAGATGACTCTCTTTCCCACTAATGAACCAGTAAAGACATCTGTGAGAAAAGAGCAACAAGTTGATAGTCTTGTGACCTGAAATCATTCATGAGGCCGAAGATCCAATTTGTAAGCCTGCATTTCCATGGGAGAGATAAGGACATGCCCTTCCTGAGCACCTTCCTGAAACTGCTCACTGTAACCAAGCATCTCTGTGTCATCGTGTAAAAGGTTTAGAGAAGTTGCTTTTGCATTCAACACTGCAAGCCCCTTGAACATATCAAATAAATTGACTGGCACGTCAGCCACACTCATACATTCAGACCTTCCCTTCCTACAATATGATGAGTCCCAGTGTCGTCTTTGCAAAATCAGAACAAATCTAGCCTCTTGAAGGGGCTGCTGTGAATATTTTGAAGGGCGAGGAACCTTGAAGCTCACTATATGCAAGTCACAGGGCAAAGGAGCTGCCAGAGGAGAGAAAGTTCTAGGAGGTGGCTGCACAGATATCTCCTGAGACTTCTTGGCGACAAATACATGTACAGGATAGTTCAAGTGGGCACCAACCAAATGGGAGAAAAGAGAGGGACTTAAAGGATAAGAATTTGAGACAGGATCTGCTTGCGAAATGTTGGATTCCAAAAGGACATGGAAAACGACATTCATAGGGCGGTTATCCATCACTCCTTGCCCAAGACCACGTCCATCATCACGTGTTAAACGGCGATCAAGCATAATCTCTAAACATCCATTCTTAAGGCTTGCCACGCCAAGGGACTGCCGAGTATGGACAGAGAAGCGAAGTCCATTGGTTCCTTGCATGAACCCAAGAGATGGCATTGGATAGAAATTTCCCTGTGGCGGAATCTTGTCATAGGTTTCTCTACGGCTCATCTGAAATCCATTCAAATCAGAGTAGAAAATCCTTTTATTATCAACATCAGTCCTGTACCTAGCTATCAATTCTCTGTCATTGAATTCATGTCCAAGTAGTTCAACATGATACTCCTTCTCAATCAGATATTCCTGTATGGTCTTGTCACCATTATAAATGCGGGTACTATGGGAAATTGGGCTTTTGTCCCATGATGTCTTGGGATTAGAATACACTTCCTGAACCAAACTGCCCTCAGAGATCACCATTGTCCCACCTGCCTGGATGATGGGCTCAGCATCACCATTGGGCATAAAAAGGTAGGCTCCACTTCCTGTGCTAGCGTACATAGCTACTTCCTCATCCACAATATTTTCGGAACCATCATTATTGCTTACTTTCTGCAACAACCCAAGGTTGACATTGAAGATGAGTTTCCGATGTTGATTACGGATTTCGATGGTGTCACTTTCTACTTTTGAGCAAGCATATGGCGTGGGACACTGTAAATCATCAGTACTGGAAATTAGAAGTCTTGCTGGTTTAGCCTTTTCACATCCCACGAAACCATTAGCAACATAGTATGTTTGCAATCCCATAGGAGGGATAGAAGCTTTCCAATAAAGGCGATGCCTTCCAGAAAAGAGTTTGCTTCTATCATGGTTCAACTCAGGAGAGATCTGGCTTTTAACACAGGTCCAGTTCGAGTCCAGAACTGTTACATATGGTCTTTGAACAACAATCATGACAACCTCATTTCGTGTTTGCTCCAGGGGATTAAATACAACAATAGTTTGAACTGTTCCTTCCTGAGCACTGATTACTTTCTGTACTGGTTGAACATCATACTTTGATCTTACTTGTGCCGGTTCAAATTGAGCGGGGTTCTGATCGATTTTCTCGTGACGGATCCCAAGCAGTACTTCTATAGCCTTGGACATGAAAATTTCGAGGTCCTGTAAAGCCATATGCATCCGTGTCCCATAGTCTTCAACCACATGATCCTTAGCGGTACCAGTCACTCCATCATGATGCTGAAATAAAGCTAAATTCCTTCTCGCAGCTGTCAGCTTGTAGGAGAATCCAGTTGGTAATTTTTCACACTGCGCTCTCTGGCAATACCCAAGCAAAAAAGCCATCATTATTTCTGCACTGCGAAGTGTCTGTTCGAGTACACGGTCAACAGCCTTGAAGAAAGGTCGGGAAACATAATAGCCACTCCAGTAATCCTTATGTCTATCAGCATAAGTAAAGAAATCACCAGATAAAGAAGGAAAACCTGCAATTTGAGCGGATCCAATCTCATGATGACGTGAATAATTAACTCTGTCTGCCTCTTCACGTAGAGTTTGGAAATAATCTTCAAGAGTGCCAAACTTGGCTTCGGCATTCAAGCTAGGATCAGAATTAATATAATCAAAAAGCATTTGATAGTTCCTAAACTGAGCTTCCGCTTCATCAATGCTGATGTAACGGAAATCATCTCCAAGGGGCACAAGCAGTGTATTTGTTCGATACAATGTGGATTTCTTCCGGTACTGATCTAATAGCAAATGTGCTCTCTCCTTCATGTTCTCCTGGTTGGTCTCTACAGGATGTTGTCCCCAGGGACACAGCTCATAAACAAAACCGCGCGTACGAGCAAAATCAAACTGACAACAAATTGCTGGCTCTGGCCCACAAGTGTGAGGAATATCATAAGAATAGAAGGGCATCATGTGAACGAAAATATCAGTTGTTTCCTCAGCATCCCAGCTCTGTCTCCACACGTATTCCAAATTTTTAGTCAAAGCAAGTTCCTTCTTCAACTCATAATGTGTCCTCTGTATAAGCATGTTCTCAAAACCCATGCGACGGAGCAGATATGCCATAGTTGATGAATAACCAAAAGGATCTATTGCCCAAGAGTTTTTTGGAATAACTCCCACAGTTTCATTTAGCCACATATTTCCTTCAGTAATCTGGGCAAAAATTGCAAGGAAAATTAGGAGTAACTTATAACAAATGTTTGTGGTAATTTTCTACTAACATCAGCAAATATATGAAGAGAACAGGCAGCAGCAAAATTGCGTTATATCTACAGGATAGATGAGCCATATATTAGTTTCAGACTCTCCAAAAAAAGTCTCATCTCAGAAATAAAAGTCAAATATGCTGGAAAAACCAACAATAAAATTTATATTCTTAAGGCTCATTATATTCTCAATATTACTTTGTTTCAAGATAAGTACAATCTAAGTAGTTTTAAAAAAACCAAGCAAATCATCACAAAAATATTAACCTCATTGTGCTGTTGAAGAAAGAACCTTGCGCTAATCTTATTATCAAAAGAACTAAGCTATCCAGCAGGACACGGCAAGTAATGAAAAGAAAATTGATTGTGGTCAACTAGAAAATCAATCAAATAAAGTAATAAAGGAATGCAAAACTGATCTTAGAAAGAAAGCCTCCTGTTTACCTGTTCTAGGATGGCAAAATAATGAGAATTAGCCTGCAAAAGAAAAAAATGAAGTAACCAGTTAAACATCATTTGTAAGGTGGGAAACAATTATATCCATGTCAGACTATCCATGCAAAAAGAGTAAGACCCCCTTTGGGTAAGTTGGAATCGTCTTGAATAGATAAACTATTTTATTGTCGATAGGTCCCCTCGTAAATGGTGGATATGCACATTCTCATTCTATTTAGCAACACAATCCTATTTAAGAACACACACAGATATATATATATATATATATATATATATATATTATATATGCTGGAGAAATTTTTACATTACTTCATGAAATGTTCAAAAGCATTATCAAAAATCTCCTGGCAACAGCAATGTGCATATTATCGCAACAATGTCAACATGAAGCTAAAGGCAAACATTTGAGGGTAAAACAAAAACGTGTAGGTTTTTTTTTCCCCCTTCCAAATTGGTGTTGGCATGGACTTTCCCACGGTTTCCCGCCCGGAATGGAGGTCTAGGGCTCAACAAAAATAAGCTTTTCTTTAGAATGGGTTTTCCCACTTTTGAATTTATATACCCAAAACAATAATGAAAAATATCAGTTGGAACAGCACTTCCCTTCCAGATCATTCCAGAAGACCAAGAAAACTGGCTTAAGGTGATTCCTGTAATAAGCATAAGCAGATATGCGCCTGCCAAAGTTGCTCTCCTACGAGCTTGTTAGTTTATGTATTTCACCATCAGATGTGTAGGATACCATATAAACTCCAAAGTTAGGTAATCCTCATATACCTAGAAGATCAATCGTGTCCTGAATGACCTGTCTTTTCTAATGCTGGTAAAAAACTAATCTCTCCTGTTATTATATGAGTAAATAACATCCCAGTCAGTAATTCCATGCTTCGTAAAGTTGGTTGCCTGTGACTGATGAACGTTGCCCAGAAAAGCTACGAGGCGAATCAAAAGAGAATTAAAGAAAGCATGAATCTACCACCCACCTACAAAACCACGAACACTATGCTATTAACATACCTCATCATTCATCACCCAGCCACCTCCAACAATTTCCAACTGCCCATTCTTCACTAAATGGACGAAAGCCTCTTTTTTGGCCTCTGAAGTATCCCTCCACCATCTCTCCAGATAAGACATCTCTTCCCAAATAAATTTTCGCCGAGCATCCTACGCATTTAATCATAAACAACAGACATTACACAGCAGACCATAAATCCCAGTTTAAACCAAGTCCACCGCTGCATATAAAAATATTAATAGTAACATTTCACAATAAAGCTTTTAATTATTATGACTAACAGCCCACTAAAATCAATCATACTAATAGATTACCTTTCCAGTAAATTTCATTAGTCCTTTTATAACTTCCAACTGAATTAAACTCGTGGAAATCAACAATACCCGTTTAAAACTTAGCAACATTTCAGTATCTAAAACGCAAGTATTACCTTAGATAGTGTATCAACAATGGTATCGAGAATATGCCTAGATTGCCTATCATAGTACTCCTCGACGGTGAGCCGCCAACCAGGATCATTATGCGAATGTGGGACCACAAATACTTTGAGTTTCTCATTATCCCACTCGTTCCCTTTATAAGCAACCTTCCAGCCTTGGGTCCAGGCCCCGCCATCTTCATCCAAGAATTGGATCTTGTCGTACAAAGCTTTGGTCGTTATGTCGACGACGGCTCCCGAAACGGCGTCGCTGCCGGCTGGGGATTTGCGGTAAACAGGCTTCCGGGTCCTGGAGAACCGGGTTCGGGCAGCGCGCAAGTGGGAGGTGAGGAGGGGTTTAGGGACACCGTAGCTGAAGACAATGAGGAGGAGGAAGAGGAGGAGAGATACGGAGAGTCCGATGGTGAAGAAGTTGGCGAGGATGAAGTCCTTCAACGCGGCGCGTTTCCGGGATTTGCGAGGTTGTTTTGCGGCGTGTTTGGTGGTTGATGGGAGAAGGGAGTGGGACCACCCGCCTCCGCCGCGGCGGGAGGAGAAAGCCATCTGAAAGCGGTGGTGGAGAGATCTAATTCCAAAGAGAGAGTGTTGAGTCCATGGAAATAAATTTGATGACTATTACTGAATGGTCCAGAAATCTGGTTGGCTGGACCCAAAGTTTCTTTTGTTAAGAGTCTTCTTCTCATAAGTCAAGATTCCAAAACACGGCATTATTTATTTATTAATGCTTAATGGACAGATATAATACAAGATTTTTATTGCATTTTCACATTAGATTTATAGAAAGTTGTTAAGTTGGGTTCAAGATTATTTTCTGAATTTATGTATCTTCTGGGATTTGATAAGAGTTTTCTCGCAAAATAGGATTTAGTTTAAAATTTACGTTAATACCAAAAAGAGTATTAATTTGGAGCTTAGGAAGATTATCAATTACTTCTCTACTTCTTTTCTTGTAAGCTGATTGCTGAAGAAAACAAAATCAACTTTTTTGGTGAAAGAGGATTCACTTTTTCTGGCAAAATTACACAAAGCTATTTGTGCTTCTTTTTTGTTTTATTGCACCAAAGTCTAATGGAACCCAAGAAATTGAAAGTTGAAAACCTCATTATTTTATATAACCAAAAATAATAAGAGCGGCAAAATTTTGATTTTTACAATAACCGCAGTTTTACGATTGTTACTGCTGCTTAATTTAGTTTCCTATCCTTCAATAAGACACACCAAAAAAAAAAAAAAAACACTTTCCTAGAGCTAACTAAAAAAAATTTCTTTGTTGCCCAAATATTGAAATGATATTTTGTTATTGACATCTCACCTGCTTCATTTTTTTTTTCAAAAAAAAAAAATCACAAAAATGATGAAATGTCAATAACAAAAAATTGCAACGCCCTACGTGCAAACATAAAATGAAGAAATTTTCATAACTGAGACATACTTGATGTTTGATAACTATTGAGTGCTTAAAATTAATGTATTAAATACTTTTTTTCTTGAATGCTAAGTGATAATAAAACTCTCCTGTCTCTCAAAACAACCGGTAGTAGAAAGGAATAAAATAAATAATGTATATAATATTACAATCCAACTTATAACTATGAAAGATTATTAGCATTCTCGTATTTGTTAAAGATATTCCTCTTGACTTTATCTGTTATAAAAAATAATATTATCTTTTATTTTAAATACATATGCAATCATTTTCAATTTATTACTGTTGCTTATCTTTACTTTACTATCATTCAATGAAAATAAACAAAATAAAAAAAATAAAAAAGTTTTCCTAAAGCTAACTTTAAAAAAAAAAAAAAGGTTGCAATGAGTTTGTCCAAACATTGAAATGATATCTTCTTATTGACATTTCACCCACTTCATTTTTTATCAAAAAAAAAAAAGAAAAAGAAAAAAATGATGAAATGTGAATAACAAAAAATTGTAACATCCTGCGTGTAAACATGAAATCAAGAATTTTTCATAATTTAAAAATAAAGAAATTATCATAACTAAATGAGATAAACATGGTGTTTTGTAACTAGTGAGTGCTTAAAATCAATGTATTAAATATTTGTTTTATCAAGCCTAAATGAGAATAAAGTTGCCCTATCTCTTAAAGCAAGTAGTAATAAAAGGGAAAAAAGATAATTAATGGGTATAATTTTATTCCAGTCCAACTTATAACTCGAAGGTTTTTAGCATTCTCATTTTTTGTTAAAGTTATTCCTCTTGAATTTGTCTACTATAAAAAATACTAATTATCTTTTATTCTAAGTACAATTAGATAAAAATGAAATAGTTGTAATTATATTCAGGAATCTTAATATTTTATCGAATTCGCATTGCCCAAAAGTCGATAAGAATTTGATTAACGAATAAGTTGTGCCAAAAACAATTAAGGAGTACTAATTCGAATCAATTCACCAATTAAAAGTTATTGCATAACTAAAGGTGTAAACAAGTCGAGCCAAGCTAAAATATCACAATATTTGTGCTCAACTCGATCTTTAGATACTCATAGTCAAACTCAACGAGCTTGCAAATTCAAGGCTTGAATTCAACTCGAGACATACTCGAGGTCAAACTTGAACTCAAGTGATACACCTCGTGCACAATAATGCAAACTCCCGATAGCTATTAGAGTTTTTTATGAATCGAGCTGTTGCGAATAAGCTCGATTCAGTTAGTGAAATATTGACTTCGGCTCGTTTGTATAGTTAAATAAACTAAATTTGAATAAGAAATTAAACTCATTTATTAAATGAACGAACTCAAATATGTATTCGCAAATATGGATAGTAATGTCTTTTTATACTCATATTTTATTGTGCAAAGAACTGAGTTCAATTGAACTCAGTTTGATTGTGTAAAGAGCTAAACTCAATTGAGTTCAGTTTGTTTGTGTAAATGAATCGAACCCAATTGAGTTTAGTGTGTTGTATTAAACGAGTCGAACTCGTTTAATTTGGGTTAATATAAATGAGTCGAGTTTGAATCAATATCCAGTTTATTATTTTATTTAACGAGCTGAATTTATATATAAATATTAACTTATTTAATAATCAAATCGATTCGAATTTAAACATTTATTAATTTAACATAGAATATTTGACTCGATTTAATTCGTTAAAAGCTATATTAAACACCCAACATCAGTCACCTGCGGGGAGTGGCCCTACATGCTAGCCTATCAGGGTTAATAACACTTTGCCCCCCTGAACTTAGAGGGTAGTCACACTTTGTCCCCCTCAACTTTAAATATATACACTTTGCCCCCCAAGACTAGTCAAAGTTAGGAATTAAAAAAAAAGTGAGTGTTATGACATTATTGTCCTTTTATTAATGAATACATTTATAATTTAATATCATTTCTTTTCATTTTTAAAAGATTTATATATTCTCTATTGTATTAATTATATAAAAATATCAAACTAAAAAATTTAAAGAAAGTTAATATTTAGTTTATATCTTTGAAATTTTCCTCTTAGATTAATATTTACTTCTATATATTTTTTGTTTAATTTATTATACTTTAAGTCAAACAAAACCGATAAATAACACGACAGTAAAATAAATTTAATTGTCAAATTTTGTATAAAAATGGTAATACCAAACTCATTTATTTAAACTAAATTTTTATTATTTTAAATTATTTAAACTTTTGGACTAATATCATAGTCATTTTTATATTTATCACATTAGTCCAATATGAAAATTTTAATCAAAGAATATTTGGGGAAAAAAGAAGAGTTAGCCCATTATACAATACTAGGGCAAACAAGAATAAATAAGTCAAACAAAAAAATATAACATTTAGTCCAAAACAATAAATAATAAGAAATTCTTTAATTAAGAATTTCATATTGGAATAATTTGATAAATATAAAAATGACAATAATATTAGTCTAAAAGTTTTAATAAATTAAAATGATAAAAAATTACTTTAAATAAATGAGTTTGGTATTACCTTTTTATATAAATTTTGGTAACTGAATTTATCTTTTATTGTTGTGCTTTTTATCAATTCTATTTAACTTAAAATCTAATAAATTAAAAATAACATATATAGAAGTAAATATTGATACAAGAGAAAAAATTTTAAAGATGTAAATTAAATATTAACTTTCTTTAAATTTTTTAGTTTGATATATTTATAGAATTTATATGATAGTGAAGAAATAAATATTTTAAAAATAAAAAGAAATGATATAAAGTTATAAATATATTTATTAATAAAAAGGCAATAATGTTATAACACTCACTTTTTTTTTGAATTATTAACTTCGACTAACCTTTGGAGGGCAAAGTGTATATATATTTAAAGTTGAGGGGGGGTAAAGTGTGACTACCCACTAAGTTCAAGGGGGCAAAGTGTTATTAACCCAATAAAAAATAAAGAGGTGTACAACACATTGGTTATGCATCCACACAACGAATGAGTATTGCGTGCACCACGCGCGCCACGTGGCATATCACGTGGTACATTAGAACCAATCACACATCGCCAAATAATACAAGGTATGACCTACTATTATCACATAGCGATAAATTATTGATTTTAGTACACCACGTGTCAATGTAAGTGATGTATTGTATACTTTTCCTCCACACAACCCTTTGAGGCCTTCACAAACATTAGATTGGCAATTAAACAGCGTTAGGCTTGTGTCTGGAGGAGGTGTCAAATCTCATCGACTCAGTTATCTGACAGGAGTAAATTCGTAGCTCAGCATCCATCGGATCCGGCCCGGTCAGTGCGCAATCCCTAATTTTTCGAATTCACAGGTAAAGCTCCATTCCTTCCGGCTACGATTTCCTTTAAATCTGTATTTTTAGGTCTAAGATCTATAAATTGAATTCGTAGATCTCTCCGCATCGATTTAGGTTTCTTAATTTTGTATGTCTTAATTTCATGAAAACGGAATTGTAATTAGAATTAGATTGTCATATGAATCGTAATTAATTATCTGTTCGGAAACACATGGATTTTTGTAAATTGAGGGCTTTGAATACTTACCGCCAACAATTGGATCACACTTAGACCTGTGATAGCCATTTTTTTGTTGGGGGGGGGGGGGCTAGATTGCTTGAATTGATTAGTGATAAACAGGTTCGTATTTGTTTCTCTTTTTGACTTAATGCAAACAGGGTATTATTTGTTGGATGATGAGTTGTTTAGTGTAGTCTAATGATTGGAATGAATCATCTGATTAAATATCGATGATAATTTCGTTTTTTCTTTTTTTCAGGAAATGTGGTAGCCGGTATCTTTTTAGTTAAACTAATTCTTGATGGATTTTTTATTCAGTCATATGATGAATCTACGTATGGGGGACTCCTTTCACGAGTCCAATAGCAATCTTTCTTCTCCTAATTTATTGAAACTGTCTTCTCTTTATTTTCAGATTTCAATTGGTGTACGTAAGATCATTTCACAAAATACTTGATAATGCCGGCACAGAAGATTGAAACAGGTCACAATGACACGGTTCATGATGTTTCCATGGACTACTATGGAAAACGTTTGGCAACAGCTTCATCTGACTCCACCATAAAGATAATTGGTGTGAGTAACAATAATACGTCACAGCACCTTGCCACTTTGAGTGGTCATCAAGGTCCTGTTTGGCAGGTTGCTTGGGCACACCCTAAATTTGGCTCGCTTCTTGCTTCTTGTTCATATGATGGTAAAGTTATCATCTGGAAGGAAGGTAATCAAAATGAGTGGGCACAGGCTCACGTGTTCAGTGACCACAAGTCATCAGTTAATTCTATTGCATGGGCACCACACGAACTTGGGCTCTGCTTGGCTTCTGGGTCCTCTGAAGGAAATATTTTGGTGTACACAGCAAGGTCAGATGGTGGCTGGGACACCACAAGAATAGATCAAGCTCATCCTGTTGGAGTAACCTCAGTTTCATGGGCTCCTTCAACAGCTCCTGGTGCTTTAGTTGGGACAGGTATCCTTGATCCGGTTCAGAAGCTAGCATCTGGTGGTTGTGACAATACTGTGAAGGTGTGGAAACTCTATAATGGCATTTGGAAGATGGATTGCTTCCCTGCCCTTCAGATGCATGCCGATTGGGTGAGAGATGTTGCTTGGGCGCCTAATTTGGGGCTTCCAAAGTCCACCATTGCCAGTGCTTCACAAGATGGTACTGTTGTCATATGGACTGTAGCTAAAGAAGGTGATCAATGGCAAGGTAAGGTTTTGAAGGACTTTGAGACTCCGGTTTGGAGGGTCTCATGGTCTCTTACTGGAAATTTGCTGGCTGTGGCTGCCGGAGATAACAATGTCTCGTTGTGGAAAGAAGCTGTTGATGGGGAGTGGCATCAAGTCACCACTGTTGACCAATAGATTTCAGATTCTACTTTTTTAATACTTGTATTTTGGCTTTGTTGGAGGACCAGTCCCATAGTTTTCACTACTCCTGTTTTGTTCGTATGGGTTTCATGTGATTACTAGTGGTTTTAAGTTAGGATGTGTAAGGAATTTAAGTTTTGAACCATTTTTTATATGCATTTATTCGATTAATGGATTTGATTCGTATTTGGTTATCAAATGTTCTTCGGAGTACAATTGTTTGTGAAGGTTCTTTTTGGCATAGATTTCTTAATTTAGAGCAATGGTAATACGAGAAAAGTGGATTGAATAACGTATCATTCTGAGGAGTCGCAATTAGATGCAGTTGCAAGCATTGCCGTTGGTGATTTCTCAAAGCTGTAATGTTGACTTCTAAAATATATTTATCATACGAAGGCACAATCATTTTCTGAAATTAAGAGGGTAATTCTTCGTATGTACAGAACAATACTCGCCAGTAATTCTTCGTGAAACCGTCATTCTGCAAAAACTGTAGCATGGGTAAAAGCGCTCAAAACAGTTGAAAATCGTGAAATGCTAGTGTCACCCGGAGGACGTTTAGGTTTAGCGCGCTTTGGTTCCAATTTAAAAAAGCAGCTTGGGCATGTCTCCCCGCCTATATCACATCATACGTCCCTCCTTTAATCCCTCATTCCCAGACGCTCCTCCTCACATCGCGAATCTGAGACGACCCCATATCGAATACATACGTAAGCCCACCATTGAATTTCTCATCTCCCTGTTCCATCTCAACTATCTGTCCGTTGCAGATATACCTCTTCAATCTTGGTAGGCGGCTGGGATGGGGAGTAAAGAAACTCCGTCAACGCATATATCTCAAGATTCTGAAACAAAAAACTCTCCATTTTATTGCCGCAAAGAGAAATCCCTTGGTGTCTTATGCTCTAAGTATGTACTAGCAGTCTAGTTCTATATTCTGCTTGATTAATCATCGTATAGATCCGAGTAGTGGAAGTAATTTTTTTTTTGATCAAATTATCTTTCTTGTTTTCTTATTAACAGTTTCTTGAAGTTGTATAACAAAGACTGTGTTGAGTCCATTGGATTAGACCATGCTGCCTTTCAATTAGGTTGTCTTTTATTCATCTCCTATGTTCAGTTTTCCTATTCTATTTCATATTCAGTCAAAGAAACAGATGGATAAATTTTCTTCTGACCTGTTCTTCTGAATGTTACAGTATTGTTTTCTTGATGTGGTTCCAGGTGTTGAGCGGAGACGAATTTATGATATAGTCAATATATTAGAGAGTGTTGGGGTAATTCCTTTCACTCTAATTGATTTATTGTATATCTTATGCTGATCTCATCGGGGTCTAATTTTTTAATTTAAAGGTTTTAACTCGGAAAGCTAAGAACCAGTACTCCTGGAAGGGTTTTGATGCAATTCCTCAGACTCTGAATCTGCTTGAGGTAATTTGTACATTTCTTTATTGATTCTATCTGATGAACGAATTATCTTTGAATCTTGAACTAAAATTTCATCCCTCAACAGGAAGAAGGATTTCAAGAGAAGTTCAATGCATCCACTCGCCACGGTGTTGTAAGTGCTTGTTTCATGGAGTTTTTGTTTTCTCTTTTCTTTTATTTATGTTCATGCCATTTTGGTTGCACGAATGACTAAAAGTTCTTAAATCTTGATTATTGGGATTTTTTACTTTATGTGTTGGTGACCAATTGCCTCAGTAGGGGATTCAGATTTTGATTAGTTTGGATTTTTTTTTTTTTTGGTTGAGAATCTCCAGTGATTTCTTGGTATTGATGTCCTATTTTTATAGTTCTATTGATTCTGATGCAAGTTTCTTTTATCAGGTTTCAACTAGAAATGTACTTACACAGTCTTTGGTCCCAAATATTGACAAGAGTGAAAGAAATTCTGAAAGAATTGGTAAGTTTCACTTTTGAAGTCTATTCACTTGTTTATATTCTTCCCAGATTCAATTTCAATTAAACCGGATACAGGGTTGACTTCGAAATTTAAGTTACTTATTCTGGTTTTCATGCTTTAATAATAGACAGCAGAAAGGAAAAATCTCTGGGGCTTCTTGCGCAGAATTTTGTAAAACTTTTTCTTTGCTCTAATGTGAGTTACTTGAATTCTATTATTATTAGGAACTCATTTATCCATCAACATTTTGATCCTTGTCCACATTTGTCTCTTCTAGAAGGAGTTCATCTCTCTTGATACAGCTGCATCAGCGTTGTTGGGTGATATCCATGATCCAACTGCTAGGAGAAGTAACTTTTGTCCTTTCCTTTAATCTGTGCAATGAAGATTATTGTTATTTCCTAACCAAGATAATTCTGCAGCAAAGGTCAGACGCTTGTATGATATTGCAAATGTCTTCTCATCCATGAATCTGATTGAGAAGGTGACTCATGTTCCCAAATTTTAGTTCATAAATAGACATGGAAATAGAAGTGCATTTTGTTCTTTTCCCCTCCTAACATTCCAACTGATCTAACAAATCTGTAGATGCGGCACCCCGAGAGTGGTAAACCTGCATTTAGGTGGAAAGGAATACAGGGAAAACCCACACGTGGATTTTGTGCTGCTTCGAATGTGAAGGATTCCAAGAGGAGAGTATTTGGATCAGACATCACAAATACAGATTTTAAGAGATCTAAGCCCGACTACTCATTGCATCGGAAGTTAAATGAAAAGGATGACATCCAGAAGTTTGCAAATTGTGAGAACATGAAACATGATAATGACAAGATTTCAATTGAGCGGTATCAGAAACTTGGCACCAATGATTTTGTTTTTGGTCCCTTTACTCCAGCAAGTGTGATTAACAATAAAAGTTCTGAAAGCAGAAATATAGTACCAGCTCACGACTGGGATAATCTGGCTTCTTTGTATCGCCCAAAATACTGCAATCAAGGTACTTTCTAAAAATTGGGTTGAATTTTCTGAATGATCTTCCTTTCTGCTAAAATGTACAGGCTGAAATATTATTACGTGTACCTAAACTGCAGTAAGCTAATTTTTTTAACTTTTTTACTTTCACTTCCATACTCAGAATTCTCTGTTCTCTCAGTCAAGTTTATGCCTGTCAGATTGTATAACAAAATCTACATGCTGCTCCTAATTTTAGGAATTTGGGAAAAAGGGAAGGATCATTTTTTCTTGAAAAGGAATGAGGGAATGCTCTGAAATATTATTTACTTCGGGAACAATCTTTTTCTGTAATGTACAAGGGTTCTAAATTATCTTATTTCATGCAGCGACCACCTGAAAAATACGAGGATCAATTTTTCTGATTTTCTCATGTTATATAGAACATCTTTATTGCAGATGTTAAGTGACTGAAAATGGATTATTTGATGTGACAGCTTTGAGCAATCTGTTCGGGCATTATGTTGAAGCGTGGAAGATGTGGTATGATGAAGCAGATCAGAAGAAGAAAATAAATTATATATCCTGATGCTCATTAACCTTCATGTCTAGTGTGCAAACCAGGAAAAAGATGTTTTTTCTCTTGAATATTTACTAAATTAAGAGGAAAAGTAGCTTTGAATGGATGTATTTCCTTGACAGAATGTTAAAATACTGATTAGACCACAAGTTTCGGACTACTAAAGCTTTTAGCATCATAGAAATGATATGGTTTCTGGACAGGGAAGTTCCAATACTTGGATGGCAAAACTGACTCTGGTGATATTACATGTCTGGCGATTGATTTCAGTAATGTAAATTTTCCTTTTTTCGTTTCCCTTTTCCACTTCATGTCTCCAGGTATGTGCATCTTCACGATTCATCCTCGGTGATAGAAATCCTTCTAGTTTGTTTATGAAATAATAAATTGTTGGATGGTACATTTTATAATAGTGTTTTGGTAATACAACGTCGGATTGTCCTCTTGTTTTGTTTGAAATGAAAGAATACGCGAGAGGATTCACGCTGTGTTATGGTATGCTAACAGTAAATAAATTTATTATTTTGTAACTCAACTTTCTACATTTTTTTTTTAACAAAATTTATCATTAATTTTGGCAGTCAAACTACGCTATATACTTTGTGATTTAGGATAAAAATACTAAAACAATTAATTGCATATCTGAATTTGTCCCATCGATAAAGAATGAAACCGTTCATTGGCCCCGTGAAAAATGAAGCCGGCCTTGTGGAGCACGTTTACTTATTTTATTTTTCTCTCCCTTGCTAGTATTTGCTAGTCTGATTGAACTAACAGATGCCGAAATCCTACACAATTCTCTGTTTTTTGTTTTTGTTTTTCTTTCAATTTCTTCTAGTATGGAACTGAAATTGAAATTCCATCCCCAAAATTTGAATTGTATGATTATTTAAGACAACATAAGCCGATTATTTGAAGATCAAAATGTAGGTTAAAAATGTTTTGGAGGTACTCTAATAGATGAAAATGTAACACCAATGAAGCAAATTCAGTAGAATAATCACAAAGAATAAGCAATAGCCCATAACAACACTAATTAAAGAATTAAAAGCGTTACTTCACTCTTCAAGAACAAGCATCTATCTGAGTCCCATTATTCGCAGCCTTATCCCTTCATCAAATACTTCCTCATCTTTCCCCTTCGAACCCAAAAGGTAAAATTTTTAATTTCTGTTGTTTGGTTTCTAAAAGAGTAGAATCATCACAATGAAAATCACGACCTTGGCGGCACAGCCAACAGAACTGCATCTTCGACATTTCAACATCATATGCAAGTACTGACAACTTCTGGATAGCTCAACAAACAACCCCAGCAAATTAAAAGAAATCCAAAATCCAAAACAAAATCCTACCCACTACCCCACATACCCGTCACGCTCAGAGACGTGAGAAGCCCAAGTGCCTGGACATCAATTACGAAAAGAGCCCAATTGTAAATCCGTAAATAACGTCAATAAGGACCAAGCAGAAAATCGAGCAAGACATAATAAAATTAAAAATGGGTGGGCAGAGAGAGAAATCCGAGAGAGGGTAAGAATCTTAAAACAGAGAGAGAGAGAGAGAGAGAGAGAGAGAGAGAGAGAGAGGCGTGTGCGTGAGCGAATGCTCCGGCGGGAGGCCACACAATTAGTATAGAGCCTCAGCCTCCCTCAACAACCAAACAGGGCCTTAGGCCTTATTGCTGTTCCGTTGAAAATCTTTTTTTATGGCAGCCTCTACAGCTAGGGCTTTCTTAACCTCTCCGGTCGCCCACCTGTCACTCAGACCTTATCACCTTCAACAACGTCTCCAACTTCCTCCTCAACCACCCCCTCCATTTTCCCACCACCTGCTCATCCGGCCGCTGCTTCCGCCCCTCTTCACCTACAATCGCAGACAATTTTCCTCGACAGCCGCCGTCGTCAGCTGCCTAATTTCCGGAGTCGACGGCGGTGGAGTCTCCGATGATTTCGTTTCGACTAGGAAATCTGGATTCAGCCGCGAATTCTCCGTCATCGCCAACATGCTCAAGCGAATTGAGCCTCTCGACGCCTCCGTCATCTCCAAAGGCGTATCTGACCCTGCAAAGGATTCGATGAAGCAGACCATTTCCACTATGCTAGGGCTGCTCCCATCCGATCAATTCTCAGTCACCGTTAGGGTTTCCAAACGCCCTCTCGACCGCCTCATCGTTTCCTCCATAATTACCGGGTAAGTACTTTAATCTCCTCTGCAATTGGTTAAGTTTTGTTCGAAATTAAGCTGAACTTTGGACTGCTTAGGGATTACAATTGGTATCTCAATGTTAATTTCGAATTGGTTGGTCAAAATCATTTAGGTATACTTTGTGGAATGCGGAGTACCGAATTTCGTTGATGAGGAATTTCGAAATAGCTTTGGATGATACAAAAAGGTCTGAACTTTTGGAGGAAAATGGAGTTTCAGAGCTGAAGCGAGAAGAGAGTGAAGGCCGGGGAGTTGGAGGAAGATTGGATGGTTGTATGGAGGATTTGCACAAAATAAACTCGGAGAGTCTTAGGAATTTGTCTCCGGAAGCTTCGAACTACATTCACCAATTGGAGTCAGAGTTGTCTAGTGTCAAGCAGGTGATAAGCTTATTACATTCGTTTCATGAATCTTTGATTGAAGTTGTCATGAAAAATACATTGTCCACTGGTTCATTGTTTTAAGAAAATTTTGAGTGCTTGATTGATGTTTTGTTATTAGATCATTGGGATTTTAAAATTATATAATTGAAGATGTTCTTGGAGTTTACAGTAGTACAGAGCTTATAATTGACATCGGAGCAGTCATTCTCTTGGCAATGTCTCATCCCTATATAGGCCATTTAGATGTGTGAAGTTCTTTGAACAATTGAAATAAGATTGCTAAATGTTGGAGAGAACATTTTTTATCTTCAGGTAGCTAACTGGTATGAATATCAAAGAAAGTGGTTTTATGTGCACCTAGTAACTCTGCTTTTCTATTGTTGACTAAATTATTCTGTGCTGTATCAGGAACTGCATGCCCATAAACAGGAAAATTTGCAAGTTGAGTATGTCAAAAGGAGCAACAATGATTTATTAGAGTACTTAAGGTCCTTGGAATCTGATATGGTACTCTACCTTGTATACTTGCCATTTAAATTAGTAATCTGTCCTTACTGCTGCATTCTAGTGCTCATTACTGATGCTCGTTTGTATTCATACTATGCTTGAACAGGTCACTGAATTGTCAAGTCCTTCATCTTCGGAAGTGGAGGAATTTATTCACCAACTTGCACAAAATATATTGCAAAGATTTTTCAAAGAGGATATCGCCTCCAGTTGCAGGGAGGATTCAAGTCTAGCAAGTATAGATAATTATGATGACGGCGATGAGTGTTCAGATACTATTGGTACTTCCCGGGATTACTTGGCCAAGCTTCTTTTCTGGCAAGTATTTTCTGGTTTGTCATTTTTGAAGTAACTTGGGGCTTTTTCTGTTTATAGAGTAGTCTTAACTGAAAAAAGTTTGCGAGACACCTGAAATTATAAATTTATGAGAAGTATTACTTTCTAATGACAGGTGTATGTTGCTGGGACATCATTTAAGAGGCTTGGAGAACAGACTGCATCTAAGTTGTGCTGTCGGGTTGTTGTAAGTAGAAGTTGGAGGGATGTATATTCTTGTTTTTTCTGCCTTTTCGGTTTTAAATGGTTTCTGTTTTTAAGTTTTGTGTCAGTCTTTTATGTTCATTATATATCTTTAATCTTCTATATAAAAGAATTGCAGCAAAGCTGTTATTAATTCTCCCATTCCATTTTTTCCCTTGCTCTAGCATTGAGGTCATTCATCTGAAATTTTTGTTGGTAAGACATGGAATGGCATTGTTTTATACTAGCTCTCCTGTCTTGCCATTCGAAATTTAAATAAAATTCAACTTTTTCTCTGTCGGGAAAGAAACTAAAGGAGAGCAACCCATTCTAGCCTCTAGAATGCTCTGCTTCAAGAATTTCTCACAGAGAAACGCCAACAAAACTAAAACTAGTACATTTTATAGTGTACAGAATAAATTTGTAAAAAACAAGTAGAATTTTGACGACTCATGCGAGTGCGCTTATATATTTATAGACTAAATTAATCAATGCGTACTCACCTTCTTTGTTGTCATTTAACTATTGGTTTTTTATATAATACAAAATTAACTTAGCTTTGCATCATAGTCAAATTCAAGAAAAAGCCATATTTATTACACAGTATAGTGCAAATTAGGTCGTGTAATAAAAAAATTTGATAGCCCTCTGATTATATACAAAAGAATTGTTGAATATGAAAATACCAATAGAAAAAGGAATAAATGAACCAATTATTCAAAAAAAATGATGTTGTGTCAGGCCTCCACTGTGCCCAATGGCTATTGAACTTGAGGCCACGTCGTCTATACATACAAATCGTGAGGTGCCCATAGATGATCTACAGGACATGGCTTTCCTTCGTCAAGCCTCACCCATGGTTTTCCCTTTCCACTCCAATGCAGCAAACTAACCGGCCCAGAGTGCAGTGATCTGCAGCTGTTGACCAAGTTGTCCCCGCCAAGGCCGTGTTGATTCCATCTGTGATCAATGGTCTCAACCTCTCCGCCGAAAACCAGCAAGAATGGCGGGAGAGAACCCAAGTCGTATATCCTTCTCCCCCGCTGTATCTCCATCCATTTCTCAATCTTCCCAGTAAATTCTCCCCTCCTCCACTTCTCTAAATCCATGATCATGACCCCTGTATTGAAATAACAAGGTTTCTTTCCTTGAAAAGTCTTTGAATATTCTGGTCGAAACCAGAACTCATTAGTGAAATATTTGGTGAGGTTTGCATGACAATACTCAGGAGCACCAATTACTCTTGACCCGGTCAGAGTTATTGACCATAGCTTCTGGATGTCGTCGACCACGATGATGTCAGAATCCAGATAAATCACCCGTTGTACACATGGATCAATAATTTCAGCCAAGTAGGTTCTTGCATAATTTAAGGGGTTATCCAAAGCTTTACGAATAGACGAGGATATCAAATTCTTAACTAGCTTTGGATCGAAAGGATAAACCTTGAAAGCCAAAGATGGAAAAATAGATCTTATGGTTCTACCAAACTCATCAGGCGCAGGTGATGAGCTGGAACTAGAAGTTGAGTCTGTGATGAAGTGAAAGAAAATGTTTTCCGGGCAAGAAGCGTGCTTTAGAATCGAGTGAACTGCTGCCACGGAACCTCTGAAGTAGACAGAATCAAGTGTCATGGCCACGTGAACGAGGAAAGGATCACAAACATCCATTGAATTTCTTGGAACCGAAATTTGACACTGGTCTCCATTCCGATGCATAAGTGCTGTGATGTATCCTCGTGAAAACTCGTCAGCATCCAGTTTTCTGGGAAATGATCGGCTCGCTATCGTAGGCAAAAGAATCAGTGGCACTAGTAAAAATAATCCGCAATGAACCATGCTAGATTAAGGAATAAATCATACAATCTCTCGTAGTAAACAGTAACGGTCTCTGTGGAGACTCTCTGTAGTCTGTAACCCCAAAAGTTTATAAACGACAGAGATAAAAGAATCCCAGGAGTAGAGAAGAATGGTCGGAGAGCGTGTATCAGTTGTAGTTTCTTGTTGACGTGGAATAGAAGAAGAATTTTAGATTATATGAATTTGAATATGAACAGAAACGCGTCTGAATTATGTGCGTGTATTGAATTTTCTAATTAGAAAAGTTCCAACTTTTGTTAGCTTCTAGGAAATTGAACGAACATGCATTTTTAATCATACACGGTACATGTGACCCCGCACTCTTGTTTGTACAACATTTACTCGGTTTTTATTATTACACGTACTGAAGTTTTAGATTATAATAAGTACATATTACGTTTTACCGTACTAGTTTCAAAATCAAAGTAAACGCCATTCTTAAGAAGCATGTAAATATCAAAATGTAGTAGGCACGACGAAGTTCGTATACTTTGCATCCCCCACAATATCCTAGCTCGAAACATTGCGTTCTCGTTTTTGGAGCGAGGACACCCTTTGCCAGAACTTATGATATTAATATTATCATTTGTTCGTGCATCTTGTTTAGAAATCTAAGCATTTTTGTCGCTACAGATTTGTTTCGGGCATAAATGGTCCGATTTAGAGCATTTAATAAGTTGAAAACATTAGAAATTCAGAACTCTTTTTTTTTTTTTTTTAAATCTCATAAATAGAGCCACTTCTTTCGCAACATGGCAGTCCCAAAGACCTAGTCCCTTTCCCTGGGAAGGGAAGGGAGGTGAAGTGGGATTCTGTCTAGCGTCCGGTAGTACATAAATAAATCTGCACACAAGAGAATGCCTAAGTACAATCTCGGGATCTATTATGGGCAACACTAGAGTTTAACCTCCAAATATTAAAAGCCAGAAAGGCACTGAGATTTGAAATGTAATCAACTTGACTATGATACTTTCCCCTATTTGTCACTATTGTCTTACACAGATCAACAGAATAGCGCCAGAAGACATTGTTTCAAATATGGGAACTACCGGACAACTCTAAAATAACAAGACACAAGGAGGTTCCTTATGAACCCCTGAAAAAAGCAATACAAGTAAATAAACACATAGCTTTACATCAAGATCATGGGTTAACCCTATTTACAAACAACGGCTCACGAGCCATCATTATGATCTTAAAAGCCACTAGGAGCATTAACATCTTAGCTGCCACATTGTTATTTGGCAGGCTGAAATAAGAAAATACAAGGACGACTGCTTCAGTTGAGCCTACGCCTGGACCAATATAAATGCCAGCCACGTTCTACAAATAGATAAGAAAAGAAGAAAAATGAATGTCTAGGAAGGCTTTTTAAGAACCTAAGCTGAAACTGAAAGTTTCTAGGCCTGGAGGGTGTGTGTTTGTGTGCGTGAGAACTATCGCACAACATTCAGCATCTAACACATCTCTAGAGACATGCATACCTTGAACTCAATGGCATCAGAAGGATGGCAGATAATAGTATTACAATGATGCCGTCAAAATTTGATTGAACCGTTGTACTCTTAGCTGATCTAATTTGCTCCCCGATACATTTCTTCTTTTCCTTGCCAAGCGGAAAAAGAAATCCTCTGTGTCAAGGACGTAAGAGATCTGCCAGAAACTCTACAATTAGAGAGCTATAACATGATGAATGGATACACATCATCCAGCAATATTTAGGAGGTGGTGTGATCAATACTAAATCTACATGCAAAGAACTGAATTGGAAACTGTCTAGTCTGTTTTTCACATCCCAAAGATTTCTTGCAACCAATAACTCCCATACTAAGAGATCAGATTATGCAAATGTAACATAACAAGGTAATGTAGCCAACCAGATGCAGATTAACGACAATAATCAGGAACGTGAAAGGACAAATGACATGTATCTCGTAATCCCCAGAAAGGCACTGAGCTTTGAAATGCAATTCACTTAACTATGATAGTGTCCCCTATTTGTCAACAGAATACCAATTATCAGAAAACTAAAATTCTCTGAACTACAAAACCGGAAAAAGACAATAGCCTACAATCAATAAAACTTAACAGAAGATAGAGACATATGGACATTTAAACTAAGGTAAGTATTACTTGAGTTCATTTTGCCAAGGAGGACAATACACTAGAAACAGGCATTTCACAGACCTGGTCTTTACAAAAGAATGCCGGGAAAATCATTCCAATTTATAAGCCAACATACAACAAAACGGATACAAATACGCTAAAATGTTTATACACTTCTAGAAGCTTTTATTGCCAACAAGAACACAACATGAGACATCCTTTCAAAAAATAATAATAAAATTTATGAAGCCACCACATTCATAAAAGCATACCTTTGATGTGTTGGAAGACATCTTACACTCCAAGCCATTCCACACTTGAACAGTTTCCATGGCTTTGCAAAAAGCAGAATCCTCATCAATCTCGGCATATTTACGCTTATTCCTGCACATATTAAGGAGAAAAACATATCAGACTGTGTAGTTCATCATTCAAACTTACATGCCAAGTAATATAGTAAAATCCCAGAGTTTTCAGATTCAATAATTTTTTCAAAGTGGAAAAAAGAAAACAAGTAGTAGTCCCAGACTTTCCCCGTTCACACTCCTCCTAAAGCGACGAATGCTAAAATTATTTCCTAAGGGTGCATAAGTTAGAAATAGTTCCAATACCTCTTCAGCATAACAGCAGATGACTCCTTTCTTCCCTGGCCAACCGAGAGATAATCATTGTAGAGATAGGCCGCAAAATTCGGATCTATGGAAACTGCAACCACCTCAGACTTCTCATTTCCATCATCCATCAGTTGGATGGACAGATGGGTTGGAGAGGATGTCTAGAAAGGCATAGAAACTACTTAGAATTTACTTCAATTAAAAAACGAAAGTTCTGCTGCCAGCAAATAACAGTTAGCAGGGAAAAGAAGGGAGGGACAAAAGGTGACGGAAGACCTACACATTCAAACCGGTAAATATTCTCCTCATACAGAAGAACATGCGTATTCTCATAATACACAGAATCAACAAATTTTTCAGGTTTCCGAGACTTTTCATACTCGTATAACTGAAGCAGCTTGTTGTCCAGTTCATCACTTGAAACAGTCTGAAGCTGCAAAAACCCACAAAAGTCAAAATTTTTTATTGGGACAAAAAGAATTACAAAATCAAGACTTTACAGAGTCACAGGAAAGCTACCTGTTTGACCAACTTATATATTAACTTGTCCAATGTAAAGAGCACATAGGACTGGTTCCCAATTATTGAACGGCAATCATCCTCAAACTTTGCATTGTCGGCAGATCCATCTAGCAAACTGTATAATGCACTCATAAATCTGCAGCATACATAAATTTTCAGTGAGTACTTGTTAAGTGCAACATAAACTCTAAATAATTGACAAAGAAAGACTGGCAAGCAGCTGACCCACCTGGCATAGGGATCAGTATCAGTATCCTTTGAATTTCTCCATTTCAGTTCAGATGATGCTGAGTTCTGCTTAGCTGATAATAATCTTTCATAAAGTACCTGGCAAAAATTTGAAAAACCAAAAGGTGAAACAATCATCCATCCTTCTCAAAAGAAGACACCAGGCCTAATGGGAATCCATTCCTCTCCTTTCCTACACAGAATGAGGAAGGAATTCATTCTCACTATATTGCTGTTTCATTAAAGAGTTCATGTAATGTTCTTGGAAGGAAAGCAGGCTTTAGGAATCTTAGAGTTAGGAAAAAACTGCACCACTCACTCTCTTCACAGTTCAAGATTTCTGTTTCAGAGATTAATTTTGATAGCCCCCCAAGCTCTCTCTCTCTCCCCCCAGAAAAAGTGGGGGAACTCCTAAATCTATTGTGCCTCAATGACCAGATCCCAATTGGAACAAACGAGTAGAGCAATAAGAGAACCATAACTTACTTGATGAAGCCTAAAAAGCACATAGAAAGTGTCATTTCCATAAAAGACCCGTGAATTCATCTTTCGATTATCACTTAACGCTGAAGGCACATGCCTTGCGAGAGGCTTTGAATTCAGAAGAAAGCGGTCAGACATTGGCATTGATCCACCATCTCCACCAACAAAGTGTGCTTCACTCACTCCTTCTGCCTCTCCTTCACTCTCTCCTTTGCCATCAACCTCATCATGTTCTCCATCTTCCTCTTCCTCATTCTCTTCTCGCGAGCACTCATCGGCTGCGGACTCACTGCCCGAAACATCTTCACCAGCCTCAGAAACATTTTCACTGTCTTCATCATCAGCATCTGCATCATTCTCACCCGCAGCATCCTGACAAGAGATCTCCTCACCCCCTCCATTCGGATATTGCATGTTTTCATCGACACGATTTGCATTAGGAATACCTTGCGAGCTACCTTCCCGATAGGCAACAAAATTGTCCTCTTCAAAATCACCATTAGGTGATAACTCACCCTCTTCTTTCTCATTTTTGGATGGATCAACAGAATCCTTATTGTATCCATTATGTCTAGACCCTTCTGCAAACCCTCCATTTGCCAGAGCCATCAGTCTTGAAGCATCACCCACCTGCAGCACAAAGAAAGTTTCACTTGTGTTAAATTGTTGATCATCATCCACCAATCCATAAACTGAGCATTCTACAGACACAGAGAGAGAGAGAGAGAGAGAGAGAGAGAGAGAGAGAAGGGGGTGGGGAGGGAGAATCATACAAAGGCACCGAAAGAGAAAAGAAGGGATAAATATCCATATTTCGCCATCCCCCCAATTTCTCCCTCCAAATTTAAATACAGAAGATAACATCTCATACCTCTGATGACATAATATCTCCCACATTTGACTTTGTACCATGACTATCCTCGATTCCTCCACCATTACTGGGGCGTGAAGAAGTTGCACCGCGCCCTTAACATTCAAGAAGACGAATTATGTGATTTAAGCTATGCACGACTTATTACTATCCGACAACATTGAGAGGAAAAAAAATTGTGTATAAAACAGTAAGAGGAATTTAGATAGACATTAAGAAGAAAACTCCAAAAGCAAAATTATATATATAAACAAGTGTAAATATTAGCATAGTCCAGATCAAGTTGTGCCAACCTGAAGTTATTTCCAAATTGATTCTTCCATGAGCAGCGTCTGCTCCTGCAGCAACTGCATCAGAACCAGTTAACAGCTCAACAGAAGCCACAGTTAATCCATCTTCTTTGGCCACAGTATCTGCATTTGTGCAGCTAGTCCTACCAGAGTTGACACGTGGAGGTGAAGTGTCTGCATCTCCATTGCAGGTAGGCTTTGGCTGCTTAGAATTCATGGTAGTAGCATCAGCACTTGGGCTTCCATCACTTTCGACCACACTTGTCCCAGTACCTTTAACATGACGCTTAGATTGTACGTCATCTTCGGCAACCTCTAGACCACGAGGTCGAGAAGGAACACCCAACATTGCCTCAAGGAAGGTAGTCCAAAGCCTCATAACCTTATTTATTTGTTCTTTTGTTGAGCAAACCTCTTCACATGAGTATTTTATTATTTTATACAGGTCTTCATGAATTTCAGTATCAGCATATTCAAATTCAAGATTTGGAACTATAGGATGTCTACTTCCGGCAGCTATAGAAAGAAGCACATCATCCTCCTTCTGCTTTTTCTCCTTAATTTCTTTGATCTCGGCCACCAAGGCTGCCATAAAAAACACAGACAGGATCATTGACAGTCAAACTTGAAAAGGATAACAGAAAAGAACACCAAAAAGAATTCCTTCATATTTCAGTTTAAGGAAGGACTGTAAATAACAATGCCATTTCCATATGAAAGTATTGGAAAGTGATGACAACGAATCAAGAAATAAAATTAACACCCAACCGGGAAATTCGTTTTATGCCAGTAGAAAACATAATGATGGTGTCAAAAGCAATGCAAAAAAGAAGTGAAAACTTAAAGGTGTAACTTACATTTTGTGCTCAAGTTCTTTGAATCTTGTTGCTTAAAGTAGAAGCTACGGTGGTCAAGCGACTTGTAATGGTTCTTCGCATAAATTTCAGCCCAAACTTTGTTAAAATCTGAACGACACTTCATCCACTCCTCTTGCTTCTGCTTTAAACGGGTCAATATAACAGGCAATGCAAGCGATGGGTTTTTACGCAAAATCTCCATCACATCCAAGCCATGGTCACCATATAAGCGTTCAATGCATCTCAAATTGAGGGCTACACAGAACGAGAGAAAGAACAAACACCACCAAATCAAAATATACATTTGTATCTGTTTCCTTCTAAAAAAGAAAATATGAAGCTAAAGCAACAGGAAAATACATTATATCCTGAATTCTACAATAACAAACCTGTAAAATGGTCTTCAATTCTGATTGGACTATCTGCACCTATTGAGTTATCATTAATGCTGTTCAACAATTCCTCAGCCCGCTTAGCTGTTGCACTGACTGACTCCAGTAACATATCTAGCTCAAATCTGGAATCATCCCAAAAGAAAAGGTTGAAAGGAAAAAAGAGCAGGATCATCAATAGTGGTGGCAAAGAAAATTAACACTGTCAACAAAACTCCAACCAGAAAAAAAACATAATTGAATAAACAGTCTTTATTCAAACTAGAATATTTTTACCTGTCATCTTCACATCTAAACAGACTTTCTTCATACTGGTTTCTGCGCATGTGCTTAAAAGAGTAATCCTCACTTCCTGATGTCACTGATACCCAATGGTCGTTTAAGACATGGGCACCAAGCTCAGACCTCTGGCTTGCTGAAGGGATTGGATACTGCAGAATAAGTGATGTTAAAACAAGCTTAGAGGTTGCTCTGGCTTCTTACACCTCAGATAAAGCAAAAATGTGCATTTACAATATGTGAACAACAAAAGCAAACAAATATAAAATCTCTTACATCCTCAGGAAGAAGCCGGTAACTCGGAGTGCATTGTCGACAATTTGAGAGGTCAAGCTCCTGAATGGACTTTCCCCAATACTTTTCCTTGCATCTATCTTTTTCTTTACCTGTATCCATGTCACGCTTATGTTCCTTGTCTTTCTCCTCCAACTTGAGCGTTTTTGAACCATGTCCCTCATTCCACAAAGATTCTGCTATTAATGAAACCACTTCATCGAGTTGCATAGAACATCTTAAAATCAAATGATCCTTTCAATCATGTAGCAGTTTATAACTTGCCAGAAAACCAGGGTAGCAAATTAATACTCATCCAAAGAAAATAAAGGATTTCAAACTTACTTTTGCTCATAACACCAAGAAATCCATCTGCAGGGATGGCCTCAGTCAGAATTCAACTCAGATTTAAAGCAAACAATTCTACCAACACAGAAGGTACAGTGATTTACCAATTTTTTCACAACGCTCCAAAAATTCATTGAACCCATCCATAAGATCAGGATATTTTCCGAGTAGATCAGAAACCTGAAAAGAATAGAGAAGAAAAGACTGTCAATTTGACGATGATCTACAACTTTTGAAAGCATAAAAAGGAAGCTCTCATACACCTACCAGACTCTGTAACTCCTTCCTTGTAATTATTTCTGTGCTGTAAATGTGAAGACACTTCAAAAATGCCTGGTAATCATCAGGGTTGCGTAACCTCTCCTTCACTTTTTCACAGAAAGAGAACTCTTGGCTATACACGGCTAGAAACATCAAGCAAAAGGCATATCTAAAGTTAATCAATGAATTGAAACTCTCAGCCAAAAAAAGAGTACAAATCAATTTTAAATAAAAAATTTAAGCAGGCGATCTCAACGAAGAACTGAAACAGCAGGTTTGAGGGAGGGAAAATATTCTATTCCCTTTTTAGTGTTCCTTTGAAAACTGCAAGAAGTAAATAGTTTATCCATCTACTATCAAACCAGCAACAGAAAGTTCTTTAAAGCGTATATATCCATATTTAGTGCATTATACTCGAATAAAAAGCCATCATTTGCTCACTCTTTACAGAGTCTCTGTCATCATAAGAGGCTGAAACTGTATTGCCTCCAAATTCTTCAACCTTCCGAGCAGATTTTTTTTTCTCAGCAAGACGGTGCATGCCTATGTCCCCATTATTTTCACTATCAGGTTCCCTGTAATCCTGATCACGGTTTCTCCTTTCCCTGTTTTCCCTTTCAGCACGCTTCTTCTGCTCCTTATGCATTCTCAACATAGTCTTGTCATCATCAGTGTCAGGACGCTCTACGCTAAGATCGCGTTCAGCATGGGGACTAACAATTCTATCCCGGCGAAATCGTTGCTACAAGCGGGAGGAGAAAACCCCTTTTCTAAGTTAGGACTGTAACAAATGTAATGTTTATGAGCAATAGGAGTTCTGGGAAGACTAAACCAAAATCATAAATAAACCTTGTCCATGTGTGTTGGTCGCATAGCAGGCACAGCAGAGCTTCTCTCATCATAACGATGAAAAGAATGTCGGCCAAAAGAAGTATGAGGTACTGATGCAGCAGCCGAAGAATCAGGCAAAAATCTAGTGAACTCATCCAGTAAATCTGGGTGGTCTTCGAAAAGTGCTGCAACCTGTATATATGCCAAAAATATGATAACAGCAACAAATGTATCAAGAACAACAAAATTCTTAAGTAGTCGTAACTAATATAATCAAAATAAACAATCAACCTAGAATTATACAAAGAAATTCTCAAGTAATCGCAACTATCTGATCAAAATAAAAAATCAACTAGAACTATACCTCGCGGTAGACCTCATTAATGCCCTTGTGTTCCTTGCGGTACATGTTCAAGATATCTAGAAAAGATTTATAGACATGATCATCACTTTGGAAACGTTTCTGCAGCAAAATAATACTATATTAGAACCCAACCAAGAGATATACTCATGAATTCACTACCCAAGAAGTAAATGTCAATTCAACCTTTATCTTGTTGACAAAACTTATAGCCTCTTCAAATTCAACTGTCCTCTTCGGCGGGGCATCTTCTTCATCATTCAGAGTAATTTCATAACCCTTCGGCAAAAAGGTATTGAAACCAAGTATTAAGTTAGGATGCCCTTTAAACAGTTCTTTAACCCTTGCTATAACACCAGCAGTATCAATTCTGCAGGAAACCAATTAACAGACAAATAAAGCAAGATGTAACCAAGCAACGTCACTAGTTGTAGAACTCTGTTTGTATAAGTAGTACCTTTGAGCCTTAAAATCTTTCATCACATCAAGAAACATGTCATACTTCTCTCTCTGATCTTGAAACATATCCTTAACTTCCTTCAAATAAGTCAAGGCATCATTTGTGGTGAGCTTCTGTGAGGTACCGCCTCCGCCTCCGCCTCCGCCGCCGCCGCTGCCACCCCCACCTCCTCCTCCGCTGCCTCCAGGAACTTGCGGCTGCCCATAGCTTCAAACAAAGATAAAAAGAGGAAACAAGTAGGTCAGTATCATCAGTTACATAAAACGCTATAAACACGAAACCCATGAACTGGGTGGCATAAACATGCTCCCAATGCACCAAGAAAGCGGTTGCTTAATTTTGTTGGTTACTAAACTATTTGTCATTATCTGTAATCCATGATCAGTGGTACCAAATAACAATAAATTTGCTGAGATAGAGATAAAACACCCTCTTTGCCCCGACCCCACCCCCACCAGCCTCGCAACCCAAAAAAAGGGGGAAACAAGTAGGGGTTGGGGGGGGGGGGGGAGAGCAGAATTAACAAAAAATTGACACAACAAAGGAGCAGCATGCATAAAGATCAATCCTTTATTTCCCATGATTGGTCCCCTGAATTCTCCAAACACCAATTAGCACAAAAATTACAAGAAAAACCTAATCTGATTTTATGCTCAGGACCAACATGGGCATCCACCAATTCTGATCACAAAAGGAATTAGCAATCAAATACCCTACCTTATCACACTAAATTCCAGTGTATTCACTTAAGATCACCATAAAATTTCATCAAATTTCCTGATTGGAAAAATAACATAGGGGTAATCACCCCACATAATTCCAAGTAAAATTGCATGAAAAATCTACCATCAGGATCAAACAAACACACGAACAAAGACCCCAGTTATATAAACCACAACAAACAATTAGCCACCACAAAAAATTCAAAAATTCAAAAGAAAAATAAAAGATAAAATCCTAGAAATAGAAAGAAGAAAATAGCTCACGATTCTCCACGAGAGGAACCAAATGGCCGCTTAAATTGAGGGTTCACAAAAGCATCGTCCCTTAAGCGCTTCATATCTGCAAAAACAATACGAATCATCAGTTCGTCTTATTGCAATAATCTCATATCAAAACCCACTAATTAATTTACAGACTTGCTTCTGAGAAACCCTCCTCCAAAGTTTTCCCCAGGAAAAACTGAGGAAAACAGACAGAAAACCTTAACAGATCTAACTATAAAATCGAAGGAAATAACAAAAACAGAAGCAGTTCTGGATCAACAAAACAATCTAAATCATTTCATTTCTCATAGTCTAGCAGACGCTTTCCTCTCCTCTCCTCTCCTCTCCTCTCCTCTTACTTTCTATTTCTCCCTTCTCTCTATTCTCCTCTTTCTCTCTCTAACGTTAGGAACCAACAAGAATACACACAAGTAGTAGTAGAGAAAGAGGTAAAGCAGAAGAGGCAAGGAAAATTGTAGTCGTAATAGTACTTACTAAAACTATGCGCGAGAGACTGGTAAAATCCTATTACGTGACTCTGCCAAAATAAAAAACCTTAATCTATTTATATATTGTCCGGAAGAAAAATGAAATTAAAGAAAATGAAACCCGAGATAGCTGAGGCTGGGTTTGTGAGGAAGACTAAGGTGGTCTTTTCAAACGTTAAATTACCTTGGGCTTTTGGAACTGCTTACACTTTGCAGTGGTTGGGCTGCTTTTATGACAACCGTTAACCGATGACGATGACTAACGAGCCCAATTGGCATTTATAGCCTGAGTACCACTCATTTCAAAGGTTAGAAATTTCGCACGCAAAAGATGAAAAAATTTTTAGGGTTTGAGTGTGTATTTCGTTGATAAAAAAAAAAGTGTGTATTTCTATTTTTGCATTATCGTATTTATTTATCAATTATCGTGTTGGTTTTTCTCGGAATTAGGGTTTGGTTGATTTTCACTAACCACGTGGATTTGAAAAGTAAGGAGATTGGATTATGTTTTTAATGAATAATAATGATTTCGTTTAACGGATAACGGTCTAGATACGAGTAATAATTTTATTTAACGGATAATGGTTTAGATATGAAAGTAAAATATTGTAATGAGAAAAAGAGAAAATTAGAAAGTATGGCGGGAATGACTAATTCAATTGAGTTTTGTCGCGATCACATTTAATTAAAAGTAATAATATTGCCTCGTGTTTAAAAACATTGATTGACAACGTGTCGTAAAAAGAGTATTGCCAAATGACGAAAAATTGAAGAAATCATTCTTATAAAAAAATAATATTTGTTTTTTTTAACAAAAGAAATAGTGCAAATTTGGTTTAAGCAAATTCGTACGTATATTTTTAGCCAGGGAAAATGAAAACTTAAAAAAAAAATCACTAAATGGGTAGTATATGTAGTGAAATATCAAAAGAAACAATTATATATATTTCTGTAATATAAATAAATGAGTAATATATTTACTTGTGTAGTGCATATTATAATGTTTGAATATTTCATTGATTTATTTTATTTGTTTAGTTTATTTCAATACATTACTTAAGTTTGACCCGCAAAACACCTATGCATTTGCGCATTTCGATTTGACTTTATAAGCATAGTATTCTTTTTTTTTTTTTTAATCTTTTGCTACTAATTTATGCAGTTCCTTTGCCTTGACCACGAAGATTTGAACAAGTTTAAATCTACTGTTCATGTTTTTTCTTCAAAATTTAAGATATTTAAAGAAATATTTATACGGATCAAGTTGCATGTAATTCTTTTGAGAATTGAATACGGATTTAAATTTCAAAAGCACAAGTATTATGAATTTTCCAATAAAGGATAAATATTATTCAAAGTACTGAATATTGGCATAATTTGAAGATTGGAACTTTCGTGATCTTCATGTAATATTGGTTGCGAAGACTAATCCAAACCAGATAAAAATGTAGAACAAATAGTAATTATCGTCATTTAAGGAAAAATGGAGCCACACAACCCTTAATTCAACATTTTTAAAGAGTCAAAGGATCGGTTTTGGAATTTTATACGATGAGTTGTTGAAGGAGAGGATGAAACATGTGAATGAGAAAATGACAAATTTGTTAACTCTAGAAAAAATCTCCACAGTTAATACTATACGTTAAAATTAGTTTCACAGTAAAGGTCTTTCTATGGAAAATATTAATTAGGCACACAAACTGACATGCTTGTGTGTTCATCTGAACAACAATAAGCTCAAGTGATTAGAGAGTTATTGTGCCTTTGGCTTGATTTTAAGCTACAACCTACCTTTAACAAAACCGCACCTAATTGCCTTTCCATGTATAAAGAGTAACGTGGTTATGGTTGTCTTAATTATTTAATCCCCTTTTGGGCCAATAGAATTACTTTGCAAGTAAATTTGACTCGCAATAAATACAGAAGACCATCAAAATTATATCACTAAATTATGAATCTTTTGTCACCTTTAACATATTTCTTTAAAGCAATCCATTCAAAAAAGTACTTCGTGCCATGAATTTAGAAACCAAAAAATTGCTACATGTAAATTGTAATGACCATATCAGCTTGCGAATGCGAGCAAGTATTATTCCGCTATTCCGTGACAATGGAATCCTAAACCAGGTATTCCAAATTCGAACATTAGTTCTCGTTATTTCATAATCTTACTAAACATTTACATCAGCAAAACAAAGTAAGTTGAGGGATAGAGTTGATCGTGAGTGGTTTCATTAACATCAGCCAATCTTAATCGGGTTGAAAAAGGAAAGTCTGGGGGAGTTTAGGCAATGGTGTTGGTTACATTAGCTGTTCTTTGGAGGCGAACAAGAGAGCAGTAGGCTCCATTTGAACCTGCAGCTAGAAGAGAAGAATGAGTGCCTTTTTCTACAACCTTACCTTTGTCCAAAACAGCGATAGTGTCGCAATTCTGAATTGTACTTAGCCTATGCGCTACGACAACACTAGTCCTCCCCACCATCATTCTCTCAAGTGCATCTTGTACAACTTTTTCCGACTGACTATCAAGTGCACTTGTTGCTTCGTCTAACAACAATATTGCCGGATTTTTCAGTATAGCGCGGGCTATGGCAATACGCTGCTTTTGACCTCCAGAGAGTTGCAATCCCCTATCCCCACACCATGTATCATATCCATCCTTCAATCCAGCAATGAAATCATGAGCATTGGCTGCCTTAGCAGCCTCAATAATCTCTGATTCATCAACATCCTCTGCTGCTCCATACCTAATATTTTGGCGAATGGTACCGGCAAATAATGTGGGCTCCTGGCTAACAAGTGCTATGTGTTTTCTTAAAGATCTTAGATGGTATGACTTTATATCTCGACCGTCGATCTTCACGACCCCTCTTAGTGGATCATAGAATCTCTCAATCAAACCAATTATAGTTGATTTTCCTGAGCCACTTTGTCCTACCATTGCTGTTGATTTCCCTGCCTCAATGTTCAGTGAGAATCCTCTAAAGATGATCACGTTGGGCCTGGATGGATACGCAAAATCGAGGTCACGTAGCGCTACATGGCCCGCAATCTTATCGGGCTTGTGGCCTTCTGGATCTTCGGGTTCAATAGAGGAGAACCGATCCAAAACCGCAAAAACAGACCCAACAGCATCGGACCCTTTGGCTAGATCATTGGTCATCGTACCAGCATCGGCAATGACACGACCGGTACTTACCAGAATCAGATAAGTTTGAAAAATCGCTTGTGCCTCAAGAGACCCGTCTGCAACTAGTTTACCCGCATACCAAAAATCAAGAGCCCAAGTTAATTTCATGAGACTATTGGATGTACCAAGCCCAACACCAGCAAACCATGATTGTCGAATGTTTTCTCTTCGTGGGCCTTGTTGGGCCTCTTCTAGCATTTGGAGAATCCGCGCTTGCGAGCTAAAGGCGGTGACAGTTCGAAGGTTGGACACAGCTTCTGCAGCGACTCTGCTGCTTTCCTCCTGTGATTTGAGGACCTTCTTGGTCATGGTTTTGAGCAGAACACGCTTACTGTAAAAGCAAATGATTATAAGGGGTTGAACTGCTATCATGACTAGTGCAAGCTTCCACGCAATGACTAGGCCCATGGTGCACGCAACGCACACTGCAGAAATAGTTTGAAATAGCAGGGCCATTCGATCACCCACTAATGACCTTACCTGATACATTACAAACAAAATATAAGTTTTGGATTGGATTTTTTTGCACAGTACAATATTCCCTACAGTAATCCAAAAGTAAATTTATATCTCAATTCTTTTTCAACGAGTCATAGAAAATTCATGCATTAATGGTTTGTTGCATAAAAGCTCATGCTTGGGAAACAGAGGCTCTGGGTATATGATAGCATGTTTCTCTGATCAGTCTGATGTATCAAGCCACAGTTTTTTCCAATTAATACAATAATAGTATTTTTTTTTCAATTATCAAGCAAACGTAGGTTGATTCACACGATCATAAAATACTGGTTTTCGCGAGAAAAAATGCTGCTTACCACATTGGCATCTTTTGCTAGTCTTGAGCATATAGCACCAGTGGCATTCTCATCCTGATCAAACCACCCTATTTCAAAAGTAAGCATCTTCGAAAGCATCCTTTCTCTGATCCTCTTTGTCAAGTGCTCCCCCATGGCTGCAAAGTTATAGTGCTGACAAATATTTATCAAAAACGAGGCAACTGCCAGCCCCACAAAACACAAAGCATATATCTCTGTCTTTTTCTTGATCTCTTTATGATCCGGCAAGAAATACACTGATATCATCGATCCCATTGCAAATGAATAACTCGGTTGAATTGCACCGAACAGCATGGCACTTATGCACCCTGCAGTTGCTTGCCTCCATTCAGGCAAATTCATGGCTAGCAGTCTTCTGAATGACGGTACTGCAAACACTTGATCGCTGGAAGTTGAAGCAATCTCTTCTCTGCTGCTTGGAGCAGCTGATTTAGCTGAACTAGATCTGCTCAAGATTGATAGTCTTCGACTGCTTGTGCTGTGCCTATCACCGTGAAGAATGGATGTTGATGCTGAGGCAGTAGCGGTGTTTGTGCTATTATTGCTTGCAGCTTGGTTGCTCTTTTCCATCTGTTGAAGGCGGATGAGTGATGTGTATAACCCGTTGCCATTTTCAGTGAGTTCGTCATGTGACCCGGTCTCCATGATCTGGCCATTTTGGACCACGGCAATACGGTCAGCGTTCCGGATGGTGGATAGACGGTGAGCTATGATGATGATAGTGCGCCCCACAGATGCCTTGTCCAAAGCTTCTTGAACAACTCTCTCTGATTCGGCATCCAATGCACTTGTAGCCTCGTCTAGAAGTAGAATTTTGGGTGCTCTGATAATGGCTCTAGCAATGGCTATTCTCTGCTTCTGTCCTCCGCACATCTGAACCCCCCTCTCACCAACCTGCGTCAATAAACAATTTTTTTAGGCTGCGTCAATGAGCATGTACATGCTTCGGTAATTTATGGTCAAAATACTAGAAAGAAAAAGAACTACACGGGTAAATACCAAGAATTTTTCACCAAAAAGAAGTACACAACTAAATATCGGGATTTTTTCACGGAGTGATAAACGGAACCTTTGAGAGGCGTTATTTTATTTATCCAGCGCAATTAAAGAATAGGATGTAATTACAGGTTAATATAAGCACGCAACTGGGAATGTTCAACTTAATTAATTACTGATTACTTAAAAAACAATTATCCACGATCTGCGAACTGAGATGATACGCTCATATTCCGACAAATCTGGTCTATTCTTAATTCTTGATCT
Organism: Mitragyna speciosa; assembly: GCA_024721245.1. Classification (NCBI taxonomy): domain Eukaryota; kingdom Viridiplantae; phylum Streptophyta; class Magnoliopsida; order Gentianales; family Rubiaceae; genus Mitragyna; species Mitragyna speciosa. The sequence continues at coordinate 1,099,059 of CM045561.1, read as the reverse complement.
TCCAAACCAAAAATAACGGAGACAAGACTGGGATTGATTATCTGGTGAAGGCGATACTAAGACATGCAAACAACAGGAATTAGACGCAGGATATGTTTATTCAAAGCCATACATGATTAGTTATACCGTATCTAAAATTAAATGCTCATTAAATTACACCAAGGGGATTTGAACGAATCATTCTTAGTATTCTTACAGTTGTTTACAGAACCATTCCAGCTATAGATGGATTGTCAACTTCAATCGATCACATACGAGGATGAGGGCGGCATATATTAGTTGCAAACTTCCTCTTCAATAAAATATATTGCTCTTAGGAAAAATTATGAAATATAAAATGAAACCAACTTCCAGGGATGACACCTGCTTTTGTCACTGTTACCAAGTTCAATGTCATTTAGTGTTAAATTCAGATTTAAAGAAACAGAAAATATAAATATCGAGATTTGCTTTGGTGCTACAGGACAAGCAAGACAAACCTGGGTATCATAGCCTTGGGGCAACTTACAAATGAAGTTATGAGCATTAGAAGCTTTTGCAGCCTCGATAACCTCTTCCACTGATGCATCCTCCTTGCCGAAAAGTATGTTTTCTTTAATCGTTGTAGCAAAAAGAGCAGGCTCTTGACTTACCAGCCCCATCTGCGACCTTAGCCACTCGAGCTGCAACTTATCAATGTTGACCCCATCGAGAAGTATTTCACCTCCTAGTGGGTCATAAAATCTTTGAAGCAAAACAATGACTGTGGATTTTCCAGAACCGCTTCCTCCGACCAATGCAACTGTTCTTCCAGCCGGGACTTTGAGGTTAAAATCCTTGAAAATAGTACTTTCAGGTCTTGAGGGATACGCAAATTCTACGTGTTTAAATTCAACTTTTCCAGAAACATTTTCAAGAATTTCGCCTTCCAAATTGTCCGAATCAATCTTGGGCACCCTTTGTATGATTTTTATGATGCGTTCACCTGCTGCACTAGCTTCAGAGAAGTATTTTACGTTGGATAAAGCAGATCCCAACGACCTATTTACAATACGGAGAAGTTTGAGTAAAACTAGTATACTTCCAATTTCACGTCTCAAAAATAGCAAAAATTTAGATTCAGGAAAATCGAATTCAAGAAGTTGATAAAAAAATGAGCATAGATGATTACATTCCACCGACGGCAAGTGCAGCACCAACCGCAAAAACAGTTCCTCCTTTGGCACCATGATACATGACCAATCTACTGCCGTAATAGGACATGAAAGACCAAATTGCAAAGGTCACACCATTACTTCCAATGGCTAGACCTTTTGCTAAACCTTGTCGTAGTCCCAATTCCAGTGTCCCCTGAAGAGCAGCAGAGTACTCAGCGATAGTTTTGTTCTCCCCAACAAAAGAGTAAACTGTCCTTACGGAAGAAATGGCCTGCTCTACTATAATACCGGCTTTATTATATTCTTCCCTGGTCTTTCTAGCAATTCTCATAAGAGCTCTGCCATATATCAGACCTGGTATCAACAGAAGTATCACAAATGGAAATCCCACAATAGCTAGCCTCCAGAGCATTATAAACGCCGCAACATAACCTCCAATAAAGGTTGACAGGTTCATCAAGAACATTGGAACCTGTAGTCAATTGAAAATTATTGGAAAAACTAATTAGGCATGAAAAATATCGGATTATTTGAAACACAGTTAGAAAAAATACTAGGACGTAAAATTAGTAATTGGAAACGGACGAACATACCTTTTCGCTGATGACGTCTTGAATTACAAGACTATCACCGGAGACGCTAGCGATGACCTCGGCTGTGCTTGTCACATGTAGATCAAAGTAGCCAACTTCTTGCCTTAGCACTGCTTTCAAATAGCGTGCCCTTAGTGTAGAAGCTTGCCTCTCTGCGGTTCTCGTCCAACAGTATCCCTCTGGAGAACCACAATGTTAGGAAAGGATAAATTGAAGCAAGAAATGGGAAGCGAGTTTTTCGAGAAAAAAATCAACAGACATATACCAAAGAAGGAGGCAATCCATTGGAAAGCTGCCAGGTAGCAGAGAATCAATGCTTTCTGAATGAAGGGAAATTTAACTTGGTAAGAAACAGAGACGTAATGATCTTTAAAGGAGATTTATGGGCACAACAAGGGTATGAAAGAGAAACGGACCTCGTTTATGCTGTGATTGAAATTTTTAGTTACTGAAGTGGTTGTAGTACTACCAACATCGTTCATGAGTTTGCTTGTGATCAGCAGCATCGCGGGCAATGAAACCCCATCGCCTACTGCTCCCAAGAAGCCGAGAGTCATCAAAAGTTTGTCGACTCCATCTGCATGCATGAAAATGGAGGAAAATGATCCCTTCTTTTTTGTTGTCGCTGTATCTTGCTTTGATCCCATTTGTCTCTTTGAAGATAGAAACAGCAAATGCTAAAGCAGTTGTTGCTGTTGTTTAGTACTATATCTCTATTTTCTAGCACTGCTCTACCATCCTACATGCCTCTGCTGGACATAGCAGAGTTGATAGGAAGCCATGTGTGGCTTTGCCGAGAGCTTTATTTATTTATTGGCTTGGTTATTTTAATAACGGAGACTCGTACTTCTGCTTTTTCTGTTTTCAGCCTCACTAAAAGTTTGAGGTGGGAGAGTAGTGTTTTTTTTTTTTTCCCGGGGGGGGGGGGGGGGGGGGGGGTAAAATGGAGGATTTGTGTACTTAAAACTAACATCATGTGTATAGAGATTGGATTGTTTATAACTGCCAAATAAGAAAATAATAGTCGACCTTCCGTATATATATATTTTTGAAGGTCGTCATTAATGACGATGATGGCCGTATGGTTGAGTTTTATCACCACGTGGTTTATTTATACAAAACAATAGTTGGGAACCGCCCCCTCCTATGAATTGGGCAATGCATTAGTTGCATCAGAATACGATGCATGAGACAAAGTATTGTTCCACAAGTCTTTGGAAGGAATTTTGAGAAATTCGATATATAAAGTTGCATTTCGCGTATTTTAGAACAATATAATATTTATTTGCAAAGAGTAACAAAGAACAGCAGGTTACAACTTAAATGTCCCCCCCCCCCCCCCCAAAAAAAAAAAAAAACACCCAGCGCACAGTTAAAAAAAAAAAAAAACCAACTCACACAATAAACACCCACACGTTTGGTACGTAAGAATGAGGTGGAATAGAAAGACATTTCCAATTTGTCCAATCCATTCTCATGTTTGTTATGGATATTTGAAGTTGGAAAAACTTTTTCCACCTGAAATGTCATTCCAGTTTTTTTTTGAAATCTCATTTCTCAACAAAATCCAGGGAAAAGCCTTTATAACTTAATCTTGGAAAGACCTTGAAAATAGAAGGCAATTTTATCCTCACGCTTTTTGTCTGCTAATTTTTTTAACCTAGGATACATTCACTAATTTTATTTTTAAAATTTTAAAAAAATTATGTTTTTAATAACTTCAATTAATAATTTTTTATGATTTTTAAATCCTAATCAATTTAATATGTGTTTAGAATTTTTTTTCTTTTTGCTATAAAAATAATTAAAATACTATTTTTAAATTTTATGCAAATGTGTAAAAACTAAACTTTTTATAAATTAAATTAAATTGTGAATGTAGTTTCATTATTAATTTTTTTACATTCTTAATTATAATGCTAATAACTATAAAATTTTTAAAATTAATTAAAGAGTATAATTAACTTAATTTTAGCAAGAATATTAACAATTTTAAAATTAAAATTATTAAAGTCTTTTGTAGGCATAGAATTATAAACAACCAAAATAAAAATATGATATATTCTAGTGCAAAGAATTAAAGGCAATTAAGTCAAATTAATATATATATATATATATATATATTATATTCTATTCTGACACTTAAATATGATTATACTAAATATTGGAAAAGGAATATGCATTCCATTATGACTTGAGCTACCAAACAATGGACTAAAAACTTTATTCTAATCCATTTTGAGAGGAAAAGCATTCTCGGTAAAAATTACTTTACATTCTAAAACATTTGACTATACCAAACGTGGGGTGAGAGTTCTTGGTTGAAAACTATGCAACTCGGATCGACTCCACACACCCCCATCCCCGGGCTTCACGGCGGGATTGCGGACCTGCCCTCAAATCAACTAAAAAATTACTAGCGTGTGCTTTCAAATTGAAAACCATGTTACGTGCCCTAAGTAAGATTAACTCATTATTGTAGTATGATTAAGAGTAACATGCAGTTGACTATCATTTTCATATCTTAATTTTCTTGCCAATTCATTATCATCAGTGCAGAACGGCGGCTTCAAAATTTCAGGCAACTCATCTCCATGAAGAAAAGGATCTTCGAAAAGAATATATAAGAATGAATTCATTTTTTAATTTTCTTCATGTATGGTAATAGAAATCAAAAGTGTTTTTCGTTGCAAGGTAACATGTAGGCATCCTTGGTGCAGCTTGAATTGGCAAAAAGGACTCACGTATATGCAATGGCTCTGCCCGATCGAATGTAGGGTAACTCGGCTTATGTCACAACGGAGATCCTTGTTTGCATTGGAGCAACGATTTCATTTGGAGAACTTATGATCTAAAGAGAGGTACGTCAATGTCAATATGATGATGTATTTTGATTTAAAAAAGTAATGTAACAATACTTACGTTGTACTATTTTAAATTACGTTTACAAGTAGGATCATAGATCAAATCAATATAAAAAATTTTCATTATCACAATGTAACCGCAACAAGAATAACCGACATACATTGGGTGGCTATACCAAATGGATGTTGTATATCACGTCTGTCGTATGCTGCCTGTAAGTTACTGAAAGCTTTTTATCTAAAATCCAACCATAATCTTGGTCTCAAATAAGAGGAATCAATAACGGTGTCAATTTTTGTGGCGACGCATAATGGTATAAGTCGAGTTTACCTCGAGCCAAAACCAAATTATAACCCATACCATCGTGACTTCAGTGTTTGCTATAGATAGTACTAGAACCGCTACTAGGTTACCTCGAAAGCTGTCCGAATTCGAAGTTCCAGCTTTTTAAGAATTTTCAAATTGGTCCAGAACCAAAATTACGAAACGCAATACAATTTTGTGTTCATTAACGAGTCGACAAGTTTAATTTTTCAATCGAGATCTCAAAAAGCTATAAAGATATCCAATATATTGTCACTGTATATAAATCAAAACAGGGTAAGAACAAAAGGGACTACCTTTCTCTATGACACGGTCATAAAAAGGGTTTACCATTGTTAACTTTTTGATTGATTTTTAATTATTGTGATTGATTGGTGTCTTGATTAGCAAGACAATTTTACATGGACAATGTTGTCTTAAATATTTAATCCCCTTTTTTAGCCAATAGAATTACTCTGTAAGTAAATTTGAGTTACAAATTATAATACATACAGGAGACCATCAAAATCATATCACTAAAGCATTAATCTTTTATGACAGAGAACCAAACTAATTATCACGTTTAGCATATTTCTTAAATGCAATCCATTAAGCATTGAAAATTTACACTGCAAGTTCTGAGAAAATTGAGTAATCATTATGTGCTTTAAAGTTAAACCATGAAGGCATGAATCAACTTTAGTAGATTGATATCATTTCAAGGTCAGATTTGAACCCCGCGGATGTGTACTTGTTCTCGGATTATAATGTGCGAATAGCAGCCCGAACTAGAATGGCCGGTGATTTGCTATTGTAGACTGCTAAAAAGTTGGATTTGTATTATCAGTACGTGGACATGCATTGTGTAAAATAAGTTGTTGAAAATATATTCTCAAAAAAAAAAAAAAAAGTTGTTGCAAATATGGAAGTAAATCTCTAAAAAATATTTCACGTCTTTAAGTTAGAAACAAAAAATTGGTACATGTAAATTGTAATAAATATATCAGCTCGCGCGCGGGCAAGTATTCCGCTATGCCGTGACAATGGAATGCTAAACCAGGTATTCCAAATTCGAACATTAGTTCTCGTTATTTCACAATCTTACTAAACATTTACATTAGCAAAAGACATTAAGTTGAGGGATAGAGTTGATCGTGAGTGACTTCATTAACATCAGACAATCTCAGTCGGGTTGAAAAAGGAAAGTCTGAGGGAATTTAGGCAATGGTGTTGGTTGAATTGGCAGTTCTTTGGAGGCTGACAAGGGAGTAGTAAGCTCCGCCTGGACCTTTAGCCAGCAAAGAAGAATGAGAGCCTTTTTCTACAACTTTACCTTTGTCCAAAACAGCGATCATGTCGCAGTTCTGAATTGTACTTAGCCTATGCGCCACAACAACACTAGTCCTCCCCACCATCACTCTCTCAAGTGCATCTTGTACAACCTTTTCCGACTGACTATCAAGTGCACTTGTTGCTTCGTCTAACAACAATATTGCCGGATTTTTTAGTATAGCGCGGGCTATGGCAATTCGCTGCTTCTGACCTCCAGAGAGTTGCAATCCCCTGTCTCCGCACCATGTATCATATCCTTCCTTCAATCCCGCAATGAAATCATGAGCATTGGCTGCCTTGGCAGCCTCAATAATCTCTGATTCACCGACATCCTCTGGTGCTCCATACGTAATATTTTGGCGTATGGTACCGGCAAATAATGTGGGTTCCTGGCTAACAAGTGCAATGTGTTTTCTTAAAGATCTTAGGTGGTATGATTTTATATCCCGACTGTCGATCTTCACGACCCCTCCTAGTGGATCATAGAATCTCTCAATCAAGCCGATTATAGTCGATTTTCCTGAGCCACTTTGTCCTACCATTGCCGTTGATTTCCCTGCCTCAACGTTCAGTGAGAATCCTCTAAAAATGATCACGTTGGGCCGGGACGGATACGCAAAATCAACGTCACGTAGCTCAACATGGCCCGCAATCTTATCGGGCTTGTAGCCTTCTGGATCTTCGGGTTCAATCGAGGAGTACCGATCCAAAACTGCAAAAACAGACCCAACAGCGTCGGACCCTTTGGCTAGATCATTGGTCATAGTACCTGCATCGGCAATGACACGGCCGGTACTCACCAGGATCATAAAAGTTTGGAAAAGTGCTTTTCCTCCGAGGAAACCGTCTGAAATTAATCTTCCACCATACCAAAAATCAAGAGCCCAAGTTAATGTCATGAGACTATTGGATGTGCCAAGCCCAATTCCAGCAAACCATGATTGTCGAATAGTTTCTGTTCGTGGGCCTCGTTGGGCCTCTTGGAGCATTTGGAGAATCCGGGCCTGGGAGCTAAAGGCGGTGACAGTTCGAAGATTGGAGACAGCTTCGGCGGCGAGTTTACTACTTTCTTCCTGTGCTTTGATGGCCTTCTTGGTCATGGTTTTGAGCAGAACACGCTTACAGTAAAAGCAAATGATTATAAGGGGCTGAACTGCTATCATGACTAGTGCAAGCTTCCACGCAATGACTAGGCCCATGGTGCATGCAATGCTCACTGCAGAAATAGTTTGAATGAGCAGGGCCATTCGGTCACCCACCAATGACCTTACCTAATACAAGACAAACCAAAAATAAGTTGGGATTTGATTTTCTTGTACAGTACAATATTCCCTACAGTAATCCAAAAGTAAATTGGGGTTAAAAATTCACGGCTTCTCAACGAGTCCTATTTATAGAAAATTCATGCATTAAAAAACTCGTGCTTGGAAAGAATCTCTATGTATATGATAATATGTCACCCTTGATGTATCAAGCCACAGTTTTCCGTCCCGGCCATGTTTTTCAATTAATACAATACTAGTGGGCTCCTAGTTCTTACCCAAAAACCAGGGGAAAAAAAAAAAGGAAAGAAAGAAGATATAGAAGGAAAAAAGGTTGGGTGTGTTTGGATGGTTGTGTTTTTGGGGTGTTTTTTTAAAAAATTTTACTGTAGATATTTTTTAAGAACAGTTAGTGTATGGACAATATTGTTTTTTAGAAACAATTAGGGGGTTTTGTCCAAAACCCAAATTTGATTCCCAATTTTGTAGACACACACGTATACACATGCACATACGCACATACCTATACATACATACATATATATACACACACACATTTACATGGCATACGTACATACCTACATACACACATACATATAATATATGTATTTACATTATATATAAAATATAATATATACGTACATACATACATACATACATACACATAAATAATATAATATATATAAATATACGTATGTATATATATTATCTATATATGTATATTATATATTATATATATTATAATACATATAACACATATAAATATATATAATATATAATATATATTTATATATATTATACGTACATACATACATATGTGCATGCATGCATACATATATACAAACATATGTATATATAATATAATATATATAAATATATATATATATATTATATGTGTTATATCTATTATAATACATATAATATATATAATATGTAGATAATATATATTATACATGCATAAATGCGTATATACATGCATGCATACATACGTACATACATATATTTATGTATAAATATATATAATATATAATATATATTTATATATAACATATTTATATATATTATACGTACATACATATGTATATACATGCATGCATGCATGCATACATACATACATATATACACATATACATACACACACATATATGATTGAGTGTGAAAGTGAGTGTGTGTTCTTGGTGTTCTTGGTATGAGTTTGAAGGTAAGTGTGTGTTTTTGGTATTCTTAGGGTGTAGGATTTTAGTGTGTGTAAAAATATATGTGTATGTGTGTGTAAAATAAAAAAATGTGCAAAAAAAAAACTCATTTCTTAAAAAAACACCTCATCCAAACACACCCGTTTCCCAAGATTACCCTTTTTCCCCCCTTTTGACATCTAAAATGGTTTATTTGGGTCAGATGTTCCTCCGAAATGGTTCCAAAGTAACTATACCATACTAGAATGACTATAAGCTAGTCCACTTGTAGATGGAAAGTATTCAACGATCACATGCCATTGGGCAAATTTCTGTTATATTGTCTGCTTTCAGTACATGGATTGGTTTAAGTTTCAAAGCAAACAGCGAAGATCTATTCAAAATCGATTTGTCTTACTATTTGTTTCCAAAGAACCAGTTTCATGTAAATTACGCTAGTATAAATTCTGGTTTTTAAATAGAAGTATTTCTTTTCATGTGGACCTAATACGTTTAATTTCTAAACTAATCTTGGTTCTGACAATTTTAAAATTATGGAGTCATGTCTTAATCAAGCAGCAAACGTAGGTTGATTCGTGCAGGCATAAATACTGGTTTTCGCAAGAAAAAATTGCTACTTACCACATTGGCATCTTTTGCTAGTCTTGAGCATATAGCACCAGTGGCATTCTCATCCCGATCAAACCACCCTATTTCAAAAGTGAGCATCTTTGAAAGCATCCTTTCTCTGATCCTCTTTGTCAAGTGCTCCCCCATGGCTGCAAAGTTATAATGCTGGCATATATTTATCAAGAGCGAGGCAACTGCCAGCCCCACAAAACACAAAGCATATATCTCTGTCTTTTTCTTGATCTCTTTATGATCCGGCAAGAAATACACTGATATCATCGATCCCATTGCAAATGCATAAGTCGGTTGAATTGCACCAAACAGTATGGCACTTATGCACCCTGCAGTTGCTTGCCTCCATTCAGGCAAATTCATGGCTAGCAATCTTCTAAATGAGGGTACTGCAAACACTTGATCGCTGGGAGTTGTAGCATTCTCTTCTCTGTGACTTGGAGCAGCTGAGTTAGCTGAACTAGACCTGCTCAAGATTGATTGTGTTCGACTGCTTGTGCTGTGCCTGTCACTGTGAAAAATGGATGTTGACGCTAATGCAGTAGTGGAGATTGTGCTATTATTGCTTGCAGCTTGGTTGCTTTTTTCCATTTGTTGAAGGCGGATGAGTGACGTGTATAAACCGTTCTCATTTTCAGTGAGTTCATCATGCGAACCAGTCTCCATGATTTGACCATTCTGGACAACGGCAATGAGGTTAGCGTTTCGGATGGTGGAGAGACGATGCGCTATGATGATGGTAGTGCGCCCCACAGATGCCTTATCCAAAGCTTCTTGAACAACTCTCTCCGATTCGGCATCCAGTGCACTTGTAGCCTCGTCTAGAAGGAGAATTTTGGGTGCTTTGATAATGGCTCTGGCAATGGCTATTCGCTGCTTCTGTCCTCCGGACATCTGAACCCCCCTCTCACCAACCTGCGTCAATCAATGACCACTTTTTTAGGGTGCGTCAATGAACCCGTATATGCTTCAGTAATTTATGATCAAAATAATAAAATGAAAATAAAAACTACACAAGTAAAGTCCGAGAATGCTTCATGGAGCGAAAAAAGGAACCTTCGAGAGGCATTATTTTATTTATCTAGCACAAATAAAGAATGGTAAGTAATTGCAGATTAATATAAGCACGCAACTGGGAATAGTCAACATAACTAATTAAAAAACAATTATGAATGACATGCGATTTTAGATGCTCTCATATTCCGATAGAAAATAACAGAGACAGGACTGGGATTTGATTATCTGGCGAAGGCAATAAGAAGACACGCAAACCAGAGGTGTTGGACGCAGATATGCTTGTTCAAAGTTGACACATGATTAGGGATCACATATCTAATATTAAGTGCTTATTAAATTACAGAAAAGGGAATTAAACTAACTACTCTTAGTAGATTTGCAGTTATTTTGAGAACCAATCCAGCTACAGATAGATTGTCAACTTCAATCGATCACATACAGGGACAAGAGCGGCATTTATTAGTTGCAAACTATACTCTTAAAATATAAACTGAAACCAACTTCCAGAGATGACATACCTGCTTTCGTCACTGTTACCAATTTCAATGTCATTTAGTGTAAAATTCAGATTAAAAGAAACAGAAAAAATAAAATGGAGATTAGCTTTGGTGCTACAGGACAAGAAAGACAAACCTGGGTATCATAACCCTGGGGCAACTGACAAATGAAGTTATGAGCATTAGAAGCTTTTGCAGCCTCGATAACCTCTTCCACAGATGCATCCTCCTTGCCAAAAAGTATGTTTTCTTTAATCGTTGTTGCAAAAAGAGCAGGCTCTTGACTTACCAGCCCCATCTGCGACCTTAACCACTTGAGCTGCAACTTATCAATGTTGACCCCATCGAGAAGGATTTCACCTCCTGGTGGGTCATAAAATCTTTGCAGCAAAGCAATGACTGTAGATTTTCCAGAACCGCTTCCTCCAACCAATGCAACTGTCGTTCCAGCTGGGACCTCGAGGTTAAAATCCTTGAAAATAATACTTTCAGGTCTTGATGGATATGCAAATTCAACGTGTTTAAATTCAACTTTTCCCGAAGCATTTTCAAGAATTTCCCCTTCCAAATTGTCCGAATCAATCTTGGGCACTCTTTGTATGATTTCCATGATGCGTTCACCTGCTGCGCTAGCTTCAGAGAAGTACTTTACGTTGGATAGGGCAGATCCCAACGACCTATTTACAATATGGAGAAGTTTGAGTTAAGACTATCTGTTTAGTCCTTTTAGTATACTTCCAATTTCATATCTCAAAGTAGCAAAAAAGTTGGATTCAGGAAAATCAAATTCGAGAAGTTGATAAAAAATGAGTATAGATGATTACAATCCACCGATGGCAAGGGCAGCACCAACTGCAAAAACAGTCCCTCCTTTGGCACCATGATACATGACCAATCTACTGCCATAATAGGACATGAAAGACCAAATTGCAAAGACCACACCATTACTTCCAATAGCTAAACCTTTTGCTAAACCTTGTCGTAGTCCCAATTTCAGTGTCCCCTGAAGAGCAGCAGAGTACCCTGTGATAGTTTTGTTCTCCCCAACAAAAGAGTAAACTGTCCTCACGGAAGAAATGGCCTGCTCTACTATTATACCAGCCTTATTACATTCTTCCCTGATCTTTCTACCAATGCTCATAAGAGCTCTACCATACATCAGACCTGGTATGACTAAAAATATTACAAATGGAAATCCCACGATAGCTAGCCTCCAGATCATTATAAACGCCGCAATATAGGACCCAACAAAAGTCGACAGATTCATCAAGAATACCGGAACCTGAAGTCAATTGAAAAACATTGGAAATCTTAATTAGGCATGAAAAATATCAGATTATTTGATCCAAAACACAGCTAGAACTAGGACCTAATATTAGTAAATGAAGACGTACGAACCATACCTTTTCACTGATGACGTCTTGAATTACAAGACTATCACTGGAGACACTTGCGATGACCTCGGCTGTGCTTGTCACATGTAAATCAAAGTAGCCTACTTCTTGCCTTAGCACTGCTTTCAAATAGCGTGCCCTTAGTGTAGAAGCTTGCCTCTCTGCGGTTCTCGTCCAACAATATCCCTCTGGAGAACCACAAGGTTAGGAAAGAATAAATTGAAGCAAGAAAAGGGAAACGTAATTGTCAAGGAAAAATTAAACAAGCATATACCAATGAAGCAGGCAATCCATTGGCAAGCTGCCATGTAACAGAGAACCAATGCATTCTGCATGAAGGGAAATTCAACTTAGTAAGAAACAAAAAGGTAATGATCTTAAAAGGAAACTTATGAGCACAAGGGTTTCAAAAAGACTGACCTTGTTAATGCTATGATCGAAATCATTGTTTAGTGAAGTAATTTTAACACTACCAATATCGTTCATGAGTTTGCTTGTCACCAGCAGCATCGCAGGCATTAAAACCCCATCACCAACTGCTCCCAAGAAGCCGAGAGTCATCAATAATTTGTCGATTCCATCTGCGTGCATGAAAATGGAGCGAAAAGATCCCTTTCTTTTTGCTATCGCTGCAACTTTCTTTGACCCCATTTGTCTCCTTGAAGATAGAAACAACAAATACTAGAGCAGCTGTTGCTGTTGTTTAGCACTATATCTCTATTTTCTATTACTGCTCTAAAATCCTACAACCCTCTGCCAGTCCAAAGCAGAGTTGATACGAGACCCTGTGTGGCTTTGCTGAGACCATATGTTATTTATAGACTTGGTTGTTTGAATAATAGAGACTTGTACTTTTGTTTTTTCTGTTTTTGGCGTTACTAAAAGTTTGGGGTGGGAGGGTGTTATTTTCTAGGGTGGGGACTGTTAGATCAAAATGGAGGACATGCGAACTTTAACTGACACAATGTGTAAAGAGATCAATTATATTGAGGTTGGATTATTTACGGGTACCAAGGAAGAAGATGGTGGTTGACCTTACGTATTTTTTGGGATGTCGTCATTAATGACGATGATGGCCGGATGATTGAGTTCTGACTATCACCACATGTGATTTATTTATCCAGAATAATAGTAGAAGAACCCTCCTCCTTGTATGAATTGGGCATGGCATTCGTTGCACCAGAATTGGGTTCTATTACAAATTATGCTCTCCTAAGCCTTTAGAAGGAATTTTGGGAAATTCGAAATGTCATGTGTACTTTAGAGAAATACAAAATTCTTTGCAGAGTGACACAGAACAGCTGGTTACTATTTAAGTTTTTTTTCCCCCCATTTTTTGAAGAAAATTACGAGTTCTTGAATGATAACTCTGAAACTGGGATCGACCTCTCCAGTGAGCAGCCCTGAATCGAAATAATAATCACTGTATTCAATAAACTTCAAAATCCCCAGCATGTGCTTTGAAAATGAAACCATATTACGTGGGCTAAGTACTGCCAGCTGAAAAATTAACTCATTATCATAGTATGATCAAGAGTAACGTGCAATTGACTCTCATTTTCATGTCTTAATTTTCCTTACCAATTCATCATCAGAGTTAGTGCAAACGGCGGCTTCAAAATTTCAAGCAACTCATCTCCATAAAGAAATGGATCTTCAAAAGATCAGATAAGAATGAGCTCCATTTTTAATCTTTTTACAACCACAGTAATAGAAAGCAAGAAGTGTTTTTCAATACGTGGTAATATGAAGGCATCCTTGGTGCTGCTGAATTGACAAAAAAACGACTCACATACGTTCAATGCCTCTACCTGATTAACACGGCTCATATCACAATATAACCGTGACAAGAACAACCCACATACATTAAGTGCCTCTACCAAATTGGATGTTGGGTTTCACGTCTCACATATTACCCCTAAGGCAGTGAAAACTTTTATCTCAAATCCAACCATAATCTTGGTCTCAAAAAAGAGAAATCAGTAATGGACTCAATTTTCGTGGCAACTTATAAGCTGTTGATAAGTTTTATTTGAGTTTACATTGAGCCAATACCAAATTATAGCCCATGCCATCGTCATTTTCGTGTTTACAATAGATACTAGAACAGCTACTAGGTTACCTTGAAAGCTATCCGAATTCGAAGTTCCAGCTTTAGCTGGCAACCTTCCCCACGAACCACCTTCCTACAGCTCAATTCCACTCCAAATACAAAATATTTTCTTAAACTTGCAGAACTTCTCTAGCGTGCCAAAGGACTCTGAGAGCGAGAAACATGGAAAATTCTGGAAGGAGGTGGCGGGCATGGAGAGGCAAATAGCTGCCATGGGTGCCAGCCTGCCACTTGTATTTGCCTTCTAAAATTGTAATATTTTGCTCTTCACAGGTTTTTAAGAATTTTGAAATTGGCCAAGAACCAAAATCACATAACGCAACACAATTCCGTATTCATTAAACGCCTGACAAGTTTCCTAATTTTTCAATTGAGACCTGAAAAAGTTATGAAGATACACAATATCTTGTGATTGAAAGACCCAAATAAGCTTGAATCTAAATTTAATATTGTGTCAGACCAAAAGGGACTTTCTCCAGCTTTCAAAAAAAAAAAAAAAGGGGACTTTCTCTATGATACTGTCATAAAAAAAGGGATCATTACTGTCAACATTGTGACTGAATTTCAATTATTGTGATTGATTAATGTCTTGACAAGAAAGACATTTTATATAATGTTTTTTTTTTGGGTTAATAACACTTTGCCCCCCTGAACTTAGGGGGTAGTCACACTTTACCCCCCTCAACTTTAAATATATACACTTTGCCCCCCAATGACTGGTCAAAGTTAGAAATTCAAAAAAAAAAAGTGAGTGTTATGACATTAGTACCCTTTTATTAATGAATATATTTATAAACTTAATATTATTTCTTTTCATTTCTAAAATATCTATATTTTCTCCATCGTATTAATTACATAAATTTATCAAACTAAAAAAATTAAAGAAAGTTAATATTTAATTTATATCCTTCAAATTTTTTGCTTGGATTAATATTTACTTATATATTAATTTATTACTTTAAGTTAAGCAAAATTGATAAATAACACAATATTAAAAATAAATTCCAGAATTTATATAAAAGTGTAATACCTAACTCATTTATTTAAAGTAATTTTTTATCATTTTAATTTATTTCAACTTTTAGACTAATATCATTGTCATTTTTATACTTATCAAATTAGTCCAATATGAAATTCTTAATTAAAGAACTTCTTCTTATTTATTCTTTTGGACTAAACATTATTTTTTTGTTGGACTTTTTTTTTTTTTTTTTGGCCCTAGTGCTGTACAATTGCTTACTTTTCTTTTTTTCTTAAAATATTCTTTAATTAAGAATTGAGTTAATTACATTTTACCCCCTGTAGTTTTCTAATAAACCACATGACTCCCTTATGGTTTCAAAAGCTATACATCACCCCCTTTTGGTTTTGGTTAAAGTGTCAAATTAACGGAAATTCCCTTCTGTAACGATCCATGAGTAAAATGTCCAAATTACCCCATACAAGTATTAAAAATTACTATGGGGTGATGTATAGCGTTTAGAACCATAAGGGGGTTATGTGGTTCATTTTGAAAACTACAGGGGGTAAAGTGTATATTTTTTTGAAAAAATATACATGCACACACAAAGATAAAATAGTTAATCACTGGCGTAATTTGGACATTTTACCCACATTTCGTTATGCAAAGGAATTTTTGTAAGTTTAACACTTTAATCTAAACCACAGTGGGTAATATATAGCTTTTTAAACCATAAGAGGGTTACGTGATTTATCAGAAAACTACAGGGTATTTTACCCTTAAGAATTTCATATTAGACTAATTTGATAAATATATAATAATTATGATATTAGTCTGAAGGTTTAAATAAATTAAATTGATAAAAAATTAATTCAAATAAATGAGATTGGTATCCTTTTTAGATAAATTTTGACAATTGAATTTATTTTTAATGTTGTGTTATTTATTAGCTTTGTTTGACTTAAAGTCTAATAAATAAACAAAACATACATAGTATTAAATATTAAATCAAGACGAAAATTTCAAGGTTATAAACTAAATATTAACTTTTTTAAAATTTTTGTACTTTGATATATTTATATAATTAATACGATAAATAACATATAAATCTTTTAGAAATAAAAGAAAATGACATTAAGTTATAAATAATTTCATGAATAAAAAGGCAATAATGTCATAACACTTACTTTTTTTTTAACTTTTAACTTTGACTAGTCTTTAAAGGGGCAAAGTGTATATATATAAAGTTGAGGGAGTAAAGTGTGACTAACTCCTAAGTTCAGGAGGCAAAGTGTTATTAACCCTTTTTTTTTCCCTTATTTGATTTGTTATGTTTGGTCTACATATAGGCACCTCTTATATTATTGTAAAATATATTAAATATAAAATTTTTTCAGTCTTCTATTATGGTACCATAGCCACAAAAAGGTTGTTAATCTCATTTTGGTATCGGCTTACCCTTTTTTACCCTCCTATTATGACTAAAAAAAAAAAATTTCCCCCCAAATCACCCACTCTCGTCCGTCACGTCACCTCCGTATTATTGCCCACTTATCGCCACGTTAGCAACGATCAACGCATCATCCGGTTTGGTACGATCTGCTCTTAATCCACCCCATCTGGTCAGATCAGGTATGGTCTAACTCGGTTCTCTGTCCAGAAAACCAATTTCCTATCCGATTTGGGAGATTTAGTTATAGTACAAAACTGAGTCAGTTTTGTACTATATAAATAACTAATAATTGAATAAGAACAAGGATAGCGGATCCACATGAGTTATTAATTTAATCTATAAATAGATAGTCTCATATAAGTTGTCAAAATTCTACTAATTCTTTATAAATTTATATTGTGCACAATAAAAGTGTCCCAGTTTAGACATCTTATATCGGTTCTTTTTCGATTTGGTCTGATTCGCTACTATTTTGAGTCTTCGTAATTCCACAGCGTCCTCAGATTTCTATAAACAAGTTACGACAGCAATGATTGTTCTAAAAATTTTTTTCTTGTGATCTTGGTTTCTCACCCTATCTCGAACATCTTGGATGGTACTAACTGTATGTCCCATAGAATAATGCAAAAGCTTTCTTGAAAATTGTAAGTCGTGGCGATTTTCAATAGTTCCTCTGCTATTCTGATAAGGACGGATGAATCGGGAGGTACTTTTTGCTAAGCTTCTTGAGAAGTGAGATGGTCAAAAACATTAGATTGTTATTTGGATTGGTGACACTTAACACTCCATTTATTAATCAACCTTTTGGACATTTCAACACGGCCAAAGAGATTCCAGTTTTTCTTGTTTGCCGATACATTGAAGATATCTTGCTATATCATTATCAAATCTTAACCACCTTGTATCATGTGAAGCAAAAGCCCAACTAATCCATTCATGATTTTTTTTTTTTTTTTTTTGGCACGAATCATTTTTATTTATTTGGAATCAATTGGTGTTTTCAAAGCCTCTCATTTTTGAGCAAATAAAAATTGGGAAGACTGTGTAAGGAACTAAAAGAATATGTCTAAAATCATTTCCTTCAATTAATTCTATCACGTCATTTGACAGAATATTTGGCAATGCATTTTTGGACGCCTCTTTTTCATATATATATATAGTGGTGCACAAACTTTTTGTCACGATTTTCACAGAGAGAACTTTAAAATTCTTTTCAATCGTTTGTCATTTCTCACGTGATCTGCCGTCTAAAGTTTTCTCTTTAATGACAGCAAGAAAGTTAGGTGAAGTAATGGAATTTATCTCAATTATAATGAGCCACTAGAAGACTTCAACTTTTAAACTTATAGACCAGAAAATTGTTTTTAATCTTATGGATGTTATATCGCTTCTAACAGTTTTTTTTTTTTTTTTTTTTGGGCAAGTATTTTATTTTCTAAAATTTTGTTTACTCAGACACACAAAGATATGAAATGCACATGACATTAATAATTAAATGGTGCTATTAGTTTAATTTATTCACTAATCATATTAAAATTTACCTGATCATCAGATGGGTCATTATAATCTTTACCTCTAGAAAATACCCCAACAGCTATCTTCTGATAAAAGACAAAAAAACTTTTTTTTTTTGGATACATAAAAAATAAAAGAAAGAGGACCCCGGCTGTCTACTTTTTTCTCTCGAACTTTTACTGATTAGAATTAGCAGAATACCTGTGATGCACATTGGTTGAAGAGGAGGCGAACATAATTAACGGAAATGGGGAAGTGTAATAGAAACTGCTCTACAATCTACAGTTTGCTTGACAGCTAAAATCCACAAGTCGAGAAGAACAAAATGAGGCTGAAGGTTTTCCCCAGCTAAGCATTGAAAAAGACAATAAAAATTCTAAGAGACATAAGGTCTCCTCCAAGTAGGAGTGGTGATGCACAAACTAGTCTCCACCAGTATGATTGCATAACATAGTCCCTAGAAGGAAGATCCAGTGCAACTACCAAATCGTTTTCATTGAATTGTGAAGTGGCTTCGATGATGATTTAGAATAGAATGAAGATGGGTAAATTTCTGTACTTAAATGATGAATTAGAATAGAATAATTGACCAATGCTATTATTTGCTTCGTTAGCCACCAGACATGAGCAGTACCTGTACTCATATTTGTTCTTTTTCTTTTGGAGTTTTAGTGCATCATTACAGGCTTACAACTACTACTATTGTCAACTTAATCATTTTTTTACTTCAGTCTCGAACTATATATATATATATATATATATATATATATATATATATTAAAAAGTTAAAATATATTTACCAAACCGATGTCCAGTAGCTAATATAATGAGAAGATTGGCTAATGATCGGTCCCAAGGGGCTCCCCTGTGCGCTTATGTCCCTCAAAGATCGACATAAATAAAAACTTTTCTGATTCATCGAATTCATTTGTAAACTGTAATCATCAGAGAAACAATACTTTAATGCCCTTTTGCACCTTTAAGGCATTATTTGAGCATCAATAAACTGAATCATGGAAAGTTGGCAAAAGTTAGAGTCAAAAAGCATTATTAATTTCGGTGGTAATTGCTGCTACGCTATCAAAATATTGTGCTTAAGATCCTTTCATGTGGTATTCCACTTTTTCCATTATGCTGCGTGACAATAAAATCCATCATACGGCAGCCACTTAACTCTTTCTTTATGGAGGGTCCTGCATGATAGATCCATCGACCATAAAGAAAATCTTGAGGGTTTACTTACGATTATTATTCTAATATTCTAATACCTTTTTACTTTATTTCAAAATTCTAGTTTTTGTATTCTTTCAAATAAAAATTGAAACTAACTGATTATTCTACTTCTGTTTTTCTAAATGCGAGTACGAAAGTTGTGATTTTTCTTTCTAGTCCTTAAATAAACTATCAAATATTTCAACTTCCTTGAGGCACCCATGCCTAATTAAGACGAAGCTAGTAATTTTAACAAAATTGCTTGGGCTAGAAGTATCAAAACCAAACCTCCCCCGTTCTTTCCTTACGTTTTAATTATGAATAGTCCTACAATAAAGTTTTGACTATTTCGTTTAGTAAGGAACCATGGCCATTGAAGATTGCATTCTTCAATGTTATATTGGCAGTAGAATTGATGAAAAGACAACTGTTAATAGCAACTGCAACACGGTAGTTCTTCTTCTTACTGAGGAAGCAGGGACCAGATGCCGATAATAAGGAGGGGCAGTCAAGAAAATTTTTACGTGAACCCATTTCACGACAAGGAGGGGTAGTCAGGAAAATTTTTGCATGAACCCGTTTCACAACTCCACTGGTAGACTTTATAATAAAAATATTTTTATGTCGCTTTTTTGCATCAGTGAATTATTATTTGTGTAACATTTTTGTAGACTATGAGGCTTATAAATAGGGTTGTGAATACAGTTCATATAAGAATCTTCTGCGCAATCTTGAAAATTTCAACTTTCACCGGTATAATTTTGAGAACCTTTTTTGGTTTTCCTTCCCAAAAACTAAATTATCCATTCTTCAAATTTTGATAAATTCCTAGTATACTAGTGCACTCAAACAGTTAATTAAGGTGAAGTTTGCCCGTGAAAGCAAAATCCCTACGTCTGTCTGTTGACATTAAATGTTTTTAATGCGCTTCACGTTCTAGATAAGATTAATTGCTTTAAGAGAACTTCATATACTAGAACGTGTAAATATTAATAAAAAAGACAATCGTAGTATTAAAGTAAAAGTTCCGAAATAAATTCACCCAAATTCAATATATTTTACAAACTTGTGATATCTGAATTTGTTATTGTTGCGCTAGGAAAAGAAAACCGAAAAACTACTCTCAAAATGGTAGGGCTTCAGACGTTAACGTTAGTGCTTATCGTCTTGCTCCCACTGTATCAATATGAATACTCTTTGATGTGCTCTCAACTCTTCTGCAAACAAAATAGCAAACTTGCTGAATCTTATACAATTTATACATGCGCGTTTTCATCTTTTTTAGTTACGAACACATTTGCGGTGTGCCCTAAAGAGCAGTAGTGGCTTCTTTAGAAATGATGGCTTTCTCAAATCGTTTAGAATTCCCCGATAGGGATGGATGGTAACCTCTTTGATGCAACTTGTGAGGATGTTGTTCTTTGGTGGTGTCATGCACGAAAGAAGAACAAGAAGGGCAATGATGAATAATGGACACATCTGTCTCCAAGACATGAAAAAAGAAAAATAAAAGCACTCATAACCTTCCAATCCTGTAAGAACTCCTTGTGATCTTTCTATTTTCAACATGTTCTTAACCATTGAAGCACATATAACATTCACAAAATATGGAATTTAGTGAATAACAATGAATACTGTCGCCTTATCCTTCTATTGGACACTGTTGACTCTGGTGGGGCTTTCAGGAAGAAAAGGACAACACTTTTTCGCATATGAGGAAAGATATTTATAGATCAATGAACTTTTGGATTTACAGGCCAATACTTATTAGCGAGTTCTGATATCAACTTGAGTTGGGAAGTCCATTCTTGTCTGTTTCAATTCAAGGAGAACCCAGAAGGGGACCGCTAAAGCACTTTAACAGGACTGGATAAACCAAACAATTTTGATGGAACAGTTAACCCCACCCACAAAGGCGCGGAGCTCCGGTCTTCCGGCTTCTTGTTCAATCTTTACCGCATAACCTCTGTTTCACCATTTATTGTACCAACATTCATATTTAAAATTTTATATGCTCTTCCAAATGCAAGCCTCAAATTAATAGTTGTAACATGTTCTGTTTAATTCGTGGGGTTTATTCGGTAACAAAATTACATTCATAATGAGATCTGACTTGTTGTGAAATAGGCATGAATTAAGTGATCTTCTGTATTTGGTCTTGTAAACATGAGTAACTCTCCAGACAGTATAACATACGGATAAATTTATGGATTTCTGTTTTTGCCTCATGTGGTACACTGGAATGTATCGATTTTTTGTTGCTGTATTTTGTGGGTTTTTCTTTTTTTTTTTTTTTTTTTTTGTGGGGCGGGGCGCGGGGGGGGGGGACAATATTTGGAAGTGGTTGTCATGATTATGATTTTGGAGGTTATACCGTCAGGTCGTGAATTTTTCCTGTATCCTGTATCTACTGAACTTTGCCACAATTTCTGTGAAGTGGAAAGCAATCTTTTCGTTTATGCTTGCATAGTCATTCCAACTAAAGGAGACACATCTATGCTCTTGTACAGGAATGAAGATTCGTTCCTTCTCTTGAACAATTGAGCTCTGAGATCTTTAGAAATCCTGTGAAGAATATAGTTGCTCGGTGAGTTTCCTACTTTCCTTTTCTGAAAGCTAATCATCCTTGACAAATTTTTATTTGTAGGCCTATTGAAAAGCAGTACTCTATTCCCTATTGCAAAATAGAACCAAATGATGGGAACATTTGTTGTACACTCAGGACTGAAGTCACCTCCATTCCATCGTTGTCTCAACTACAAACTAATGACTGTTTGCCATGGCTCGAAACCATTGCTTTAGTCACTAATCGCTATCATATCATTTTGGTGAAAGTTTTTTCACCAGAGGATTAATGTGCTGTGAAAAGGCCACTAGTGGGCGATGTCGGGGTCTTAGGGTGAAAAACTAACCTAGACAGGGTAGGCAAACGGGAGTGACAAAGGCACGCGGAGTGGAATTTTTGATGTGCATAGACTTGGTTCTGACAGAGGAAGAAAAATCGTCCCATTTTTTGTTAAGCAACTAACTAGCCATCTGGCTTGCTCTGTCACCGTTCGTCGAGTGCAAAAGTTAACCCCTGAATGGGGAAGGCAGCTTCGGGTTTTCGTATCAATTATGTCATGAAAATTGAAAGGACACCTGAATTTGATGCTTGTTCCATGTTTCTGCAAACTGATGTGGTAATCTTTGTTGCATAGGCATAAGCTCTGGGGAATGCCCCACTTAATATATCCTGTCCATTTGTCCGACATTAACAGCAAAACCTTGAATGGAATTTCTTCTGAGAACTAAAGTTGATTATTGTTGTTAAGCATCATTAATTCCAAATTGCAATCTAGCATTACTTCTCAATCTCGTCCGTTTATATTAGTTAAAGTTCTCTTTTTCGACAGAATACATTAGTTGAAGTTGATGGCCAAGAAAGACTGGACAGGGACTAGACTTCCCATTCCAAATTTCCAATTTGCTGGTACAATCATAAGCCCAAAGAGATAATTGACCATACGACTGATGAGTGCCACTGAGCAAGATCCACGAAATGCGGCAAAAACGAAAATCACAAAACCGCCACTAACGTCTTTTGCTCTTTATCTTTCCTTCGCACTTACACTTTGTAGTCTTATCTTCTCTTGCAGTGCTTTTTTCAAAGCAAACTGGGCGTTTTTCATTCACAGATTGTTCAAGTTTGTCCCTAGTGGACATTATTGTCACCTAGACTGGACCACATTACAAGTTTAGAAACACGAAGATCACCTAAATGGTGTGCTTTCTTTTACGAAATGTGAGATTTCAATAGTAGGTAGGACAAACATGTTGAAACCAAATTACATTATCTTCAACTTTGGCGATCTTAATTAAGATTTTCGCAAGCATTCTAACCAAAGGCGATGGAAGCTTTTTGTTTTTAATTTTTATTTATTTTCGATCTTTTGAAGGGGGAGAGAGCTCAACTCTGCACTTTTCGTACTAGAAGCAGGCATCCGATTGGACAATTGGACTGCCAACCCAATAGCTCTATCTTCTTTCTTTAGCAAACAAGAAAATCAATGAATCATGTACAAAATTTAAGACATGGAACGTAAAATGGTAAAGTAATTGGATCACGAAAACACTTTCTATCCTATTTTGCGCAATACATAAAATAAAATTAATGTATTTGGTAATTAATCAGGTCTTTCAACTTGTAAGACTCTGCTGATTGAGTCGGCAAAACGTGATTATTTAATTTTCTTGAAAAGGAAAACTTCATGACTGGATCTCAACATGTACATGAAATAACTGCTAAATGGCGTGTTTTGACCCTACTTATTATCCATCTTCAATACTATAATATTTTCTCTGGGCATTAGATGGTAACTTGAGCCTGAGTTGACAAAAGTAACCTCTAGCTAGTGCTTATTTGTTATGTCCCCATGTGCTTGAAGCAATATTGTGATGATTACCTCTCAAATTGGACACTAAATACAAAGAAAGGTGATGGCACCCTTATGCCCTAACCCCGAAAAGATATTTAGTTAGATGGTGTTTTTTGAGAACGTGTTTTTAAAACTTCAAATATTTTTTTAACATTTTTTTTATCTCACATATACATTTATCAAAAAATTTTAAATATTTTTTTGACATTCTTTTTATCTCATGTATACATTTATCAAAAAAAATTTAGAAAACTGATATAGTAATATTTTTAAAAAAATATCTTAAAAAATAACCATCCAAATACAAGCTTACTGTTTCAGGGAATAAACCAAAAAGCTACCAACTTGGGCAAATCGCTTATGGGCCTTAGATTTAGAGAATATATCCTGTTATTCTTCGCCTACCAGAAATCGTAGACCTTTGTCGCCTAAATTGGCCCATTAAAAAACTCTTGGGCCACTGGCCCATAATTACAAAAACTATTCTACACCTCAGTAACAGTAAACTAGAACGTATAACTACAAAGCTGGAGAGAGCTACTCAGAGGCAAATTCCCCAAATCTATGGCGGGAAACGAATCAGAGAAGCAACTCCTCTCTCTCATCCGCGACTTCGCTTCCGAAAATTCTCATGGAGGTGAGCTTTTCAATTCAATATTTATTTTGTAGATTTAATTGCCTCAATTAATTTTTTTGGTGTATAGGCAAATGATTTATTAGAGTTTTTCTTTCGGAATGCATGCTTAGTAGTATTTGTATCTTGTAGAACGCCAAATCGTGAATTTGAAGAAGCGAATCGAAGAGCTTAGATCAGAGCTTACCGGAGCCAATGCAGAGCTCGAAGATGCCAAGCTCGGCAAGGAATCAACCGAACAAGAGCTTAAAGGCTACGAAGTTGAATTAGCTATGAACGAGGCTTCTATTCAAACCCTAGAGGTAGCTTTTTTTTTTTTTTTTTTCTTGGATTGACTTTGATTTGGCTTATTTCATTTAATTTTTTTATATTAATTAGGAATTAGTTAAGTTTGTTTAGGTTATGCGTGATTGCGTCAAAATGTGTTTGGGTTCGAGTCACGTTTATTTGAGAAATTTTTGTTAAAATTACTTTTAGGCGAGGATTAATTCTGTTCAAGACGAGATATCTGTGCTTGGATCTGATTTAGAGGCTCTAAAGGTAAGAACTATCCTTGGTCTGTATTTTTTCTAATATTCCGTGTTTCTGAATAGAAAGATAGTAGTCCGATTTTTGGATCCACTGATGTTTTGTGGCTGACCTGTATGAATGCGGATATCTGATTGAACAATCTGCAAAGAGTGAAGGAGATGCTGAAAGGTACAAATTACTCTTTGTTGTTTGCACTGTTTTACTAATATTGTTATTTTTGAAATACAGAGCAAAGGAAATAATTATATCCATCCTTTCTGTTGTCTCTTTTCTTATTTTTATGTCCTTGCCTCTGCAGAGATGATTTTATTCAGAAAATGCTAGAGCTCAATGCCCATATAAGGTAGTAGCTTAGATCAGAAGTAATCAGCATATGATCAATATTTGATAGTCCTTTGTGTCAATATTTGACTGTTTGAGCAAATTTGAATTGCATTGCAAATATTTGGAACCTCATCATCACTCATTTACTTCTTTAAAATTGGAGTTATTCTTCTTAATTTACATGATCTGTTGTTTCTTTGTTCTAATAGTCCACGCAGTCTTTTTGAAGAACTCAATTTTCATTCTTTGCAAAGCACTTAAATGGCATTCTGACTGCTTGAGGATGATGTGTTAGTACCTGTCAAAATTAAACATAAAAATAAGATTCTTAGTTTGCACATATGATGTTCTGAAATTGCTGTTGATCTCTTTTAGACTAAAAGTATATCACATATTGTCCAATGGATCATAAGACAGAATTATTACTTTAACTTGAGATCTTCTTTTGCACTCTGCACCAAAGTGGAGCACGTTGCAAAAAATCAACACAACAGGACAGTTGAGTACTGGTGCCTAGCACCTTTTT